>CP045896.1:21752015-21764150 GCA_013387185.1 Caligus rogercresseyi | reverse complement strand
ATTAGTGATGTCATCGCATGTGATGTTTTCATTTAAAATCAGTTCCTTAAAAAGTCGTCATTGGTTATTCATGCCAGTTTTTCCGTTTTGTATTCATTATTGGTGGATTTAAACATCGAAAAAAGAAGGTATTTTCTAAGTCATAAAGTGCCGAATATATGTATGGTAGCGCTTAATATCAGAGATTGAACTCCGTTAATGGAGGAAAACAGCAAAAAAAAATCATGGGAGTGCAACTTCATATCCTAATCAAGAAAAGTTGAGAGTGATTGACATCACTCTCCATCTCTAGGCATTATTAAATTTGATTAGCGCGAATTTGCAATATAAAAAAGCTGTTATTTTCCAGAAACTTTAAATTTGGGGAGAAAGACAGGGACAAAAAAACCGTTTTGGCGAATAAAATAAGCATGGCGATGACGAATTTTCCGGGAGTTACAACCCCACTAAAAACACTCCCTGAGCTCTCAAAACTATTCACTGAAGTTTCGTCAAGATTTAATTAGTAGTTCGGGAGGATACAGGGAAACGACGAACGAATTCTTTTTTATTAGTATATATATTATATATATATATATATATATATATATATATATATATGAATGATATCCTTCATGCAATAAACGAATGCTATCGCAATACTTATGTCATGCCATTGATAAAGTAGCATCGGATCTGGACATATTTTTGTCAATATTTTTAAATGAAAAGGCCTTGAATATAAATATATACAGAGGACATCAATTTATTTATGAGTAGTTTCAGACCAAAAAATATTAATATAATTCTATTAAATATTACATTTATTTTGTTTGGCTAAAAACCCTTTGAGAATGATTAAGTATTATTATTTACGACCGATTTGTAACTTACTCTAATTAGAAGTATTTTTTCGCCTCCAAAGGTATAAAGGATAAACTTTCATCATTGGATTTATGATAGTGAGATGCTATATTTGTGATCTCTTAACTTATAATTTCAGAATGATGAGAACCGTTTATTCAGAGACGATTTCAATGTCGTTTGAGTGACCCCTACGTGCACGTTCTACGGAGTCCAACCTAATTTTCGACAACTTTTCCGCAGTATTGTCTGAAACACCAGCAAATTCGCATTAAATATTATTTCTGAGATATTCTAACGCCGATGGATTATTGGTATAGACTGGGCTCTCAGGTGGCACCATAGAAAATATTTGATGCTTTAAATCACCAACATCGCCTGGAATTCCAATATCTGAATATTATGTATTTGTCTTTTTCTAATTTTTTCCTCTTGGGTTCAACAGAATCGCAGTATTAGACTGGATAAAAAATAAGCATTAGAGCATTAAAATTACTCTGTCGAACCTAGGATATTATCAATGAGACTCCCAAAAATGAACTTCCCCTCTCAGAGTCAAGTCTACGTCATGAAGACTTGAACACGCCTTAACCTAGAGATATAAAGATATAGAGAGCTTATTCTCTTTAATAGCCGAGAAACATCGTCGTTCAGCTGTCGCCATTGCCCAATATAAACAAGTAATTTGTACTACGTCATCGTAAGCTGATCATAGATATGGAAAGATTTGTTTATATTGGGCACAAAAACGTATTCCTCTGAAGAATCCAATAGGCTCTCTATGTCTTTATATCTCTATGGCTTAACACACTAGGCTATCCCTTATAAATATTTTCAGCAACCCGCTTATCCCCACAAAGGAATCGGTTTCGATAGCTGCTATCATATGATTGCTAGTGTGTCCTAAAGGAATGAATAATGCTGAGCAATCAAAGGCTCCTGGGAATAAGTGAGGACTTAACCTCAGTGGCTTTTCTATAATTAAAGCTAGATATGTGACGAATATATATGTATATTTGTATACATAGTATGCAGAGAGAATAGAAAGTGACATAAGGGATTTTTTTATTATTGACAGAATTGTCAGAAAGAGCAATGAAGTTGGTTTGAGATGGTTATAACCTCTTGGGCTACAGTATATGTTTCTCTGCTGTGTATTGATATAATAGTATATATATAATAGCAGAGCTGCGACTACCGAATGTAAATCGGTATTTAGAACTGCAAGCGTTGTTACCTGGTGTGAAGAAGTTAACTTTGCAAAATAAATAAACAATTCCCGAGCTGAAAGTGCATTTAATATCGGACAACGATTAAAAAATACAGTTATGGAAAAAATTGTTTGCACTTGCCTTCCATTTCCTTCAAAATCCGAGTGTATATATGATTTATATAAGAATAACATATATTAAATTTCAAATAATCTCTAAAAAAGTTATAACAAATATCTACTTAATTGTCTTTTGTTATAAATTGTCCGATACTAAATGCATATGAAGAAGTCACAGAGCAGATACATAAATAAAGTTATCTTTCTTATCAACTGCACCGATAGATATTCGGTAGATATATAATAAAATCTACCGAACCGGCGAAACTGAATCCCAGCTCTGTATAATAGTAAAATAATAAGGTTAATTGGTGTTATCATAAATTATATTATTAATTAGGTATCATAATATAATTTTATGTATTTATATAAAAGGTAAGGGAAAGACTTGTTTAAAATTATAATTGACCCTCTTGTTTGTAAGGTTTTCATGACAAATAAAACCAGAGAGATAACGAGACTATAGGTACAAAGTAACATATTGCTGCGCTGAATATCAACGTATTTGCTATGATCTCCATTATTTGGAAAACACGAGAGCCAAAGAGTGAGTGATTTATATATAGAGTCAAACATGTCTAAAGTGGCAGTCAAGGAACAAAAAAAAGTAGTCGTTAATAACAGGAGGTCGCTATACAGAGATCATATTGATCTAATTGTTCTCTGGGGGTAAATTTGAGGAGCCCCTATTCACAGACGGTCGTTAACACAGGTTTGATTGTACGTCATAATAAATGTAAAAAAATGAATATATAAATATTTTTATTTCGCTTTCTTTCTCAACAATGGATATAATAAATATAAAGATTATTCAGGGTTACCATATAAAGATTCTCACCCAACCTTCCCACCATTTTCCATATGATGGTGTCTTAGCTAGCTCTGCGTCTAAATTTCTTTTCCTTTTGGTATTCTCTATTTTCTCCCCTGGTATACTTGCATCCATGCGATGTCAACATATAAAACGATAGAATCCAACCGTTGAATGATGGAAGTTTTATAAGCATACAACTAAATAATTGTATTCCTTCGAGGAAGTGACAAAAAAAAGATTGTGTTCCTATAGGGTTCGATTGAACTGTAGAGTCCGATGGATGTATATATAAGCATTATAGCATTAAAATCAGTCACTCGAACCTAGGATGTTATCAATGAGGTTAATCAAAACTGCTCTTCTCCTCTCGGGATTCGAACCTGCGTCCTTAAGAGTCCTTTTGCACTACCTTATACCATATTTTAAATTATTTGTATAAAAGAAAAATTACAGTTTTGAGCTATCGCAATCTCTTAAAAAGTTTGATATTGTTGGAACATAATGAGAAAGAAGAGGCATATATTACACTCAGAGAGTGCAAACCTCCGCCGTCACGGGGTCCTTATGAGCCTTCCGAGGCGGATTTTTTACGACTGGGCGGCGTAGAGGGACGGGGGAGGGTTCCCCTCGACGGAAATTCCGAGAGGAAGACGCCCCTGGCACCCGATTTCACAGCACAGCGACATCTATTGGCAGAGTAGGCTAACTTGAAATATTTATTAGTATTTAGCTCGTTTTGCATCTCAATTCTGCACTCAGAGATGCCAAAGTTTAATCACTTGTTACTTTTGGCATTTTCAACAACTCCACAAAGTTTCATCAAATCCGTTCCGTACTTTTGAGTTATCCTGCTGACAAACCACAAACAAACAAACCAACCCAGTGAAAACATACCTCCTTCGGCGGAGGTAATTATTATGCAATGAGCTTTTCTAGCGATTCTTATAGAGAAAGCTGCACTATCCTGCAATTCATAGTAATCTTATATTATGTTCTCCTCATCATTAAAATTAACAACTCATCATTCATTTGAATCTTCTGAAAGAAAACTGTTCTTGAACGAAAGGACCATATGGGAGCCCTCTAATGATTTGATGCACATGTGTACGTTTTCTTGCTGTAATTTATTATGTTATATTAAGAATGTGCAGCCAGGGAATACGTGTATTCATTATGGAACATAGAGTCAAGCCATAGATAATATATAGTGCCGAAGTAATGTATGATAGCGCTGAACATCGAGAGATTTGTTGGCTCTCATTTAGGGGAAGCCAGTGACAGAAAGAACGAGAGAGAGAGAGAGAGTGATACTTCATAAAGCGTTAAAGTAAATTAGCGCATGCAAGGAAAAGTAAACAACAAAAAATTGGCCAAAATTTGATTATTTTCTTTAACGTTAAATGTCGCTAGTCCATGAAATTACATCATATTCCTATTTAAAACCGGTTTAAAGGGATTAAGTTGATGATTTGAAATATATCAAATCAGTACAACATTGTGCGAGATTCTATTCTTTACTTCTAGGTATTTGTTACTTTGTTATTATTTTCAGAGCTCTAGCATCAAGCAGCGCCCCTTACGGACTAAAGAAGAACTAAAATTTTGGCCAATTCTTTTGGGAAAAAAGGAAGAATTTTATGTTATGCATACGCTACTTTACTATAACGCTTTAATACTTCATATAACTAATATTTTTCTATGAAAAAGAAGTGAGATGCTCTCACTTCTTCATTCTCCCTATTTTATGATTAATTATATCTCAGTCTTTCTTTAGTTGCTTTTGCCGCGTTCTTTCCTCAACAATGGATAGCTATCAAATACCCCATATTCAGCACTCTATATTCTCTATGGTCTAAACAGGATCGGCAACCCCAAATGTTGAAAGAGCCATAACGGACCCAAAAAATTAAAAAAATGTGTGGAGCCCCCAAAAAATCAATTCCTCATATAACCTTCATACGGTGCACATTTGGTCCTATATATTTTCCTATCGCATCTTTTCCCCATTTCTAACGTTTTTGGAAAAGCTCAGGGAGCCACAAAGGCAGCTCTAAAGAGCTGCATGAGGCTCTAGAGCCGCGGTTGCCGACTCTTGTCTAAACCACCGACTATTATAACTTCTCTTTCTAACGTGTCCCTTCATATGACATATTGGGATATAAAGTGTCACTTGGCATCCTTCCTGTGGTTTCCTAATGTGATCTCAATAACGTCAGTTTGGAATATCAAATCCAAATTACAAAGAATAAAGAGTTGTGTAAACCTTGTCATATTAGGGTTTTCAAAATACATGTCTATTGATCTTTGAGTTGTACATGCCACAATTATAGGCATATTAAGGTTTAAGCCCTACTGTCCGGTGGCCAAAGGGCATGCAAACCCTTGAAAACATTTATTACTGGCGTATATGTACAAAATTAAGATGGTAGGACAAGGTTTAATTTATGATAAAGTACTTTTAATATCATTGTTTATTCCAAGAACTACTATTCTGGCTATGCTTTTGGTTTCGCCTATTATTGGTTATGCATTAAACTCAGCTTATATGTGAGGGACCGTTCTAATATGACATTGTCTGCATTTTTGTTTATTTATATTTGTCAAAAGTTAAAATGAGGAATGCGTTTTTTGGGCTACATCGAGGTTGGCTCGTGCTTCCGTCAAATGTATGAATCAAAAGAGAGATGAGCCCTTTGGGATACACCAATAGATGATGAACCAGCTGAGTAGGACATTGTTATACATAATTCATATGTTAAATAATTCGGCTTATCGCTGTGGGCATTTTTTTTTTTTGTTTAAGACTGAAATAATAAAATTCTTACATTTTTTTTCCTGAAATAATTTGCCCCATTTTTCTAGAAATAAATATTTCTTTTGAGTTTGCTCCAAATAACATGTTATAAAATATATACTTGTGGAACAATTTCCTCCTTCTTTGCATCATCAAAACGAAAATCAAAGTCTAAATAAAATGTTAAATGTCTACATTTAAAGTATATGGTGTTTAAATTTCTGCCTATTTGAAAATATTCTTGATAGTTTTGGAATTTTATCTCTTTCCAATTTTTTTCATAATATCTATTTATGTCTATATATATTTATATCATATATATAATATATATATATATATATATATATATATATATATATATATATAGCGAATGTTACCCGGCGCTGCCCGGGATTTCCAACTTGACAATAGTCTGGATGGGAAAAAAATCACACCAATAATTTTAGTGATGTCATCGCGTGTGATTTTTCATATTAAAATAAATTCTTTAAAAAGTCGTCATAAGGTATTCATTGCTTTTTTCCGTTTTGTATTCCTAAAAGCTGGGTATTTAAACATCATAAAAAGAAGAAATCACACGAATAGTTTCAGTGATGTCATCGCATGTGACATTGCATATTAAAATCAGTTCCTTCAACAGTTGTCATTGGGTGTTCATTGGCATTTTTTCCGTTTTGTATTCCATACGGCTGGGTAATTAAACATCATAAAAAGAAGAAATCACACGAATAATTTCAGTGATATCATCGCATGTGACTTTTCATATTAAAATAAGTTCCTTAAAAAGTTGTCATAGCCCTTCATGCCTTTTTTTTCCGTTTTGTATTCCTAAAAGCTGGGTATTTAAACATCATAAAAAGAAGAAATCACACGAATAGTTTCAGTGATGTCATCGCATGTGACATTGCATATTAAAATCAGTTCCTTCAACAGTTGTCATTGGTCTTCCTTGCCATTTTTTCGTTTTGTATTCCTTACGGTTGGGTATTTAAATATCACACAAAGAAGGAATCACACAAATAATTTCAGTGAAATCATCGCATGTGACTTTTCATATTCAAACCAGTTCCTAAAAAGTTGTCATAGCCCTTCATTGCCATTTTTTTCCGTTTTGTATTCCTTAAGGCTGGGTATTTAAACATCGTAAAAAGAAGATGAATAATTTTAGTGATGTCATCACATGTGATTTTTCATATTCAAATCAGTTCCTTAAAAGTTGTCCTTGGGTCTTGATTGCCATTTTTTCCGTTTTTTTGTTCCTTAAGGCTGGGAATTTAAACATCGTAAAAAGAAGTTATTTTTAAGTCGTTTCATAGAGTACCTATGTTATTTTCTTATGAGAAGTAGTTCCTTAAAAAGTCGTCATTGCATCGCATTGCCATTTTTTCCGTTTTGTATTCCTTAAGGCTGGGTATTGACATCCCTCTCCATCTCTAGGCATTATTGAAATTTGATTAGCATGATGTTGCAATATAAAAAAGTGTTGTTATTTTCCACAAAACTTAAATTTGGGGGGGACATACAGGAACAGAAAGATAAATATTTTTAAGTAATCATGTAGAAAACGAATTTTCCGGGAAACACTCAATAAAACAAAAACACGTCTTAGTACCTCAGTCTTATTCACAGAAATTTGGGCAAAATCTAACTTGTAATTTTAAAAAATCGGCAAAAACGTTTTGGCGAATAAAATAAGCATGTCGATGACGAATTTTCCGGGAGTTGACAACCCCACTAAAACACTCCCTGAGCTCTCAAATCTATTCACTGAAAATTTCGTCAAGATCTAATGAACCGTTCGGGAGATACAGGGAAACGAACGAACGAATGAACAAACGAACGAACGAACGGAATTATTTTTTTAATAAGTATAGATATCCCTATATTGGATAATTATTTGTGCACACGCATAACTAAATACTGTACGTAGAGTTTTGATGTAACGGTATCAGAAAGACACGACATTAAAATAGTGTAAATCTTCCCACATAGCCACAACGTACTATGTTAAATTGAATATCCTCAATTCTAATTTTTTCGCAAAGGAATTCTTCTATTTCAATATTTAAAGCTTAAAGCTACTAAAGCCATTATTTATTTTTTTCATTATTATTATTCAGTCTCCATCAGTTTATTTGTTTATTACACCTTTCCAAATCAAGCTAAAGATTTAAGGATTTTATTGGAAGAATTTCATTTTAACATATGTTTATTTTTTTCGTTGGTTGTGAGTCATTATGTAACCAATGCTCTAATGTGTAGTCGTAATAAAATCTCAAAAATAACTAAAAAAGTTAAATATTTCTGATGAGTACAATTAAAGGACATTTCCATTATATGTATATATTTATTATAAACGTTGAAAGAAACGTAGTAAGAGCTGTGCTAATAACACAAAATAATTTACTCCATAGACGAATAGTATAATTCAATTAATAGAATGCCCAATATTGCTAAAGCCATTCGTCATATTATCTTTTGGGTATTCTTTTGGGGAAAAAAGCTATTATAGCTTACACAACATGTATTTTGATAGAGCTACATTTGCACATGAACTATAAATATGTGCAATGGTATAATAGGCATCTACAAAATATATATATTCAGCTTCATATTTATTTATAACAAACCTTACAAGTACATTTGTTTTCATATACATATTATATAAATGATTGAATGGAATGGCGTTATTTACTTTATATTATATATATATATATATATATATATAAGTATATATATATATACTTGATGATTTATCGTTCATTTGTTGTCGTTTGCGAACGACGAACGACAAAGTTTTGACGAACAAAGAACAATAAGGAAAATTCTTTATCGTTCGTTGTTCTTTTTGGCGCCAAAAAAAGACAAAGATTTTTATTTTCATGGGATAAATTCCTTTCTAAAAAAAACGTCATCATTTTTGTCAGAAATTTCTTTCTTAAAAAAATGTCAAACGAACGATGAACGACGACCGATTCAATTTAAATTAACAACGAACGATAACTTTTGGCGAACGACAGTTTTTCACGAATGTCAACAAGTCTGATATATATATAATATATATTGATAGCATAGTGAAATATTTATTCCCACAAACCAATGATCTCAACGAGCAATCCCGATGTCTTGGTCTGGGGGATTTTTTTGTGAATAGAAACCATTAAACCAGCATAACATTACAAACATAAATATTTATCATTTGAGTTACTTACGCCACTCGTCCCGCCACCTCCTTTACCGCGTGCCAAGTCCGCCTCCAAATTCCTATCTGCCAGGCCATAGTTTTCACTCTTCCTCGAGCGAATGGGCTCCGTTTCGGAGATCGTGGTTTCCGCCATGCTCCTTCACTAAGTTCAAAGCCCAAATCTACTCATTCTATAAAAATAAATAAAGCTATCAAAAAATAGAAGTGAAGCAACAAGTTTCACTTATATATAATAGTATGTTTATTTAAAGTTATACAACAAATAGAAAAATAATGATTTAACAACACGTTTTTAAGAGGTGAAAGAGAATATGTATAAAAGATAATTGATACCCAGAGTATCCCTCCTGATGGCACCTCCTTATAATCAAGACCCAATCAGTGAAACTGTGTGATTTTTCCTTACCATATGTTTAAAAGTTTCCATCCTTGAGCCTACGCTGAACCTGTGGCTCTTTTCTCTCACTTGCTCTATTTCTCATTCGTTTTTTTGAATGAAGGAAGAGAGAGAATTGGAGAGTAGAGCAAACGTCATATGCTTTCAAACAACCCTCTACCATGAAGAGAAGAAAAAAAAAAAAAAAAATCTTCCAAATTATTGAGAAAGGAAAGCACTCAATTAGGTTCCTAACAAATGCTAATAATCATATATGTTTCTACAGGAATAAAAGTAAATATTTGTAATGCATTATTTTAATGCATTAAACAATATTGTATGTAAAAATTCCATTGAATTAAACAACAAATATTTATTTATCCTATATAATGGTGGCAACCACTAGAAAGAAGTACTCTTTCTGCTTTCTCTAAACAAAAAGAGGCTTCTACGCCATTCTCTGTATTTTAAAAAGGAGTTTTCATAGAAGTATAATGATTCTCCATCTTTGATAACGTCACCCCTTATCTCCTTTTTGTGTCTTTTCCCTCCAAAAAAAGTGCTGACTACTAATAACTTAAGGCTCTAAGCTAACCGGTCTGATTTATTTACGCATATATAGAAATATATGTGTTTTAGATCCAGGAATACTATAAACTAGAGCGTTGAAGTAAAGTAGCGTAGCATAACATAAATTCTTCCTTTTCCCAAAGGAATTGGACAATTTTTTGTCCTTCTTTGGTCCGTAGGGGCGCTTTGATGCTAGAGCTCTTTGAAAATAATAACCAAGTCTTTATTATTTATATTTGGAGACGTTGTAGTGATTTGATATAAATATATCAAATAATCAAACTTAATCTCTTAAACCGGTTTTAAATAGGATTGTGACGTAATTTCATGGACTAGCGACCTTTAACGTTAAAGAAAATAACCAAAACTTTGGCAATTTTTTTGTTTACTTTTTCCTTGCTGCGCTACTTTACTTTAACGCTTTAGTTTGCAAGTAGGGCATTTGCTATTTGGAATCCTAGGTATATCCTGGTGTATAGCAGAGAGATATTGCTGAAGGTATTTGGTGTAGACATTTCCCTTGAGTCAGGATCGAGCATAAGTGCCCTGCTGTTTTGAATAGCTGAACCAATGGCCTTACTTTCCTCTTTATCATGTTTTTAAGGAATGCAGAGGAGATATGTTCCCTCCTTTGCGCTAATACGAGTTATATGTGAGCTTTCATTGAGCTCGAGTATCTTTTTGATATACCGTATTCATTTATTAATTAGTTTTTAAAATATTCCACACAGCAAAAAAAAAGAAGAGGGATTTGAATAATGTACATTAAGATATAGGTAAAAAAACAGGTTACTGTAATTTCATCGGTGTAAATTTCTCATGGACCTTTTTTATAGCCGTTTTTTGTCGTGGGTATTTACCTCGCATCCACTTTTATAGTCAGTCAATTCCTTTGTTCTTTTTTTCTCGTGGCTATTTTTTTTCGTGAAGCTTTTTTGTAATGAAGCATTTACCTCGTTCTTCTATTTCTTGGGTATTTTTGCGTGAAGCTTTTGTAGTGAAGCATTTACATCGTTATTTATTTTACTTTTTAGACCTAATCTCGTGGGCTCAGTCGGGGTCCCATGGGATTTTTAATCTATTGCGGACACTTTTTAGGGAGAAATGACATGTGGCCGAAGAGTTTTGCGCATTGAAGTTATAGTATACCAAACAAAACATATAAAAGAAGATGAATACTAAGAGATCAGTCCGTCTACTTCTCTTTCTTAGTATTTGCTGTAAGGAAGCCCCCCCACACACTTTTTAATTCCTCAATTTATGTTTAAAAAAACTTCAACTCTTCACCCATTGTGTGCCCAGACTCCATAGACCACCCGCTTTCCTGCCTCACCAGCCTATTAAACCCGCGAAGATCCTCTGTCACTCCAGCCATGTGATAGTGATATTGACCCCCAATTCATAGAAAAAATATCTGCTGCAGAACACTCCCCCCTTCTTTTAAAATGAATCAGGCGCGACAGGATTGGTCAGGATTGTTTGCGTATGTTTTTCCAATTGTCTCTTTACGATTTGTTAAATACCAATGATGAGTCCATTTCCCTTTCCATACTAATTTATTAAAATGTCAACTTATCCATATATGAAGATAAACAAAAAAAAACGAATCTTCTTGATGTAATTTTATTTCTGTGCATACTTATTGTGTATTGATAACACTGTGAATCTTCTGTAATTGAGAAAAAATAGCCCTACCACTCAATGGGTCGCTATACAATCATACTCAAATAATAAACTCAAACATTATATATATTTATTTTTCGTTACCCGTTATTTTACGTCCATTTAAACCGTAAATCCATTGTCCAATACTTATCTTTATATAACTATCATACATTCTTGTTTCTATTTTGTTTTGATAAGATAGATAACTTTTTGAGTCCTCAATTCAGATAAAGGATACAACTTGTCCATTTTGACCAGAAACTTCACATGGAGAGCCTTAGATTCCCTGTCATACCTCAAAACTTTACTGGGAGATATTTGGTCGTCGCTTTTTGTTTATTCTTACACAGATCACCTCAGTGGTAAAAATGTTTTTTTTTAAATCTTATTATTGACTTCAAATGAGGACAAATAACACAGGTCTGCGACCAAAAAACTGCATAGGATTTTTTTCATTTTCTACGATTTTGACCTCCCAAAAACAGAAAAAACATTCAAATTATTATATCACATAAGTTATTATGCATATTGCAGTATC
>CP045896.1:21713696-21751915 GCA_013387185.1 Caligus rogercresseyi | reverse complement strand
TATAGTATTGACTTATTGTATCTTATCTACACTGTTTGTTGATGATGATAGATAAAAAATCTTAACGAAAAAAACCACATTGTATGAGTGGGAATGATAAAAAGATATTCCATTGTTATTCAAAAGTTTTATAGCTATTATATGGTCCGTTATATTTGGTTGTAAACATATCTTTATTCCTGTAATAATGGAACACTTTTTAATTGATGTTACCATTTCCACGCTGAATTAATACATATTCATAGTATTTCTAAGACTTTCGTCTGGTTTAAAGAGGCATCAAAGATTACTAAATAGTTATAGCTAAATCCTTATTTATTGATAGTGTTTTAAGTCATGGTTTTTCATAACTTCTTTTACAATGTTAGTCTCTTTTTAACATTTTAAAACCATAATTTGTATAAAGTGACAATGCATTGGTCAAAAATGAGTTAATACCTCAAATATATAGACGCAATATCAACTAAGTCTTTGGTAAGATCCTTATGATTACTAATTGCTCATTTACTCTGATTATATCAGCAAATATATACTTTTTTAAATGATTCAATCCAACATTTTGAAGATTCACAACGATTACTCGAAATAGCATGTCACAGATATAGTAGATATCACAACAATACATGAGGTAGACAGGTGATTTTTTCCCCTTTCTTAGAAACATTTACATGCATGTTGACTTTGTTTGTTTAGCTCCTCGATTGGACCCACCTCACCGGAACTTAATCCGGTATCAGCCGGTAGTGAACCTATCTAGGAGCTACGATCTATTAATAAAATATGTTTAAAAACACATAAACATCTATATACTTTAAAAATATATTCCTCCAAGGATAACTTCTTATCTTAATATCTCCTTGAGAGCCATCTTTTCTCCATTGTTACTGGGCAGTCGAAGATGAGGTGGTGTGGAGTTTCGTCATCCTCGTTACATAGTCTACAAGTTGGGCGTATGGCCTTTCCCAACTTGTAAAGATGCCCGTTGAGTCCGATGTGCCCGCTAATCATGCCAACAATGACAGAAATTTGAGCTCTTTTGAATTTGAAGATTGTATTTCCCATATACGGATTCGAGATGAACAGTTTCGACTGCCTACAAGAGCTCATCTCCTGCCACTTGGTTCTCCATCTCCTCAAAGACGCTTGTCGGAGGGCATTCTTGGTTTGGCATAGCGAGCATGTTGACTTGCAACATTATCCAAGTTATATATGTACAATTACTAAATCCGCAAATGCAGGGCCTAAAAAGAGTTCCTTACTTTCAATCAAACCATCGAGGAATTGTGCATGAAAATTAAGTGATCCCTTAGATACGATGATTCGAATCAACATAGTGATCCAAAATAAGTTTGCTTCATTAAAAGTACTTGCAAATGCATATTTAGCTATATAGATCAAAAACATATCAGTGGTTAAAAAAGTTCAATATTAAATGCCAACTCATTGGTTTATTTATAATTTCAACTTCAAGGCACGAGATATAGAATGCAAGTATTTAACATTTATGACAATATAATCAAGGAAACGATTATCAGTGTAGTGATCAAAGAATCCTTTTGGCCTCATTACATTCACTTGCGATTACGCATTGAGTCAGAGACCACAGGATACATTTTAAAGAATGCTCATATTTAATACAATTATTAACATGCCAAATAATTTGTTTTTAATAATCTCCTTGGCAAGAGAACTCTAATAAATATCTATATCATTTTACTCTTAACGATTATATAATCAAAGTAACTAGTGATCCAAGAGATAGGCTATAAGCTTGCAATAATACATAGAACATACATTTCAAAAATGTTTATAATACACTTATAAACATTTCAGCTCTTGTTAGTCTCTATATTTACAGAATTCGAACTTTATTCAAATGGTATCACAGTAATACTCCAATAATAATATACAGTACAATGATTACAACAACAAAAAAGTCCAGACGGAGAGGCCTGGTAATGGCTTTAAGAGAGTTGTTGTGGATTTAAGAATAATCGTCTGATGATGCTTCTATTTTTTCTTTATTTAATGTTTTTCTTAAAATCGAATGGTAGCCGTGGCTCATTTTTCTGTGAGGAGGACCCCTCTACCTTGAAATAGGGCCTCGAAGCGGTCCCGGAGAGAGCTCGCTTCTTGCAGAAGCTCGTGATGAGAAGTCCAACGTTGATGACGTAGGCGGCAATGCAGAATACGCAGTACTTTTTGATGACAAAGAGCATGATGTATGCCAAGGGCGGAGTTAGAAGATTAATGAGGAGTACAAAGAGGAATTGAAGCTTTGCGAGGAGTGGTACGCTCGTTATGAGGGAGAAGAGGATCATGACGAGATAGAAGGCGATGCCATAGAGGGCATTGGGGACGTTTAGAATGTGATCTTCTCCTAGGAAGGGTCCGATGACTCCAAATCCCACGGCGTAGGGAGATGTGAGCACTGCGGAGCAGTTGAACTCCGGGCTGAGGTCGCAGAGTGCCTCGGCATCCGGGGTTTCCTTCTTACGGACCTCCACGTAGTAGGTGAGCAGCGTGGCAGTCAGACCTGCCACACATAAAATCAGGGAAAGGACCTTGGAGCAACTCATATTCGCAAATAGTAATGGATTGCTTTGGAAAAAAGTCCTCTTTTATAAAGGATTGCCTCAAAGAAATAAATAAGGATCCTACGAAATGCTTTGGTGTAGAATAAAGGCCCAAATAAGACGAAAGATGATGTTCTCTTTTCTTTTTCACCAACACATAAAAAAGAAACTCGTGCTGTCAAAAGGTTTGTATGAGCTCATTGACTTGTAGGGATGTGTCTTCTTAGGGGCATCGAAAAAGGACAACATCCTATGGCACCTTTCAATTTTGATCATTTGCGTACGCTTTTATTATTGTCATGGATGTCATTTCATTTTGTGATGAAATATATACTATTTTTCTGAACTTTTAGTTTTGTTTCAAGATAGGAGCTTTACGAGTCTAAATATTCGAAATTTAGTAATTAGACACAAATCTATGGTAAACAGAGGCGGCCCTGGGCTAGATCAGACAATAGTCTATGTTCTCGAAGGCCCTTAGTGTCTTATTTCTTGTATGTATTTGAAATATGTTATTTTGTTCAGAGGGTCACAATATGGCCCTTTGCCCATAGTTTCAAATTTTATGTTTGTAAATATGATTCCTTAATGTATAATATAAGTTTAATATATGATCGACCTCATTGATAAGATCCTTGGTTTAGTAGACTAATTTACACGCTATAATGCTTATTTATATTCACACGGATGCAATTCTATCGAACCATATAGGCAAAAAAAAAACATATTCCGAATATTTATAAATAATATTTTAATATTTAACAGTATAAAAGTATTTCATATCAGAAAGAATAATGACATAATGTGATACAGGTATGAAAATATATCATAAGCAGTGTTGGTCGAATATTACTTTGAAAGTATTTTGTAATATACTACTTTTTACTGCATAGTAATATTTAAAAAAATATTAGTTATTACTTCTCAAAAGTAATATACTACTTTTTATTAGATATTACTTTTTTGAGCATTCCGAAACAATAGTAAGTAAAGGCAATTCAAACAGGATTTGTAAAAAACTTCACCAAATCTAGTTTGCATTTTTATGTCCACTGGGTGACGTCACATAATACATTCACAGTTCATTAATTTTCATCAAAAATGCCTGTCGAATATTTTTTTCACGAAAGTAATATGTAACTAGGATATTACATATTAGTTATTACTTGAAAGTAATATCTAATATGTTTGTTCTCTCTAGTTAGTAACAGTAATATAACTAAGTAATATATTACTTGCTCGCGCGTTAGGGAACAACACTGATCATAAGTAATATAATCATTCTTCAACAATTATATATATTATATGGTCAATCCATTGGCTTTTCAAAAAAATTGAAAACGCAGAAAATCGCTTTTTTAAATCCACAAAAATCTTACAGGTAATTTTTTATCAGTTCAAGATATTTAAGATGTTCTTTAAAACATACTCATTCTAAATTAGTTATTAAGTAATTTAGTTATTCCTATTATCAATAACATAAAAAGAAATATCTCATTTTATATAGGAGTAATATTTTCACAGGGAAAAAATATATATTTTTTGTATATTAAACATACATTTTATTGATAATCTTTATATCCGTTCCACATGAAACAAGGAGTTCAGTCTCATTTGATATTAATACCTACTACAATTCAATCATTTTATTGTAAAGGGCTTCAGCACGTATTCAGCACATCCCTAAGCAAGCCATTTCACTTCTGACGTCATGCGAGTCAGTCAATAACAACAATACGCTATTTTCCAAGGAGACATCTACAAATTAAAACCTCAGCATAATAATGCGTATCCTTCTTAATTAATTATGTTAATGACATTAAAGTGATTTGTTTCTCTTGTAGGAAGTCTTCCTTCTTTCGTATAAATATAAACATTCTTGATTGAGTCCGTCCCTTTCTGAAAAATGGAGAATCTTGCGGGTTTCATGTTTGGGAATGTGGATTCCTCAGGGAATTTGGAGAGCGATTCCTCCGTCTTTGGGTCCACGGAGTGCACCCCCAGCGTATTGAGGGGCCTGAGCAGTCTTTTGTCCTCCAAGGAGCTTCTCTCCGACGTTTTGAGCAAGGAGTCTTCTGGAGCAGGGAGTGAAGTGTCGACGACGACGCCACCCGAAGACTCCGGAGAGCTTCTTCAAAAGGCTGAAGACGCTCAAGACTATGCAGACATCACGGAGGCACTTTCGGACGACTCGGATGAGAGCTCCTGCTCCTCAGAGGGTCCCCCGGAAACGGCGGCTATCAAGGAAGAAATCAAAGAAGAAGGCGGCGTCGGCGATGAGAGCCGTCAAGACATGGAAGAAAATGAAGAGCGAACGAGTCGGACGAAGGAAGGCAGTGCGGAGAGCGCATTGGACAAGATCCTTCTGGACAGGGATTTGATGCCACCGCCTTCATCCCTGGATAAGTCCCGGGGAGGGGACAAGTCACGACGGCCACTTTCAGCCATGCTGCCCGAAAAGTTCAAAGGTACATGAGAAAAGTGGGAGAAGGTTGGATAGTCTTAGGTCATGATGTAATAAAGTATGATACAAGAGAAAAGTCGGAGGAGGTAGATGTATTGAAGTAGCATAAAAATGTTTTAAGTATGATCCAATCACATATATATTTGTAAGCTTTTAGGATTGCACAATAATTCATTTCTCAACAATTAAAAGAAATCGAAAAGAATACAAAAAAGTTGACAAATAACCATTATTATTTAAAATCTTTTCCTTTGTAGAATACGAAATAATAATACTCATATTACCCTTATGAAAGCTTCAAAAAGTTTGAATTTATATTTTAAGATTCTTATGTTGGAGATCAAATTTTAGATTATAATGCCTATTTATGTAATTAATTTACGCATGTACTTAAACCCTTATAAGAAATGAAATACCAAAAAAATACTCATTATTAAATCTTAAGAAATATATATATATATAAATAGTTATTTCCAATAAAATGTGCTCCGTCGTCCCTACCTATTGTCAACCGTATTCATAAAAACCCCATTAAATCACATATTAAAAAAAACTGAGTTTGGATTCGGAATCGCCCATATCAGTAGTTGTAATAAGATGTGTACATGTGTCCTTAGATTTGGGGAGAGACTACGGATTGATGGTGATAGTGATATCAGAAGATTTTAGACTCCGAAAGTATCATATGGATGCAATTCATTTTTGTGTATCAAAATTATAAAATAAATCTTGACTTGTGGGGAAGAAGGTATTTATGGATAAAAATTAAGACAAATATTTCGCCGATAGTACTGATTTCCCGAATTACAGAATATCAATGGATAAATTCAAACCAAAACATAATAACAATAATGTGTTCTGTTTTTATGTTGCGAAACACACAAAAAAGTTCAGTTCATTTGTTTTAGCCTTGTAATCTATGTATAATTGTCTTCCCAATAAGCTTCAAAGTTACATAATGTGTGTTTATTCCTTATTGCGTCAATTGAATTCTTAATAATAATAAAAAACCACTGATTTAATTTGAAAATCCTAATATTCTCTCTATTGAATACTAAACAATATTAACTGATAGTTTAATAAATATTAACGGACTTTTTATATGTAATGCTGCTGTTATTAGGTTTCATTCATTGTCAATTTACATCTTCCTCCAATTTACGAAATATGATAAAAATAATAATTTTATCAAGTTGACAATTTCATAAACATATTTTCCCCCCATAATAGAGACGGATGTCCAGGAGCTCTTTCCCGAGTTTCGAGCCAACAAAGTCCTCCGTTTCTCTCGCCTTTTTGGCATCAAGGCCTCTCATCGTCCACGAATATGGAAGGGCGTCAAAAAGCGGAAGAAGAAAAAGGATTACGACCATTCGGATGATGGAAGGAAGAAGCCCCGACTCCAAGAGAACTGGGAATTCAATCATGCAGAGCTCCCCTCAGACCCTCAGGCATATGAAGAGGACGCCGCCGTCCGCTTTCACCGACCTCCGGGTGAGGATGAGGACGGTCAGGAGGATGGGAAGGATGGGAATGGAAAGGAAACCTCTAGCCGAAAGGGTCCCAAATATACTGACTGGCGAACGGGGCCTGCACAGTACTGGTATGACTTATTGGATCTCCCGCCTGTTCTGGATTCCTTTGACTATGTTTCCGCAGCCAGCGCTGTGACCCACACTCAAGAAGATAGGAAGGAAGGTAAGGAGGACCTGCTCAATGCTAAAAATCTTTTTACATTTAGAGATAGTCATTATTATATAGAATTTTCCATTGTATTTATTATTATTATTATATTAAGAAGAAGGTTATCATAAAAAGTAAATACGTTTCTTCCCGTAATCCCAGATATTCCACGCCTTTAATATATTATTACGTATTAGAACTCCTTAAAGGAAAAAAAAAAGAATTAATAGCTCAGTAAAAGTTCAATATTGACGACGCCCCTCATGCAAAAGAGTGTTCCAGGTTTGAGGAACGGATTTATATGTCATTATGATTATCCATATCCACAAGGATAATGCCATTACATCCAACCAAAGAAGCTGAAAAATGAACAAGATATCACAAGGATTTTCATTTTGTACTGGTTTATAAACATAAATTTAAAATTGCATTACATTTGAACCACCACATAATGTAAAATGTGATTGCCTAAAAATCTAGAAACAAAGATTAGATATATGTATATAAATTTATTCAGGTAATATATATTTGTAGTGTAAGTGTGCGGATCTTTTGCCTTAAGCAAATAAATCAATATTTTTATGTTAAATGGAACAATAATATTAGAAAATATATATTTATTGAGTAGGATTTGAAGAACGCTTTAATATCATTTTATTGCGTTTGAAATAACGATATAATAAGAAGACAAATATTGTTTTTTAACCCATTAGAGCCGAAAGTTAAAAATGATACCACAACATTGAAACTTCTCACGAAATTCCAATATGATGAAAGACTTTGGAAGTGAAAATTTATTTGATTACGATAATTCCTTATTGAGAAATTAGCTCGTAGAAAAATCTACGCTTCGGCACTTATCCAAACTATTATTTTTAGTGCCGAAACGTAGATTAAAACAAAAAATATTCAGTTTTATTTTTTAATTTGAGGCTTAAGTATAGAATATAATTCAAAGATATGTATTTTAAAAATAATTTAGAAAAATAAAATATAAATTACTTATGACATGAGAACACTTTCAACCACTAATAGTACCTACCCGTCATAAGATAATAATGTACTTGCAACCATCGCAAATCAATTGCTATTTTCAACTGGAACAAAGAACCAATTGGCATCAACTTTTTCCAAATACTCAAACAGACATAATTTATCCATAATTTTGCATGTAATTTATCTATTTAAATGTGCTGGAGAGCTGTCTACGTTTCGGCTGTAATGGGTTGAAGGAAATGTATAATACGCTACCATCACTACTGAATAATTATTTGGTTCAAGTGATGAATAAGAAATCAGTAGCATAATTCATGTATAAACATCTAAGTATTAGATTATTTTATCAAATACGCCTTTTGATTTATTTTATAATAAAGTTCATTATTTGTTTACGACGTTCAAAAAAATACCCATGGGACCTTTTGGATTCAATCGAGGGGGGTAAAAGTTGTGAACAGCCCCTGCTGGTACTTCACATTAGTCTTAATTGGTTTACGTATTTTTAAACTCAAGGTTTCAGGTACCGGTTTCGCCTTATATATGTTGGCAGTACGGCGTTCCGGAACACTAAATCTCTCTTGATACCATTAATCTTTTCTCTTTTTCAGAGCTCCGAAAGTACAATGAGAAGAATAAAGCAGACGCTCAGAAGTCCGAGAAGCCTCCAAGCACAGCCGTCGACGTTCCAGATGACGCCTATTTCATGGTAACCCAGGTCAATTGGGAGGAGGACGTTGTTTGGAACGGTGATGACATCAAGCACAAAGTCCTTCAAAAGCTAAACTCCAAAACCAATGCCGCGGGTTGGGTCCCCTCAACCTTCAATAGAACGGCGGGATCCTTTAGCCAGACGAGCAAAACGAGTCTCCCGGGCTTCAAGCTACAGACCATGCAACAGAAGCGACCCATTAATGGAGACGATACTTGGTACTCCATTTTCCCAGTGGAAAATGAGGAACTCGTCTATGGTATGTCAAATTCTTCAATGATTTCAATTTTATTTATAAATATGGATAAAAATACAAGAAAATATTGAAATATTCCCCTGAATTTCTCAAAATAAATACTTAATATATGGCTGCGCTCATAAAAGGTTGTGGAGTATCCAATCCCATTGTGTGTGTGTGTGTGAATCTATTTAATGTGGCGTAGGCCATTGTGTACGTTTTTCTTGGGTCAATGTTTATTTTGATATTATAATTTAAAAAAAAAATCTTTGTTTAAAATTAAGCGAGACATTAAAGTCATTTTTATGGGAAAACCCCCAAAAATGTCTATTTCAAAGGTTTTATTTCACGTTTTTTATACGTATATTAAAAACAAATACTAATTTGGAATCCTTGAAAGCATGCCTACATTATGTACCAAATTATTTTAAAATAGCTTATATTAAGGGCATGAAAGTTGATCGAATGGCGAAAAAAGATACTACACAAATTTACTAAATAACATTTGTATCTGTTGAAGAGACACTAAACGTTATTCTATTTCGTTCAGACTTCCACAAGATGATCTCTATGCAGGTAAAATCCTAGGGAGAGCTCGACTCTCAAATTCGAAAACCATGAAATATGAATCACCCATATATATATACAATTTTTATTGCTTAAAATAAAATAATTTTCATAAAATTTTTAGTTTACATTTTTATATGCCTGTTTTTATATGTATATAAGTCCTCATGAATTAAAAAATTGTGTCTTGTTGAAAAAAATGTTGATGGAGTTGAAATGTGTTTCTCCTTGTTAATCATTAACTTTTTTTGTGCGACTTCATTCAAAACATGAGCATTAACTCACATTTATAAAGAGTTATACGATAACGTTAATATATTAAAAATGCAATTACATATTTTAGGTTCAGGAGACTTTATTGAATTGGGAGCATCGACTTTAATGATAGGTGGTGGTTTCTGCTATATAGATTTTTCGAACTGGCGACAACGACAAACGATAAATTCATTTTTGAACTTGCGATAAAGAAAAAAAATATGTTGATTTATGATAATAAAAATGATATTTATCGTTTATAGTCCCTCATTTTTTGAGAGAGCGATAAGTGAGGAATTTTAGAATAAATTAAATGATAAAAGATTGAACTCGGCGATAATCAGCATTCATTGCTCATTGTTTTTCTCAATTTATTCTTCAGGTCGTTGGGAGGATGAAGTGATCTGGGACGATGGTGTCATGCCCAAGCTCCAGCCCAAGATCGTGTCCCTGGACCCCAACGATGACAACATCATCTTGGGTATCCCCGAGGATATCGACCCCAGTACTCTGCCCTCTGACGAACCCATCCGAAAAGTCAAAATCATCCAAAAGCACGTAAAGCAATCTCGGATGCTCCTGAACCGCTCCGGTATCATCAGTGTCATCGAAGAAGAGAGCCCACCGCCCCCGCCCAAGATCGACGACATGGACCCCTTCAACATCTCCAACGACTCTTACTACCAACCCAAGACTCAGGAGAGCCTCAAGGTTTCCAGCGGAAGGAGTCTCCTTCAGCACGCCACGCCTATCGTCGAACTCCAGGCCCCCTTCGTCCCCACACACATCGGACCCATCAAGCTACGACTCTTCCATCGACCCCCGCTCAAACGCTTCTCCAAGGGACCTCTTCTGGACTATACGGCCTTCTATGGCGTCATTCCACTTGTTAAACACATCAAGAAGAAAGCTAAAGCAAGAGAGTCGGAACGAGAGCTTGCGGGCGGTGGGGAAATATTCTTCATGCGCACCCCGGAGGACATTTCTGGCAAAGACGGCGAGCTTGTGCTGTTTGAGTTTATCGAGGAGCACGCTCCACTCCTGGATCTCGTTGGAATGTGCTCTAAGATCAAGAATTACTACAAGCGCAAGCCCGAGAACGACAAAGGGCCGTCCAAGTTCAAGTATGGGGAGAGCAACATAGCTCATACGAGTCCCTTCCTGGGCACCATGAGCCCTGGTCAGTCCCTCCAGGCTTTGGAGAACAATATGTTCCGTTCTCCCATCTTTGAGCACTCCCCGCCCCTCACGGACTTTATCATCATTCGGACGCGCACCGAGTTTTCTATACGTGAAGTGGATGGGCTTTTCGTGGTGGGACAGGAGTGCCCCCTCTACGAAGTCCCTGGGCCCAACTCCAAAAGGGCAAATAACTTTGCAAGGGACTTCCTACAGGTATTCATTTATCGACTCTTCTGGAAGTCCCGGGATAACCCCAAGCGGATCAAAATGGACGAAATCAAAAAGGCCTTTCCTGCACACTCTGAGAGCTCCATTCGGAAGCGGCTCAAGCCCTGTGCAGAGTTTCATCGAACGGGGCACGACTCTAATTGGTGGGTCATAAAAAATAATTTCCGACTCCCTACAGAGGAAGAAATTCGCTCCATGGTAGATCCAGAGGCCTGTTGCGCTTATTTCTCCATGATTGCAGCTGAGCAGCGGCTGCGAGACGCCGGCTACGGAGAAAAGTTTCTCTTCGCCCAACAAGACGAAGATGACGAAGACACTGCCCTCAAAATGGATGACGAACTGAAAGTCGCTCCCTGGAACACTACACGCGCATACATCTTGGCCATGAAGGGTAAATGTCTCCTTCAGTTAACCGGTCCGGCTGACCCTACAGGTCCTGCCGGGGAAGGTTTCTCTTACGTCCGAATCCCCAACAAACCCGTTAACAAGGAAGAAGCTGAGCAACAACCAAAGAGAACTGTCACAGGAACAGACGCTGATCTCAGAAAATTGCCTTTGAAGGACGCTCGAGCCATTCTTAGAAATAACGGCGTGCCAGAGCAAGAAATCATGAATCTGAGCCGTTGGCAGGTCATTGACGTTGTCCGTACGCTTTCCACGGAAAAAGTAAAGGCCGGCGAAGACGGCGATCATAAGTTCTCTCGTGGTAATCGTTTCTCCATTGCAGAGCATCAGGAACGCTATCGGGACGACTGTCAGCGGCTCTTTATGGTGCAAAACCGCGTCCTGGGCTCTAGTGAAGTTCTTTCCTCAGACGAGGCCGAATCCTCTGAAGAGGAAGAGGACAAGGATGATGAGGATTTCAATGAAATGGGCAAAAATCTTGAGAACGTCTTGAGTAACAAAAAGACAAGCTCTCAGTTCCTACGTGAGCGAGAGGAGCTGGAACGTCGAAGCCTTCAGAAGATGATTATGGGTGAGGACTCTGAGTCAGCTTCAGACAAGGGGAAAGGCCTTTCGAAGTCCAGGAAGGAGGATGGAGATGACGGTGGTGGACCGGGTGGGAGCAGCCTCTGCGTTGGTAACAAGATACTTAAGATTGTCCGCACATTCAAGACAGACGATGGCAAGGAGTACACTCGCACTGAGATCGTGAGGAAGCCCCTTGTCATTGAGACTTACATAAAGGTACGTGAGACGAAGGACGAGCAGTTTATTCGTCAGTTTGCCACCATTGACGACCAGCAGAAGGAGGAGATGAAGAAGGAGCGGCGGCGTATCCAGGAGCAGCTTCGTCGCATTAAGCGGAACGAGGAAAAGGAGAAGCTGGGTCTCAAGGGCACCAAGAAGATTTCAACAAAGAGTGTGTCCAAGGCGACCAAGAAGGACTTGAAGCTGGTCTGCGGTGCTTGCGGAGGCAAGGGCCACATGCGGACCAACAAGGCCTGCCCCAAGTTCGTCCCCGAGTTCGAGGGTATATCCATTGGGAGTGTGGCCATGACAGAGCAGGACGAAGAAGACCTCGAGAAGCAGCTCATGGAGAATATCGAGGAAGAAGAACTCGTCAACGTGGACGGAACCAAGGTCAAGCTTTCTGCAAAGGTCCTCCAGCATGCGGACAAGATCCGTCGGGAGAGCGTCAAACTCAAGATCCCCAAACAGGCCGTTAAGGTGGCCAAGAAGCGGACCCGACCCGTGGAACACTGCGACTACCTCACAAATACCAACTACCGACCCGTCAAAAGACGTCGCACAGACCCCCTGATTACCTTTGCAACCTACTTAGAGGGCATACACAACCAGCTACGCGTCATGGACGAGGCACTCCAATTCCTCCAGCCCGTGAACCAAAAAAGGCTGCCCTTCTACTTCGACATTGTCAAAAATCCCATGGACCTACAAACCATCCGTGAAAACATTCAGAAGAAAAAATACCATAAGCGTGAG
This sequence comes from Caligus rogercresseyi, assembly GCA_013387185.1. Lineage (NCBI taxonomy): Eukaryota > Metazoa > Arthropoda > Copepoda > Siphonostomatoida > Caligidae > Caligus > Caligus rogercresseyi. Next base: position 21,739,067 of record CP045896.1, on the reverse strand, counting down.
GAGTTTCTCCACGACATCAACCAAATTGTGGCCAACTCCGCACTTTTCAACGGCCCAGAAGACATTCACACACAAAACGCCAAGAAACTTCTGGAAGTCGTCATAGCTAAACTCTCTGAGAACGAAGACAAGCTCATGAAGCTGGAAAAGGCCATCAACCCCCTCCTGGATGACAACGATCAAGTCGCACTCACTTACATCCTGGACAACATCCTCAACGAGAAGATCAAATCCATGCAGGAGTCCTGGCCCTTCGTGAAGCCCGTCAACAAAAAGGCCAACAAGGACTACTATGACATCGTCAAAAACCCCATGGATCTAGAAACCATCTCTCTCAAAGTCACACAAAACCAGTACCACAGCCGGACGGAGTTCCTCGCGGACTTTGAGCTTATTGCCGGGAACAGTCTCCTCTACAACGGAGAAGCCTCAGATTTTACGGCCAAGGCGAAACGGATCCTGGAGGTGACGAAGGATACGCTAGAGGAGTACGCGGATCACCTCACAAGCTTGGAGGAGAAGATACAAGAGGTGCAGAGGAAGGCCCTTGAACAGACGGATGTGGAGTCCCTAGGAGCTGCACTGGGCGTGGACGAGGAAGGAGAAGAGAGCGGAGGAGAGGAGCACTCGCCCAAGGGAAAGAAGAAGAAGCGCGGACGCCCCAGAAAGAAGGGTCCCAAGATAATCAGCGCGGAGTTTGTGGACGACGGAGGCAACGAAGGTGGGGGACTCCTTGAGGAAGACCTTCAGTATTCCAGTGATGAAGACTGGGAGGAAGTCGTGGAGGAAGACAATAACTCCTCCTCCTTCACCGTCACCGTGGATCATCAACTCCAGGAGGAGGAAGAAGAAGAGGAAGCTCAGCCACAAGCACCCCTCGTTACCATGAACTTCTACACGGACCATCAGGAACAGGAAGAATTGGAGGTGGACGAAAACTATGATCCCTCCGCCTTCCTACACAACCTAGGCAAAGCCCTTCCCCCAGCACCTTCCAGCCCCTCCGTCGCTAAGGATGAAGGAGAGGGAGAAGAAGGGGAGAAGACTATTAAGGAAGAAGAAGAGAGTGGTGAAGGTGGTGGCTCTGGAGAGCCTAAAGAGGAAGCCCCTGAGGATGATAAGTTTGAAGCTGAAGAATTCAAGTCGGAGTCCATCGACATCAAAGAGGATTTGGACATATCTGATTCAGACGATGAGGCACCACCCACAGAAACACCTGCTCCCAAGGAAGCGCCTCAGGAGACCCCTGATGATGATGATACTCTCTGGTTCTAAAAAGATCCCTCTTAGAAAAGTAATAATCTCTTTCATTATGACAATGCATCCTCAGTTATTTCCTAGAGGCTTGCAAAAAGGGTTATGCATGTACCTTCTCACACTTGATTGCTCCTGAAAGATACCCGTCAAAATAGATTTACTTTACGTTGAGAAAAAACCAAATAATAAATAAATATCTACATTCTGGTTTTTCTATGCATTTATTTTCTCCCATCGAGGTTTCTATATCGAGGTGTTAGTATAATAAATGATACAGGCTAAAAATGCACTGACGTCGCTAATGAGGGATTCTTATAAATTATAAGAATCTAGATTAAAATAAACAAGAATCTAACCCCGTGCTCCAGAAGTTAGATATTAGAGATTACGAATTCAGAATGCTAAATACTTTCCGGAAGAATGTTTTTTAGAGCCTTGGAACATATATATTTGCCAACAGTCCGTCATGGATCCATACTTCTGCCATTGAAGGAAAGCCATATCTTATTCCTAAAACCTTGATGCACTTCAAGACTATTCTGTGGTTAGCTTCAAATTATAGTTGAACATTGTTCAGTCCCAGTTTGAGTCTCTGTTGAGTTGATATTGATTAGCAGTAATAGACGATTTCATAGCAACTTTATTTTCGTAAAGGGAGCGCGAATGCTCAGTGTGTTTAAAGCGTTAAAGTAAAGTAGCGCATGCATAACATAAAATTCTTCCTTTTTTCCCAAAAAGAATTGGCCAAAATTTTAGTTCTTCTTTAATCCGTAAGGGGCGCTTTGATGCTAGAGCTCTTTGAAAATAATAACAAAGTCCTTTTATTATTTATATTTGGAGACGTTTTTTATCTTGAAAAAGTGTTTTTGAGTGTCTTATCAAACTTAATCCCTTTAAACCGGTTTAAAATAGGATTGTGACGTAATTTCATGGACTAGCGACATCTAACGTTAAAGAAAATAACCAAAATTTTGGCCAATTTTTTTGTTTACTTTTTCCTTGCATGCGCTACTTTACTTTAACGCTTTAAGTGTGTTTAGGCAACTCTCAATGTTGAGGGTGCAGGTTCGACTCCCGAGAGGTTTCTATATTGAGGTGTTACTATAATAAAAATATAAACAAGCTAAAAATGTTTTGACGTTGCTAATGAAGGATTCTTATAAATTATAAGATTCTAAATTAAAAGGTATAATAAACAAGAAATTAAATAATTAACCTCACTGATAAGATCCTAGGATCCATAGACTAATTTTAATGCCATAATGCAATTTTTTATTTATCCAAATAGCCAAAAAGAAAATTATTTATCTGTGCCCTATCATTATGATATTAATGAAGTTTTTAATCATATCAATTACTTTGAATGTTAGTCAGACCTATAGGTTTCCGAGTGACTAGCAAACTTTCTATACTGTATTAGATAAAACTTAGCTCCCCACACCACCATTAACCTCTCAGACTATAATGAATTTTTAAGTTATAAGGAGGATTTAGACTGTATCAAAGCAAAACAATATGCTAGCATAATTGCATGTGATTAAAAACGAAAGTAAATATCCAAAAATAAAGATATGAAACTATATACAGTATTCACGGCTAGAATCTGAATTGCTAACTCAAGAACAATAAGGAATAAAGCAAAAGTTATGAGCTTGTATGAGAAGGTACATCTAAAAAAACTTCTCGTTTTAATTGGCTTTAACCTTTTGTTCATGATGGAAAAGATTATAAAAGACAAATATGTCTTTCTCCTCTGTTCCGGAATAGAGTTGGGAAATATTGCTCCAAAACCACTCTTTAAGCCGCGAAAGACAAATTTGAAGCTTCTGGATCAACTAATCGTGCCCCTGGGCTAGTAGCATCAAAGTTCTTCTCTAGCGTGGTGATGTTTGGTGTGGTGTGGACAAAGTAAAAAAGATATTTCCTCATTCCATAAAGTCTCAAATTGTTACCAGAGAATACGTGGAGGTGATGGAGACTGTTTTGAAGCCATGGCCATATAAGGGTTTAAGATGTGTAGCAGCCAGAGCTGGGATTCAGTAGAAAAATCTACCGCCGGTTCGATATTCGGTATATACTGAATACCGATCGATATCGGTATTCGGTAGGTTTTATTATATATCGACAGTATCGATCGATATTCGGTACGGTAGATTAGAAGGAGAGAGAAATGTATTTATGTATCTGCTTTTATTTCTTTATATGCATTTAATAAAAAGTTTATAAAAAGCACAATTAAATACATCATTTGTTATAATTTATTAGAGATTATTTGAAATTTAATACATACTAATCTTATATAAATTATATATGTACTTGGATTTTGTAGGAAATGGAAGGCTATAGCAATTTTTTTCATTAACTGTCTCTTATTGTCCGATATGAACTACACTTTCAGGTACTCTAGTATTCAATGCATAGCATAAGCTTATATTGAATGTCTATTTATGTATCTGCTCTACAATACTATAAGTTGTAGTTGTTTATTTATTTTGCGAAGTTAAAGTTCTTCACACCAGAGCCCTATAAGGAGAGTTACGACAATAGATTGGAGCGCCACCTGGTGAAATAGCATGGAATGGCTCAAAACAACGCTTGGAATGAAAGAAACTATTATTTTTCCTATGTTATTCTTAGGATAAATAAATCGGAATCTATGACAAAAACTGGGTCTATAAACCTTTCATTCATTGGGGGTATTGTTTCAGTAATTAAATAGTCTTCCTTATGCATTATCTCCATATTTTATACGTGATTTACTAAATAATATAAAAAATATATATAAATCATGTGGTAAAAAAAAAAAATTATCCATAAGAAACGATTGCCCAAAAATATCCCAAGTATTGATGAACTGGATTTATCATTGAACCCGATTTATATATCCAGATTAGTGAAATGATTAATTATGAATGACAAAATAATTTAAATTTTTTTTAATAATTGAAATATATTTTACAACACGTAGTAATAAAAAATATAAAATATTATTTATATTTTTTAATACTACGTGTTGTAAAATATATTTCAATTAAAAAAATATTAATTTTTATTTTGTAATTTATAATTAATCATTTCACTAATCTGGGATATATTAATTATTATAAAATACATGAATTTGATAATTATTTACATAATTTTCCCATGTACATACTTCTACTTCCAAATAAATTGGAGGTTTTATTAGACCTATTTTTTTACTATAGTCGTCTGTTCTCGTAAATGTATGTGTAAACGAATTTTTATATACCTTGATATATATTGTTATAGTTCATGACATTGTGGTATACTCGTATATTCTAATGATGATCTAATTAGTTGAACTGCCATTTCTATTATTGAAGATCCTATTTGTTTCATTTTTACTAATTCTTTTACATATAATTTAAATATTCCTTCAATTTTTGTAAACTCCTTATTAAATATATCCAATTAAAATATTAATCGACCAGAAGAAGAATAGTTTCTTAATGAAATGATTTTTTAAATAGATCTTTAGAGTTTATATTGTTTTTATACTTCGAAAGAATATTTCAAAAGATTGTTTACTTACAACTCCCTCGATAAATTATAAATATTATGAGCCAACCTACAGACAGTCTCACGACGTAACTCTCCTTATAGGGCTCTGCTCACACAAGGGAGCGCTTGGGCAAAGCGACAGTTGAACGATGTTCTCTGCTATTGAGGGAATAAGCTCAATATATCTTTATGTCTCTATGTGAATGCTACAAAAGTCTTCAAATATACCGTACAGGTTGACAATCGGTACGGTATTCGGTAGTTTCTACCGAATATTGTACAATCGGTTCGATATTTAAAATCTACCGTCGGTAGTATCGAATACCGATTTCCATTCGGTAGTCACAGCTCTGGTAGCAGCAATATTAAAATGCCGCTCCTAAGGCACATGTCACACAAAAGGTTGGCTGTCAACCTGTGTTGAATTTTGGTATCCTGCACTTTGCTTCATTAGGAGTGTTGTGAAGAAGAATGTTGGAAGACTCCACACAGGAACATAGATGACATCAATGCCTTCATCACATCTGCCAGGGATGCAATGAATGAGGATTACATTCATACAACGTGTGACGCCTCACATTATTGCCGTTGAAGGCGATCTCACGAACTCAGTTACTTTTCGAGAAACAATATTTATGTTGAAATTGAAAAGTGCCTTGTACATTTCTGTCAATCGTCAATACTAAAATTCAGAATTGACATGTTTTAATGTGCCAGGTACATCTTTTTACAGTATCCCTTTTATCAGAATTTGCCGACTGTATCGATCAACCTTTTCTTAGGAACAGTGAAAGGATGTAATTATATGTATCCTCTGGACAATAAAGACAGTGCTTGAAAATATGTGATGGAGGAAATACCCGACACTCAGAAGCAGATGTAACAACTGTTGCAATCAATCAAACTGATTAATTGGAGACAGACTGTAATCGCTTCACCCGATGAGTCTGTTTGGGCTCTAGTTCAAACTTATTTTTTCAAATACTGTGTAGTGTCACATTCAGCATTTATTTGGAGATTTCCCTTTCTTTGGAAATAATGTTCAAAGACTTTTCAGTCTACATTAGAACTTGGTGTGAATAAGACGTACTTTTCTTTCTTCAAATAATAAATAAGGCAAATTAACGCAAAATAATGTATTATTTATGTTCATCACTCTTCGTCACTTGAGTGATATGAGAGGGGCCGGAGTAGGTCTTTTGTCTCTATTGAGCCTGATTATATGTCGCTGCACTGCTCTTGAGGGGGCTCATGTGAGATCTAAACGTGCTGCCGCCGAGAAGGACAACTTACTTAAGAAGTTGAGCGAAAAGATTGACAAGGCTCATAGTTCCATCTTGGACTACGATACGACAGACTGCCTCCCCAATGCCATTGCAAAGTTTCGGATCTTTGTGTCACGAACTCGGAGGAGCTCAAGAGCTACGCAGAGATCTATGGGATGGCCTCCAGCCAAGTGGCGAGTCTTCTCACAAAGTTCCGACACTTTCACCTGGCCAAGTCCCTCTACAAAGAAGGATCACAAATAATAGAGGATTTAGATCATTGTAAGAACTTTAACAATTCCTCAGGAACCACTTAGACAAAAACGCATTCAGTCTTTTATAGGAGAAAAAGGAAGCCAAGGATCGGGAAGGCACTGTTTCGATCTCGCAAGAAGAAAGGTGAAAAATAAATTTTAATAAATGTGAATTGTTATATTTTGTATTGTCAATTACAACAAATAAAAGAATATAAGGAAAAGAGTTGGTTTACTTCATTTTATTCATCCTCTCAAGCCTAGATATAGGAAGAAGGTACTTCTTGCAACTCATCATATTTTTCAGTTGGTAACACAGTTTTTATTTCTTTTTCTATGTATAATAGTCAAAGTTCATTTATCATATCTGATGATTCATCCATAGAGATATAAAGATATAGAGCATAGATATATAAAGACAAAAAAGACCTTATTCGATTCTTCAGAAGCATACGTTATTGTGCCCAACATAAACAAATCTTTCTATCTCTATGATCAGCTTACGATGACGTAGTATAAATTACTTATTTTACATTGGGCACAGGCGACAGCTGAACAATGTTTCTCTCCTATTGAAGGCAACCCCCCGCCATTTCATAATGTATAAACTTAGGTTCCGAAATATTTTTCGTGTGACGTCACGTCTGGCAGAAAACAAAAACAAATAACTTTTACTATATATAACATCTCTACTCAAATTATCATTAGTGCATCGTACTCTTACAAAAAATGGCTTCAATTAATAATAATATAAAAAAAGACAGTGTGCAGTTGCTGTTTGTCCTTCATTGGATCCCAATCCTCACAATGTATTGTGCCACTCGTTTCCAACCAACATCAAACAGAGAAAAGCTTGGACCATCGCATGCAAAAGAGAAGATTCGACATTTCAGCCTGCATCATCCTTTATGTGTAGTCTGCACTTCACTGAAGAAGATTATGAGAGAGATCTAATGCATGAGTTTCTTAACCCTCCTATTAGAAAGAAACTCAAGAAAGGAGTAGTTCCGACACTTAATTTAAATGAAAAAATTGAAACAAACTTGTCGGAATATACGTCCATGGAACCATCTTCCAAAAGGAATGATAGAATATTATATAGGATATTATAATATGATTGATAGGAACGACAACCTTGTAAAAAGAGTTTCTAAATTAATGTCTAAGGTGCCGTCAGTTCCATTGGAAGCTCTTAATAAATTTGCTCAAATTCGTGTATTTCTCCAAATAAAATTTGAAAAAACGCCTTCAAGAGTAAAAAGCTAGACATAGAAAAAGTTTAAGAGAGAAGCGAAAAATGAAACAGTGGATTAATTAAATGCTCCAATAAATTATTTACTTTTTCCTAAATATGTATTTCTAATAATATTTATATAATATATGATTATAAACAGTATTTTGTTTTGTAATAATTTATAAATTATATATTTTTCCTTAATATGTATTTCTAATAATATTTATATAATATATGATTATAAACAGTATTTTGTTTTGTAATAATTTATAAATTATATATTTTTTTCTAATATGTATTTCTAATCATATTTAATAATATATGATTATAAACAGTATTTTGTTTTGTAATAATTTATAAATTATATATTGTTTTCTTAATATGTAATTCTAATAATATTTATATAATATATGATTATAACCATATTTTGTTTTGTATTAATTCATAAATTATATACTTTTTTCTAAATATGTCTTTGTAATAATATATGATTATAAATAGTATTTTGTTATAATTTATTTCGTTGTTTTTATGTGCTTTAACATATAATGATTGAAGAGTTTGCTTTTCATAAATATTTTGGATAATTTCAACAACTTTAAATCATCAAAAATTTATGATTACTCACAAATTTTAATATTTTCCATTTTCTAATAGAATTGTGATAATTAATTCTTCTATGATCTAAATAAAGGCTAAATTCGATTATATTTAACATATTTTACTAATACAATATACCCTCTTTTGCCATATGTGACGTCATGATCATGAGGTAGGTTGCGTGGCGGTGTATTTTTTATACTTTCATTGGTTAAAATGGCTCTACCTTACTTTTAACTACCTTGATTGAAGGGAATATGCTCTCTATATCTTTATATCTCGGTGAGAAGTTTATTGAGACGATACAGATACTTTTAGAAAATATATTTGTTGTAAATCGTGTAGAAAGTAAAAAATTATTAACTTGTATTTATCTAATATTAATGAAAGTTCCCTTCAATAAATACGGTTTTGAGTTTTATGTTTTATAATTGATTTCTATTTAATTGTCCCAGTTTAATACCAGCTCAATTCTACGTATAGGGCTGATCTAAATGTGTCAACTGAGTTCTGTAAGTCCGACCTCGGTTGATCTCTTAAACGAATGAATATCAAGAAAGATCACTTTCTGAAATATATAATTTTTAGATAAAAAAATATTTTTACTTTGAGACTTTGTAGCTACCAATTAACTCTGTCAGGATATATTTTATCAAGTTAATTTATTTTCATAATCTCAATTATGGACATCATCAAGAAAAATCGTCAATTAAACTTTTAAACAAGTACAATTCAACAATTATTCTTAATTATTTATTTTCATAAGAAAAAAAGAAGTCCTAATATCTCTTTAATACCTTTTATTTATCTTAGAATGTATTATTCATTTTTGACAGTCTTTATTGAAGTAGGAAAGACTGAACTTAGAAAAAAAGCGTCGGACTTTTTAAAAAAATGTACTCACGAAACCTCTTACGTCATAAGGCCCACCATAACCAAAAATACACCCAGAAATAATTTTGTGTTTCTTCGTCGGGAATGGAATTATAATTTAATTCGTGAATAATAATAATAATATCGATACATAATTTTAATAATAATATTTATAATATAAAACCCAGACAAGGGAGATATTTGCGCACAGGATATAATGTATAATAATGGACTCCTTAGTGCAAGAAAATAATATATAGGGGGGGGGGGCGGAGGGGGGCGCGAAATGGTATCTTTTTTAAAATATTAAAATTCTATACTAAATGTATGATGATTCCAACTACTTTTGAAAGTAATATGCAAAGAGAAGAAGAATATGAGATGATATTGAGATATAGAGAGGGGGAATAACTCGTTTTTTATCATTGAAAAGAGTACTACAGATTGTATAAGTCACTGGGCATACGGAAAGAAGAAGAAAAAGAAGAAGTACTAGAGGTGGCGATGGGAATCTGCTTTTAGGCGGCATAAGCCTTGGCACAGCATCAGTAAGTTTCAACGAGAATACATAGTATTTATCCCTCGTACACTAAGCACCAGTGTTTTATATATATATATATATATATATAAACACCAAGCTTGGCAGTCATCTTGCTGATATTTACTTGAATCACATTTAAAAATACTCAGATATATTAATATATGGCGTATTAAAAGGCTGAGAAAAGCTTAACCTTTGACATATATGCCATAAGTCTTGTAGCCTATTGTTAAAATAACTACTTTATTGAGAAAGGAACCACAATACGTTTTGTATCTTTTGAGATTAACAATACTACAATGTTTTGATCTGCTTGTCATAAAAAACTTGTCAGATGTTCACGAAGAATGTAGTGACATTGCCAATTGGTATTGTTTTCCTAAGCAAGTGATCAATTTTGCCACTCCAAACTTCCCTCAGCATAGAATCCTATTGTGGCCGTTTTATTTTCTCATGCCTTATTGCAACTAGACTTTGAAAAGCTAAAGCTTGTTGTTCCTCTAATTCTTCTTTTTCCTCCGCCACCAGTTACACAAACACACACGCACACAATTCACAAACAAACATATGAAACAATTAACCGAAGAAAAGAAATAGCCTATCATGGAAAGAAGTCTTGACTTCAGCTGACTTAAAGGGTATGTATGGTTTTTTTTTGTCGTTGCTGCTGTTATTGATATTGTATCTGTCTCTCTATCCATCCGAGTCCGTCACTCTGATTTGGGTGAAGGTGGATCCCCGAGCTCTGATCGTGGTGAAGATCGGGAAGAGAGTTGTCCTGGGGAGATGCGTCCCGAGAGGCTTTGTAGAAAGGGTGGCGGGGAAGTGTTGTGGAGTTGTGGGAGGTGGACTTGGTGATGGTGGGGATTAAGTCCAAACTTGGTGGGGATGAGAGGGTCCGCTGGGCCATGGCGGCTGCGGCCACGGCCAGGCCAGGGTGATGAGGTATGACTTGGGAGGTGCACTCCACGTCCTTACGAAGCTCCTCCATGTCCCGCTTCAGCTTGGCACGCCGGTTCTGAAACCAGGTTATGACCTGAGGGAATTAAAAGGAAAAGTTATATTAGGATGACGTACTCATTCTTTGACATATGATGAAGAGAGATATAAATAGCTAATTCCCTTCAATAGCATAGAAACAACATTCAGCTGTTGCCATTGTCCAATATAAACAAGTAATTTGTACTACGTCATCGTAAGCTGGTCATAGAGATAATATCTATCTCTATGATCAGCTTACGATGACGTAGTACAAATTACTTTGTTTATTTTGAACACACAGAAACAACAGAACGCTGTTTCTCTGCAATTGGGGGATCAGCTCTCTATATCTTTATATCTCTATGGTAAAGACAGAGGTAATATGTACATGGTATTAAAAAAATGACGATCTAATTGCCTTTTGCCGTTTTCTTACTTTTTTATTCCTCTTTATTAAAACAAATGTACATATTATATTATTAAATAATATATTATTCTATTAAAACAAACAACGATCTATTTACAATCAGGTTATGACCTGAAGGAATAAACGAGAAAGAAACGGGGTTAAACTATGATGTTCTCATTCGTTGAACTTATGAGAATCAGGTTTATATGACCTGTAGAAATAAAAGAAAATGAAGGAGGCAATATGCAATTACGTCATCATTTGTTTTATTATTAGAAATAAGGTTTTTCAGATTTTGACCCGAAGAAGGAACTAAAACATAGTAAGAGGGAGGCAATATATTATGACGTAGTTACTCAAATATGTAATGGAATCCTTAGATGTTCTAAAGTCCTTTGTTTTAAAATAGTTCTAAATTGTTTCGAATTTGTTCAGTAAACTAAGCTTATAAACTCTAAACAGTTGGTTATCATCGTTGTTTCATTCTTGTATTTCAGTCAAATCAAGACTTCTTCAAAGGCTGTAATATTAAAGGCAAATAAAGGTTGATTTAAATACTATACATTGGATTCGTAATCAAAGCAAAGGAATGACGTGGTCAGTGCAAAGTGTTATTTAAATAATGAGCTGAGCAGTTTGCTGTGTCGAGGACAATATTTGATCATTGGAACATGTACATACCCGGATAAATATAAAAAGGCAACGCATTTTGTGCAGAAAAGATCAGCTGATTCTTGAAAATAAAATGGAATAGGTAGTTGATCAAATAAAAAAATTAAAGTTTGTTTAAAATAAGGAAATTAACGAAGCAAAAACTCTTATATATGCAGATATGCTGCATTTTCTCTGAAAATTATGTCTGTTCGCAACGATTCGTGGACAAATGCTTCAGAGGAGATCAAGTATTTCCCATCAAGTTCACGTTCTCATTTAAAATTTCACGTCGCATTCTTTAAACTTCAAAATGATGTTTTTTTATAATAATTGATTATAATTTTTTAAAGTATATTATGTGCATTTTTATAGTTATTTTTATTATTTGATCATGTTCAATAATTGTTATGATTGGTGTTGTTCTTCTCCGAATTAATAATTTTAGACTAAATGTCTATTTAAGTTTTTTGTTTTTAACGTAATTACTTTGGATTTTTTTTTAGAACTGAAATAAATAAAAAACTCTGATAATTGAAAAATAGCTTGACCTATGTTTTATGTGTCATGGCAATTAATAAACTTTTGTAAAATCATGTGTAGCCTGCATGCTTGGACGCTTAATTGCATTTCGTTCAAAACTCACCTGTGCATTGGATAGCCCTAGGTGCGAGGCAATTTCGTCTCGATCCGCGGGTGAAAGATACTTTTGGTAGAGGAACCGTTTCTCCAGTTCAAAAATTTGATGGTTCGTAAAGGCAGTTCGACTCTTTCTTTTCTTCTTGGGAGGCTGTTTATTGGAGAATGACAACTGTGCATGATCTAGCTCTGAAAAGAAAAAGAAAGAAAGGTATAAGTAAACAGAGAACAAAAGTTAATTAGTGAGGAAGGCGGTAAAGCTACTACGACTTCATTAGGGCCTTGATACAAGAGGGGCTTTTAAAAGCCATAGGAAAAAGAACCTGTAATTATCTTCATTTAATAATAATAAACAACTTCAATAACAATAATAATAACATTAGTCGGCTAAATACTTGTATATGTATGTATAATATTGCAGGTTAATGGCGTCCTTCACACAAAGAAGACGACCACCCAACAGGGCACCTTTTTTAAAATATATATATCAACACTACTCTGGCCTACGCTCTCATTTCGAAAAACAGTCTTTTAAATCTCCATGGAATCTATAAATAATTATAAACTAATTGCAATTTTATATCAAAACACTGTTACTTATTTTGTTGTTAGGGCTCCCAGTGCTCCGATAGGAAGATATTATGGTGTTGTCTTCTATGGCAGGACATAGAAAGATATATATATATATATATATAGGCGTAGGAGACAGAGGGGCAAGGGGGTAACTGCCCCCCCCCCCAAAAAAAAAAAAAAATTCGGGTGAGTTCTCAAATTCGGGCATATTGGTTGAGATATTCGGGAATTTAAGTTAAAAAAACTATTAATTAATGAAAGCAACCAGATTTTGAATTATAATCAAATAAATATAATGTAATGATTGGTTCCGGAAGTGCCTCATGGCCATCGTGGCCGACAACGGCGGGTATATCAAATGAAAATATTTAAATACACCTATGTTCTCTCATTCTGTATAATTGGTTTTCACGTGATTCTTCTTGCTGCTGTACTATATCTCAATAAAGTTTGACCTGTTAAGTGTAAAAAATTTCACTTGTACACCCGGTATATATTATTATATACAGTCAAACCTCTGTAAGCAACCACCTGCCTATAGCGGTCACTTTTTCATAGCGACCGTCCAAAATTTTCCGGTAGAAGAAAAATTTAGTAATAAAAACCTTCTGTTACTTACGGCCACCTGTCTCTAATTGTCACTTTTTGGGTTACCTTGAGAGATCACATTAGGACATATATATATATATATATATATATATATATGTCCTAATGTGACTCTCAAGGTAACCAAAAAAGTGACAATTAGAGACAGGTGGCCGTAAGTAACAGAAGGTTTTTATTACTAAATTTTTCTTCTACCGAAAATTTTGGGCGGTCGCTATGAAAAAGTGACCGCTATAGGCATGTGGTTGCTTACAGAGGTTTGACTGTATTAATAATATAAATATGATCCAATTTATTTGAAGCTCTTGCAAATGCAACTCTTCAGTTAGAAAATATATGCTCAATGCTCATCTAAAATACATGAATACAGGAATTTAAATAGTTTGAAAAAAAGTCATATAAAAACGGGGAAAGTAATATAAAATACTGAAACAGAAATAAAAAACAAAGACAACTGAGTTCTGGGGAAATATTCCCAATTGCTACCTTTTTATAGTTATGAATATGCATTTCCTCCGCTTTCATTTACATATATATATGATAGATAACTAATAAGAGATAAGAACCACCAGCGTTATTACACGAAAAGACTAACACAAGAATGTCCAAGAGGACGTAAGCCAACGGAAGTTGTGTGTAGGCGTCATTTAACTGATCGCCTCATTCATCTCCAGCATGTCAGCAAGCAAGCAAGCTTAGTAATTTGTTATTCTTTCATCGAATGAATGAGACATTTTTCGCGTTTTTCCAGAGAGGGAAAAAAGGTCATGTTTAATAAGGAGTTAAAGATGGGGTCGACGATATTGAATGGCTCAAAGGGAAGCGACAAGGAGATTTGTGTAATTCGAGGAAAACGTTTTTTAGGTCTTTGGACACGGTTGACTTCATCGTTTTTATATGTACATAAATGTTTTGAGGGCTTATCTATCTCTTATATATTTTTTCTCTTTTCTCTCTTCGTCCTCTCCCTACTCTATGTATGTATCTATGTATGTAGGTTGATCCTGGAAGAGTAATTACTTCCTCATGCAATGAGGAGAGAGTATTTTAATTTAAAATTTGTGAAAAAGAGGGGACCACCAAAGAAAATGAAAGCAGTTGTGTAGAATGCAACGCTCAACAGTCAACCTATTCTTTATTTTTATGACTCGGAAAGGAGTTCATCATTGAGGAACGATTGGTAGTGCTGAATACCTATAGGGGCTTTGTTAATTCTCCGTTTTGGGAGAAAGAACCAATGAGAGACTTCATTTGGTATCATGAAAGGACGTCATTGCACTTACTATTTCTACCTGACCAGTGAAATATACGACTGGTAGGGCTGAATATCGATGTTAGTTTTCCATTCATGGAGAAATACAGTGAGAGACAGGAGTAAAGAAAGAGTTAGACTTCATATATATATATATATATTTGCCCCCGTGAAATAGGGATGACATCAATGACGTCACATCACCCTTTCCTCTCTTTAGTTCTATCTGTCCCTGTCTTTCTCAAGAATGGAGAGTTAACCAATAGCCCGAATTTCAGCGTTACCAGACGTGACTTATGCTCTATATTATCTTTAACCAGAGCCTCATAAGTCTAAGCGAAAGTTCTTAGGATGTAACTCAACCCTAAACCCAGAGAGATATAAGATATAGGGAGAGCTACTTCCCTTCAATAGCAGAGAAACATCGTCCTTCAGCTGTCACCATTGCCCAACATAACAAAGTATTACGTCATCGTATTCATGATCATAGAAATAGAAAGATTTGTTTATATTGGGCAATATGACGTATGCCTCTGAAGAATCCAATAAGCCCTCTTCTATGTCTTTATATCTCTATGATAGAGATATAAATATTTGTTTATATTGGGCAATATGACGTATTCCTTTGAAGAATCCAATAAGCTCTCAATGTCTTTATATCTCTATGCCTAAACCACCCGCCACATAAATGACTGTGTCCTCCCTCTGCCGGCTAAAACAACAAGAGTCTCTGGGGGACCTCTGATGACAAGCTTTTCAACTGACCTCCCTCCTCCCTCTTGTCAACAAATAATACATATCATCATCATCATTTGTGAAGTGTTAAAAAATCAGTTCACCTGCTGTGTGTGTGCCTTCAGATATATATATATATATGTACTTCTATGTACAATGTTATTCTTCCTGCAGGTGCTATGGGGGGTGGGCTGATCTTTATGTGCATGCTTACACACACACACAGAGAGGAAGAGAGAGAGAAAGAGTTTTCCCTTCGACTAATGAACCTTTTTTTCAACACGTTTCGCTTCAGCGGGCAATAACAAAAAATAACAACTTTGAACACCACCATTTGAGCAATTGTTTAAACCTATTAAAAAGTCGTCAATTTGTTATTTTAAGAATGTTGTTAGGAAATTAATTTACTGTGCTTTCTAAGTGATTAATTTACTCTAAATTGTTCTATTATAAGCGTTAATATAAAAATATTATTATTGACTAAGAGCATTAAATGCTATGGTGAGGAATAATAAGTTTTGTTATTACTTATAATGACTGAAAATATTAAGATCATTTTTGCTTTCACTTAAAGCGTGACAAAAGTTATAAAAATATACTTTTTGAGATATATTATACTTTTATTTGGAGAAAAACGTTGTTATCTTAAACACAAGAATTGTTTCTATATATTTATATATATATATATATATATATATATATATATATATATATATATATATATATATATATATATATATATACATAGGCGTAGTAGACAGGGGGGCAAAATACGGGTGAGTTCTCAAATTCGGGCAATTGATTGAGGTATTCGGGTATTTAATTTGAAGAAAGAAATATTAAATTATGAAAGCATCCGGATTTTGAATTACAACCAAATAAATATAATGTGATGAATAGTATGTAATAACTATTAAAAAATATTAATCTACATAACTTTCTTCATTCGATTATTTTTTACCGATTTTACCGTTCTTGTTAAAATTCGGGCAAATTGAATGCTCCCCCCCCCCAAAGATAACATCTCCTCAACGCTTATGTATATATATATATATATATATATATATATATATATATATATATATATATATAAATATTAACAAAAATTATTTTTTCATCTGTGATAATAGACTTACTATATTTTAGTATTTACTATTTTTGATAAAATAATGAATATAAAGCAAGATTAATATTATAATAAATAAATATTTAAAAATAACAATTTGTTTATGTAGAAATACAATTATTAGCAGACAGTTTAGTTATTCTTTTTTTTCTAAAACTTTAATGATATGATTTTTTTTATATTTATTATACGACAGCAAGACACAACTTAATTTTATCAGTTCGGAAGAAGGTCGTACAACCATTACAAAGGAGGTTATTCCAACACTTAGTATGAGAAATTCATTATATAGCATTGTTCAACTCAATCCTATTCAAAGGCTTTGAAACAGTGGTGCTACATCATAAAACAAAACATAATCACTAATAAAAAATGAGAGTCTCGTGATCATTTATTTGAAGAAAAAAAAATGTATTTCACAAGTATTTAAAGATATATTCCATTTTCAAGCAAAAAATGTAAAATAAAAGCCGTCAAAGTCACTATCGTGTAGAGTTCTCTCTTTTTCATGGTGTCTTTTTATTATTATTGTAGACTGTTATGAATACGTGCAACAAAGGGACGGACCACCCAGAATATGAGAGAGTTCGTTTATGCATGGGACCCACAACACCTATAGAGATAATAATAATAATATGTACATAAAACAGGTCAGCATATAAATAAATGATTTTCAGGGACGTCAACTTTATATAGATGTCAAAAATGTCTTAAGTTTATAGAGCAATTAAATCTTCATCTAGCCGCGAATATATATATATATATATTTTTTTTTCTATTACAACATTCGAACTCTAAGAAGATAATCTATATATATGGCGTCTTCAGGGCTTTTTAGAACTAAAAACCTCCTATAAACTCGTATCATACCACTCTTTGCATTCAACAAAGGGCCAAAAAAGTCCTCACTGAATCAATTATGTTGATTAAATTGAACTCGTGTTTCATACGTAGTAGATCTAAAGCGTTAAATAAAGTGCAAGGAAAAAGTGAACCAAAAAAATTGGCCAAAATTTTGGTTATTTTCTTAAACGTTAGATGTCGCTAGCCCATGAAATTACGTCACAAACCTATTTAAAACCGGTTTAAAGGGATTAGGTTTGATGATTTGAAATAATATATCAAATCACTACAACATTGTGCGAGATTCCAAATATAAATAAAAAAGGACTATTATTTTCAAAGAGCTCTAGCATCAAAGCAGCGCCCCTTACCGACTAAAGAAGAACTAAAATTTTGGCCCATTCCTTTTGGGAAAAAAGGAAGGATTTTATGTTATGCATGCGCTACTTTACTTTAACGCTTTACGTAGATCCAGCATCCACTGTGACGTCATTAGGGAATAATTGGAAAGAAAAACTTGTCAATCCTTCTATTCTTAATCCAATATTCCTGATAAGTATGTCTTCCAATATACATACTTATAATTCTCTCTCATGATAGTTGTCTTAGGATTCATCTAATTAATTTCTTTCTTCTATAAAAGTATTTTATTACATATTACTTTTTGTCAAATGGGAGAAGGGATAAATAAAAAGTGGGGGGGGGGGAGAGAAAGAAAGGAATGCGTTCCTAATTTCACTCACTTCTTACATGAGCACATATAAAAGAGAGGGGGATTATAATCATAATAATAACTATAATAACTCTCAGGAATTTCAAAGAATCTTCTTGTGGAATGAAAAAGGGGGAAAAACAAGTCAACTTAGCATATATATATATATATATATATATATATATATATATATATATATATATATATATATATATATATATATATATATATATATATATCGGGTGATTCTTATTTCACGTTTTCGTTTTTGGATTTGAGAGTCGGGTCCCCCTAAGATTTTACTTTAGTGCATAGATAACATCTTGTGAAGTTTGAACGAAATCGAATAATGGGAAGTACCCGCTCAACGGGCCCAAAAGTTATGTGTATATATATATATATATATATCAGGAAACGACCGCGACACTTTTTTGCCGGGCCCGGTACTTCAGTATATTTTCGGTCCTTCGTCATTCTAAAAATGACGACGTAAAAAAAAAGAAATTCCCAAAACGAAGTGATGACGTTTTTTAGAAAATAAATTCCTAAAAAGTGACGATGTTGTTTTTAGAAAATATTTATTTTATTAATTACAATTTTCTTCTGGCCGGCGATTTTGGACACTGGGCTAGGCCGGGACATTAAAAAAACAGCCGGGACCTGGGCGGGTACCCGGTCGTTCCCTGATATATATATATAAAGCGTAGGGGAGTTGTTTGGTTTGGGGGGGGGGGTGGCAGCATTCAATTTGCCCGAATTTTAACAAAAACTGTTAAATCAGTGAAAAAAAAAATGGAATGAAGACAGCTATGTAGATTGAAATTTTCTTTATAGTAAATACATACTATTCATTACATTATATTTATTTGGTATACTTCAAAATCCAGTTGCTTTCATAATTTCATATTTTTTCTACAGCTTAAATGCCCGAATACCTCAACCAATTGCCCGAATTTGAGAACTCACTCGAATTTTTTTTTTTTTTGGGGGGGGGGGCACTTGTCCCCTGCCACTCTATATATATATATATATATATATATATATATATATATATATATTCATATTAGAGAAAACAGTTCTCAAATTAATAAGATAAGCTTTTGTTAGGGACAAAGATGATAAGAAGATGGTGGATTTATAGAATATATGGACAAAACTTGTTTTTGGGTTCATATTTTGGAAAGCGATTACGTTTGTTTACTTAAAACTTTAATCAATATACTATTAATATGTAATTAACACCTATAATTTATATTTCTATTATCCGAAAATACATATCGTGAATACATTTAGTTATGCTCAAGTTTTCAATTTTGTTAGTTCCATGTTTATATTAGTAAACGAAGAATATAATTAAACATTCAATTAGAGACTCACCGACTAACACCCGAGGTGGCGAACAACACCATATCTGAGCTCCTTGTTGTTTGATCTCTCACGCTAAATTCATACTTAAATTTAAAGTTTTAAATGCGGTGTAAGGGGGTCTATGGCAGTCGCCTATATATCGGCCGGAGAGGACAAAAAATGTACAAAAACCTTTTGTGTTAAGCGGTCATCTAATATGCAATTTTTGGTGACTCCCTTAAGTGACGCCCCTAGTGACGGATTTGAGGAGGGTAGTTATAATCAGTGGTCAAATATTACTTTGAAAGTAGTATGTAATATACTACTTTTTACTGTGTAGTAATATTACTTAAAAATATTACTTCTCAAAAGTAATATACCACTATTTTATATTAGATATTACTTTTTGAGCATTCCGAAACAATAGTAAGTAAAGGCAATTCAAACAAGATGGGTAAAAATCCTCACCAAACCTAGTTTGCATGTCCACTGGGTGACGTCACATATTACATTCACACTTCATTAATTTTCATCAAAATGCCTGTTGAATATTTTTTTCACGAAAGTAATATGTAACTAGGATATTATTACATTATAGTTATTACTTGGAAGTAATATCTAATATGTTTGTTCTCTCTAGTTATTCACAGTAATATAACTAAGTATATATTACTAGCAGGCGCGTTAGGGAACAACACTGGTAATAAATATACTTCATTGAGTAACATACCTTCCAAGATATATATATATATATATATATATATATATATATATTATATAATATTAATAGTATGTATTGATATATATTATACTATATTATATTACATGTTTAATTTTTTGGATGATTGCAAAAATTAACTGTTTAAAATAAGCAAAAAAAAATACTTTATTTACAAAACAAAAGCCAAGTTATCTCTTTATTTATCTAATAAAGTCACCAGTCACGTCATCATCGTCACCCCCCTACTTCTGTCTCACCCTTCTGCTCTGGAAGAGGTGTCAAAATCCATAATTATTAATGTATGTTTATATACATTATATTCCACCAACACGGGACGGACTTGTCATTATTTACTCTTGGTCTTTCCATGTGTTTGATTTAATCGGAAACACTTTCGGCTCAGGGGATAGCAGCTATTATAACGAATATAATAATAATAATAATAGCAGGAGCTATAAATATAATAATCAGTGTAATGGAGGCAAGTCAGAACATCAATCATATTGTTGTGTGTGCTGAGAGAAAGAGAGAGAAAGCGAGAGAGAGAGAGAGAACTGAAGAGCAGAGAAGAAGAATCAGCAGGAGCAGGGGGGGGGCATGCCCTTCGACTAATTGAAAAAAGGGAAGCACCGACCAATCAGAGAAGAGAGGAAGCAGGAAAAAGAAGGGAACAAAAGGAAGCGAGGAGTTTTCCGCCATTTTGAAAGAATATATATATATATATATATATATAATATATATATATATATATATATATATATATATATATATATATTAAATTACCCTAATCTAGTGATATGATATGGTAATTACCACCTAACTTTTGATTGGTTTTGACATAGATCTATCTTGATAAAATGGGCCGTATAGTATTATATAATATTTAATATACATATATATATATATATATATATATATATATATATATTTATTCAATGTATTGCAATTAGGAGATACTTAATATTAAGGAATGTAGGGAAAAGGTTCAGTAGTTTTTCAGATGTGGTTTTGTTAATACTATAATTATACTTTGACAATTAATTAAATAATGACCTTAAAAACATTGCCAACTATTCGATAACTTAGTTATTGCTTCATATTTCTTGGAATATCCGATATTATGTTGCTGTTTTGGTAATTTAAGAACCTTTCAAAAACTGCTGATTATTTTGATAATTTATGTATTGAGTCACATTTCCTGGAATATCCGAATAAAAAAGTGTGCCAGGAGTCATTATTATTTAAACAGCCTCAAAATATATTACTTATGCACAAGTGAGTTACTTAGAAGTGTCATGAGAATATAGGAAATTTCAATAACAGCTTCTCTATATCGTTGTCATTTATAAGCCTTTTATTTAAAAAAAAATTGTAAAAAAGTTGTCAAATCAATTATAGACCAGGATAAAATAATGTCCTTTTTATATTGTTTTTAATAACTACAAAGCTCGTTTTAATCGTTTAATAAGAGATAATATTATAGAGGTATTGGAATGAAGTATCTCATATATTTATAGATAAAATATGTTTTTTTCTTCTTCTAGTGCAGTGGTGCCATGGTGGCGGCCCGCGGGCCTGAACCGGCCCGAATGAACATCTCATTTGGCCCGTTACGTTAGTGGTTGAGAAGTGTTTTATAAATAAATAATATTATGTTACAATATCAACAAATTTAAATCTACTTTTGTTTAGTGTTTAGTGTTGCAAGGCCAAAATGTATCGGTAATTTGGCCCCCGAGGTCCCACTTGAAAACAGTCCGGCCCCCTGACCGATTTCACCCTGGCATCCCTGTTCTAGTGTTTGTTGTAAAACACAACAATTCCTTCTCATATGTAAATATGGACTAAATCACCTTTAAAGTTTTTGTTTAGTAAAAAACAAATCATTACGACCTGCTGTGTATGAAAATAAATCCATGTAATTGTCCTTTGATTCAACTAATGAATAATGGAACTTTTATTATTTCAACAGGACTAAAAGACTTTGAATTGTTGATTGTTTATCAATGTTTACGATGAAGGGTCGACTCTTCCCGAGAGTGGAAGGTTACATTTGATCAATCTCATTCAAAAGAGGCTTCAAGGCTCCGTGGACTAATTTTAATACTTATATATGTAGTAATTCAATTAATCATAGTTCAATCGATTAATAAAATATTTTTTTATGTTAGAAAGTAATTTAAATTAATTATTTTTCTTTTAAAATGTGTGGCTCTGTATTTTCATTCATGTGTTCTTTTTTCTATTGGTTTTGGTTATCATTTTGTGTATACATATTAATAACTATTTTAAGCAATAAAAAAATGAACTATAAGACGTGTTTGTGTTATTATAAAAATAATAAACAAAGTCAATTATTAAAACCCATATATCGTATTGCACTTTGAGTGTATTATTGAGCTTTTATTATCTTAATCGTATCCACACACAGAAAAAAATGTATGCACAAAAAAAAATATATATAAATTTGTCAAAAGCTTTTCTAAAATGAAATTAATTCCCTTTCTCCCGTATTTTGTGAGACTAATTAATGAAGCAATAATTTAGCTCCTTAACTGATTAATTATATTCTTATTAATTCAACTATAACCAACATGTTTTCGAATATATATATAGTTTTTTAAAATATGTGTACCTTGCTTTAATTTTTCAACGCCTCTCTCTGTAATTCCTCTCTCTCTATATTTTTGTGTGAGACGCGTCAGGTCTTAGCCATCCACTAATTAATGCAAAAATATATTATTCCTGGTATACCTAATATATTTGCATGTGAGAGCCGTATTAGCTCAGCTAGAGAGAAAAAGATCTTACGATGTGTAAGCGGAGTTCTGTTTGTTTTAAAAGTGTGACCCGTCAACATAAAATGAAATAGTTTTTTAATTGCAATGTTTTCGGTACTAATAAAGATGAAAATGCTTCATATTTTTATAAAACATAAGTATTTGAGTTCGATTAATTATCCAAATGCTTCTAATTCCTGTTTATTGTCTTGTTGACATTGTAATGCCATAATTAATAAAGTAAATATGTTTTTGAAGGGCAAAAAAAAACCTCAGGTTATATGGGACACAAAATATTTATGATTAGTTGAATATTAATGATCAAAAGACTTGCTATGATTGACAAATTATTTATGAAACTACAAAATTAAATATAGCTTATTTCAGATTGGCAAGCCGACAGACATGTTGCTTTGTCCTTCATTCGTTACCATTCCTAAATGATGAATGGGAAACGAAAAGATTATATTGGCGAACACAAATACCACCAACTGAACGATATATTGTAACACCCTTTCAAGTTGTTTTAAACTTTTTAATTATATATTTAAGCAAATAATCTGTCATAAACAATTGTTATATTATTATAATGTCAATGGCTAATTCTCATGACAACCAACTTGACTAAAATATTGCTTTCCATGACATTTATGAAGTTCTTTTAAAATCTATTTATCATGTTTAACATTCTAAAAAACTATTCTTAAGCTGCTGTGAATTGTTGTCACTAATTCTTTACTAAATTACTTAGTTTAAGGTTGTCTTTTTAGACTCAGAGAATGCTAGCCTCAGATTCTTTTATCAAGCACTTCAAAGGAACCCCAAATGAATGACTCTTTTGACAGTGCGTAGGAGTAAATCGGACTCCCAATTGACTACGTTCATTTGAGGAATTATTGTTATTTTAAAAAATAAAATGATTTCAATGGACATTGGTAAAACATCAGCTGTTTAGTAAAACAAAATGATAACATGGCCTGGATGCAAGGCAGGAAGCACAACTTGTAGTTTTTATATAATAACTGTACATTATGAAATAGTTTCATGGTAATTAAATTATTTAATGTTTATTTGACTTTCTTCTATATATATATATATATATATATATATATATATATACAGGGGCGGAGTGGCCAGCGGGAGTATCCGGACTATTCCCGTGGGCCGCTAGCCTCAAGAAACATAAACGGCCGTTGACAGCCTCCCAAATGGCATATTGGGGCTTGATAAGGCCGGAGAGGGCATAATTGTCCCGGTGGATAAATTCTTCCCACTCTGTTCTGTATAGATATATAGCTAATAATTTGTAGTAAAACTGTCATATAAAATAATTTTCATGGCATTTCAATTACTTAATGTTTATGATTATTTTTTCATATTATATATATATATATATATATATATATTATTATATTATATATATATATTATATATATTATATGCAGGAAGCACAATTGTTTCGAAAATTTTATAGTATAGCTGTACATTAGAAATAGTTTTCATGGTAATAATTAAATTATTTAATGGTTGCTGAGTTTCCTTTTATTAATATATATATATATATATATCATAATCTATATCAAACCGATCCGTTTAATAAAATATATAAATGAAAAGTTTTAATGCTTAAATATAAAGCTCCAACATTAAAAGCATTTTAGAACAAGGCAGTATGCAAATTCATAAATAAAAATCAAATCACATATATATAATATTAAAAACCCATGAAAACGGACTCAAAATACTATTTCGGCCCTTAAGACCTTGATGGCACATAGTCTCCTACGATCACTGGAGTCGTCGGTCTTTGGAACTCATAAATTTTTTAAAGTTATAAACAAATTTCATATGCAATTCAACTGATATTCATTGTAAGGTCAAAAAAAGTCCTAATATTCTTAGACAGTTTCTTTTTTCAATTGTCTTCTCTGACTGACGGGTCACATAACATACATAGCCATAGGCTGCTTCTGCTACCCAGTCCGTCCTTCCCTCTTGTGAACTACTTTATAAGTATATATATTTATTTTTCTCCCTACACAACCCCCCCCCCCCCTTTTCCCAGGAAAGAATTAGACATAATATTATATATAAACACTCTTGAAGTGTACACATATATATGTATATACATGGAGCAAGCAATTAACGATAGGAATCTCGCTCTTCAGCAAACACTTATCGCTTAGTATTATTATTATTTTGATAGAAGGGAAGGGTTAGGAGTAAATAGGCTTGATTTTGATTGAAAGGGTTGTTGTTTTTTATTATTATTATTGCTTGGAGCAGATATTTGTCTTGGCCCTCCCCTATCAAAGTGTTTAGCTCTACTGATGACAGGCGTGGAATAATCAGGATTCTTTGCTTTGCTCAATTAGTTTTTGAAGCTGCCTCAAGAATATACATATATTATTTAGAAAATTATTATATTTGTTTTCTAGATTTATATTTTG
>CP045896.1:21638952-21713596 GCA_013387185.1 Caligus rogercresseyi | reverse complement strand
ATCATTCTCGCCCGCGCCGGACGCACAGCTTCAGAGATCATCAAGGCCACCAAGCTCCCCAGGTCGAAAGTTTCAGGGTCTAAAGGTCTTCAAGGAGGAGGGCAAAACGCAGAGGAAGAATCACAAGCGAGAAGTGATGCCAAGTGGTCTCCCAGATTCTGGCTGGCCTGAAAAGGTCAATTACGTCAAATCGGACAATTCCGATGAACAACCCTCGCTAAGAACCGTGGTGTACATGTCTCCACCATCTCAACGACCATTAACAACAACCTGGGGATGAAGTCGTAGTCCGGAGGACCAGAAATATCCTCACAGACAAGGCCAAGGCCACCAGGGCTGAGAGGTGCCCCAAGTTGTTGAACACCTAAACATTAAGGTGCTTCTAAAGTGGTTGTTTTTTGTGGAAGAGAAGAAGTTCGTTGTTGACGCCGAGATCAACAGGCAGAATTCAGAGTGATTGCCTTTGAACCCTTTGCTGTCCCTCCTGTCCTCAAGACGAAAAATTCGGCCAGTGTGATGGTCTTTGTTGCCGTGGCCAGCAACGGCAGCATCACGCCCCTATTTCGTTGAGCCCGGCCTCAAGATCAACACTGTGGAGTACGTGCACATTTTGGAGGAGGTTCTTTTTCCTTGGATGGATGAGAAGTTTGGTCTGGACAATGTGGTACTCTCCAGGACTCTGCAACATGTCATGGGTCCAAGACCACACAGACCTTGTTGGCCAGGAAAGTTCCAATTTCGTGAAGGCTCAAAACTGGCCTAGTAATAACCAGATTTGAACCTTCTTGATTATTTTCTCTGGGGCGTCCTTCCAGAAAGGATCAACGAACACTCTCATGGCAGTGTTGACCAGTGAAGGCCTCTTTCATCAAAAAATGCTAGAAAATCCCTGCCAGTGATGTGGTGGCTGCTGCTCGAATTCAGGGCCAGAATTGAGGCTGTTATTGAGGCCAAAGGGGGCATATATAATAATATCAATTTATGTTACCTTATTAAACTGTGTTAAAATTTCATCCAATAAATTAATTAATAACATAATTACAGTCATTTTCGTTTTCATTGAAACAGTCCCAATTTACCGGCAAAGCCCTTATATACAGAGTGTACCAGCAAAATTTAGAAAATCGTAAATCCGTTTTTGCTTTACTTCTAGAAACTTTATTTGATCTTTTATAAAGAAGCATCTGAAACAAAAGTTAAAAAGAAAAATCTTGGCAATCTTTCTTATTCAATGTAGCCTCCTTTAGCTTCAATGATGCATCAACACGGTGGCGGAAAGCAGCACAGCTCTTCTTGATGAAGTCGGTAGACATGTTGGCCCAGGCAGCAGTGATGGAGGCCTTGAGAGAATCCACATTGGGATGGGGAGTGCTGTTGGTCTCCCTCTCCAAAACACCCACACAGCAAAGTTCAGGGATTGAGATCTGGGCTTGTGGGTGGCCAGTAGTTTGCTGGCCAGAAATCGGCAAAATTCCTTGAGCAGAAGTCCGGGCCAACTTTGATGTGAGGGAGGGAGCTCCATCCTGAGTCCACACAAATGGCCACTAAGGTAATTTGCCTTCAACCAGGACAAAACATGGTATTTTAGGACTTTCACGTCGACATGGTACTCAATTTTCTCTCCGGCCCGACAATAGCACGGAGGCATGGTCTTCCCGTCAGATGCCACGACTCCTAGAACCATCACATGGGCTGGGTGTTTGGTTCTGTAGACTCCCTTGACATAATCTACTGACTCCGCAAGGTACCGATCGTTTCTCGGATTGTAGACCTGGTCCACTGTAAAAATCTTCTTATCTGAGAAAATTGTCCTCAGTGGACTTCTTCTTGTGAAAGGTTGAAAGAATTTTGGTGCACCTTTCCAGCCTCTTGACCTTCATTGCCTCGGTTAAAAATGCCTGGGCCTCCGGATTAAGGTTCAAGTCATCTTTTAAAGCCCTTGACATGGTAGAAGTACCGACATCTATGGTCCGAGCCAGTCTGCGAATTGACTTTGTCAGATCCTCCTTCACGCCCCTTGACCTTTCCCAGAAAGTCCTCAGTCCTCTTCTTATTTGCTCCTCCACTGCTTGGAGTCTTGCAGTACCTTTTCCATCTTTTAGAACCTTTGAAACATTGTAAACTGTAGCCAGAGAGCAGCCAACAATCTCCACGATCTCTTTTTTGTCAACTTTGGCCTTAAGGAGGTCAGCGATCCTCTCACGATTCTTCTTCTCATGACTCTGGTGAAGAGGGAGTGAAAACAATGTTTACTAACAAACGCTCTACATGACTGGTACAACAGGAAGTTTTAATATAAAAATCACTAAAGCTCACCCCAGGGTAGCCAGAGACAATTAAACTAAATTCTAAATTTTGCTGGGACACTCTGTAGGTATATATATATAGTATATTCCCTTGAGTACTTTAAAAATTAAATGGAAATATAAGGTGTCATTGACTCTCATAGCTTATTATGTTTCATGGTATTCAATGGCATAGTTTTTTTGTTGTTGTTCTTATATTCTTGGATAAAACGTGTGGGACGACCAACAGAACAAAAAGGAGGGTATTGAGCATGCCAATACAAACCATTTTTTTCTATATTTGATCACCCACAAACATTTTTTGAGAAATGATAGATATACTCTAATTAAGGCTACGCAAGGAATCTGTAAACATTACGTCTGATTATGTCAGGGTTGGTTGTTTTTCGTCAGAGATGAAATGCTAAATGCCCTTCGAAAGTAAAACTTTTGGCACAAAGATTATATAAATAAAATCGAACTTTTGAAGACATTCTGAAGTTTTCTTAATATAAAGATTGATTCAACTCGAATGCAAGCCTGGGATCACTTGACCCATGAATATTATGGTTTTCCATCAATTTTCTCACCTTCGGTCATAAATTAAATCACTATAAAATTTAAAAAAGCAACAAGAACCATTTATTCATCATTTGAATTATTGGAGGATGCCAGAGCATCATATACTAGCGTTCAAAAGTAATGAGTCTAATATAGATTTGTGTCCACTTGCTGCCGATCATTTCCAATGTCTTTTTGCCTTTTGTCCTCCATTGACGTTGGGTTTTATATAATAGTTTAATTCTTTCATATTAAAATGATGTATATCAATCTCTTTCTTCAAATGCAATATATGTAGGTAATGTCATTTGGACTCGGGGTCCATATTTTATAATGTTTAAAGTCATGTTTTCGTTTTGATGGCAACCACATATAAGTAATATCCATTTTTGAGATTTTATGGTTCCTAGCTCTGATCTGTGGAAAAATAAGAAATATATCAATGTTTAATCTCCATTATACGTACCCTATTTTATCTACTGATCCGAGTCCTTTCTGTTGAAAAAATGGTGTCCGAGCAACAAAAAAAATACTAATAAAACCCTGCAAAAGTATAGGCAATTCTCACAAACATTCAAATTAAATTCAAATACAAATAGCCAAATAGTTAGGTCATCATCAAGTAGAAAATAATGTTGATATTTAGGAAACGTATCTGTTATCTCCAAAGAAGAGTTACTTTTTTAGCCATAAAGGAATTAAATATCATTTGTTTATCTTTTTGTTTTCCATACTACAACTCTTTTTTTATTTTCTAAGTTCACATTTTTATGTTATGATTAAGTTTTTGAACGCATAATAATGCTAATAATAAATATAAGAGTCTTATCATTTAGTGAAAAAATATAAATAAGTACATTATATATTTTTTGAGCTTAGTTCGAATGGCTGGTACAAGGTTTAGTGAGTTATCATGAACAAAAGGTTTGAAAATGAGTACTTGGAGACTTGAGTCGTAATTGAGTAACTTACGTAATTACCGTAATTAATTACGCCATGGACTCCATTTTTAATGAGTAATTACAAATAGTGACTGATTACGCTTTCATGACTCCATTTTTCAAATGAGTTGGGCAATTACAATATTTATTGTTTCTTTGTTTGTTTTCACAACTACCAGGACACCGGAAACAAAATTGTTATTTAGGCATTTTGGGTTATGTCATCGCTGTATCGATGGTTTCATTTTTTTCGAACAAGTCTCCTATCTTATTTATCACACTGGTATCTTTCATAATATATCATTGGCAAATATAGCTCTAGTCATGTTTCTGCTAATTTGGTAAAAAATACTAATACGGACTTTTTTAGCTGGAAAATCATAAAATGGTTATGATTAAATCCAACTCTTTTTCTCTATAACTATTATATATTCTATTCTTATATATATATATATATATATATCAGAGCTGGGATTCGGTAGAAAAATCTACCGCCGGTTCGATATTCGGTAATACCTTCTACTGATCGATATCGGTATTCGGTAGATTTTATTATATATCTACTGTATCGATCGATATTCGGTACGGTAGATTAGAAAGAGAGATAAATTTATTTATGTATCTTGCTTTTACTTCTTCAGATGCATTTTATCGGACAGTTTATAACATAGGACAATTAAATACATCATTTGTTATAATTTATTATAGATAATGGAAATGTAATACATACTAATCTTATATGAATTATATATGTACTTAGATTTTGTAGGAAATGGAAGGCTAGAGTTTTTTTTTCATTTATTGTTTCTTATTGTCCGATATTAAATGCACTTCAGGTACTCTAGTATTCAATGCATTGCATAACCTTATATTGAATGTCCATTTATTTATCTGCTCCATAATACTATAAGTTGTAGTTGTTTATTTATTTTACGAAGTTCAAGTTCTTCACACAAGGGAGCGCTTTGGCAAAGCGACAGTTGAACGATGTTTCTCTGCTATTGAAGGGAATAAGCTCTCTATATCTTTTTGTCTCTATGTGAATGTTACAAAAGTCATACTTTCAAATATACCGTACCGATTGACAATCGGTTCGGTATTTGGTAGTTCTTACCGAATATCGTATAATCGGTTCGGTATTGAAATCTACTGTCGGTAGTATCGAATACCGATTTACATTGGGTAGTCGCAGCTCTGATATATAATATATATTCACTTTAAGTACTTTAAGGATCAGAAAACTTACTGAGATTCTTCCGACCATATTGATGGTCTTGTTGAACTCCATTCCAATCCATTGTCGTTGATGCAATAAGCCTAGGAAATTTTATTAATTCACACGAGTTTTCAATTAGTGGTAAATACTAATTTCCTTCTAGTCCTATAAAACTCAGCAATTGAGAAGAAGAAGTACTACCTTAATCTCGGTAGCAAAATATATACAATCATCATTTGAACATTGCAAAAACTACAAGTAAAACCAGTCTGATAATATTTTTATTTTATCTATAATATTTCTTGATTAAGTGTCCATGCCTCTCTGCCAGAAGGAGTCAAGTAGATGGAATCTCAACTATTTTTAAACCTATGAAACTAGAAATATGATACCTTTTTTATCCTAATCACATTATCTTAACATATAACTTGCACTCACTTTTGAATATACTGTTATGTAAGAATGAGTAACATGGTATTACACATAACCATTCGAAACATTAGGTTCTGAAAGACCAAATTATAGTTATTGAGGGTTCAAACCACCTACCGCCAATGAACAACCAAGTTTCATTATTCACAATTATAGAATATCGGGGCTTCAACCCAGGTATCTCTGGGTACTCAGGCCCTCCAACTGCCATAATTATGGCAGGTGGAGGGTGTCAAAGCTACCTTCAATGAAACATCAAGTTTCTGGTGTCAAAATTGTTTCAAGTGAAGCTACGAAATACGGATCTATTTATTCTCAGGATCAATGTGTTATGACATAGTTGGCATGGATATCAACCATAGAGATATAAAGATATAGAGAGCTGATTCCCTTCAATAGCAGAGAAACATCGTTCAGCTGTATTTTTGCGTCCAGTATAAACAAAGTTATTTGTACTACGTCATTGTAAGCTGATCATAGAGATAGATTTTATCTCTATCAGCTTACGATGACGTAGTACTTATTACTTGTTTATATTGGACACAGAAATACAGATGAAGGGAATAAGCTTTCTATATCTTTTTATCTCTATGATATCAACCGCCAGATATATGTTACGCGTCATCCCTAGATATGTGTTCGTACTTAATAATATTCGAAGAACTCGGTATTTATATAGGTAGAAGTGTGCTAGAGCCCTTGTACAAATACATATTTATTTAAAAATTCTTAAGAGGTATATTATAATTATATGTTGACCCCAATATGAACTCAGTACAATTGAAATAGTATTTGATATTGAAATATTTGTCTCGTGAAACAGGAAATATGAATTTATTTTCTCGGTAAAGAGGCTGCATACGGAGCCTTTTTGATAGTTACAAATTTATTACTGTTTACAATAGACATACATAGGTATACAAATATACATAAACTAAAGTAAAGAACACAAGCACACATTGGGGTATTTGTGTTACAACAGTAAACTAAAGTAATCATATAGATATATTAAATGTTTCATTATAACATTCTTCATCATTGTACATTTTAAAAACTTGATTATTTTTGTTTCCTCGTCCTCCTCTTACGAAACTAGGTACCTTCCGTAGGACAAAGCAGGGCATTTGTAGATTAAATGATGAGCAGTCTGTGGTTCTTCCAAACAGAGATCACATATCTCACTTGTGTTTTTCCATTTACTCAAATGAGAGAGAAATGGTCCATGCCGGTATAGGCTTGGAAAAGAAGTTGGGTATCTTGATGTCGATGTTTGATGGGTTTTGGCTTCGTGGTTTTAAGCATGGACCGTGTATGCTTATCTTTTGGTCATTTCTGTATCGGTAACACCATTTGTTGTAAAAGAAATCGTTAAGTGTTTTCTCGTATACGGAGTCAACATTGAGAATATTTATATTTTGTAGTTGTACCTTGCCGAATTATTATGAAGCCTATATTATATATATATATATATATATATATATATATATATATATATATATATATATATATATATATATAAATTAAATATATTTATATATATATATATATTATATATTATATATATATATGTGTGTATATATTATATATATATATATAGGTATATATATATATATCAGGCTTGTGAACGGAACGCAAAATTGAACAGCGTTCAGCTGAACGCACATTCAATGAACGGAACGCTGAACGGAACGCAACTTTTTTTGAACGCTGAACGTTGAACGCAAAAAAAAGAGTTTTGCGTTCAGCGTTCAATTTTTCCAAACATTTCTTGGACTTTTTTCGGAAAAACGTCATCACTACGCATTACTTTTTGGGAAATTCTTTTCTAAAAAAAGTCATCACTACGCAGTACTTTTTTTGGAAATTCTTTCTAAAAAACGTCATCACTACGCATTACTTTTTTCGGAAATTCTTTTCTAAAAAAAAAGTCATCATTACAAATTACTTTTTTGGGAAATTCTTTTCTAAAAAAAACCGTCATCACTACGCATTACTTTTTTCGGAAATTCTTTTCTTAAAAAAACGTCATCGCTACGCATTACTTTTTGGGAAATTATTTTTTAAATATGTGAACGCTGAACGCAAAAACATTGAACGGAACGCTAATTTTTTTTGAACGCTGAACGCAAAAAAGCTGAACGCTCACAAGCTTATATATATATATATATCTATATATATATATATATATATATATATATATATATATATATATATATAAATAATTTAAAATAATCTTAAAATACTAAATACAATATAAAGAGTGAATGTCAGACAAACTATAATGGTGGCACTGAGTCAGTATGACAACAGTCAATGTCACATTTCGAGTTCCTCATATAGTGAGGGCCTCGCTCAGCAGCTCCGAGAAGACCCTAATTTTGTAAAGGTTGACAGCTCTGACACATTTGATTGAGGCAGGCTTTTAACAAGCGACTTTGCAACATCCGTTAACAGCCTATAAGTATTTAAAAAATTGATTTGATTTTGGCTAGAATATAATTAATATACTCAAAGTAAATGTCAATACAGGTTATAAACATAGAGAACAGTCTAATATTTGAATTAAGATATATAACTGCATGCATGTTCAGTCATATGAAACCGTGAACATTTTTCATTTTATCCTCCTGTTTGAATAAACAACTTAAACAAAAGGAATGCAAGTAAATTTTTCAAATGACGTCATTGATGCAATCTCTAGAGGTATATTAGAAGAATTCATATTAAAACAAAGAAATTGAATATATACCATATGCTTATGCTTTTCAAACAAATTGTTGCAACAACTCTCTTTGATTTTCTAAAATTTCCGTAGAATTTAGAGCTTCGATATATTGTTCTTTTTGTTAATATCACAGTGCACATACGAATAAAAATGAATATATCTATTTATCAATATATATTCATAAACATAAATAATTTTTAATAACAACATTATTATCCGATCTCCATATGTAGTCTCCCTAAACAAAATATTATTTTTGCCATTAATTTATATATATATAATATATATATATATATATATACTATGTATGTATATTTATATTATACATATATATTTATATATAAGTGTGTGTGGGTATATATATATATATATATATATATTATCGAAGTATTTTACAATTTTAAAGTATCTATTAAATTATAATAGGCTATGAAGGTATATATATTTTTGGCATAGTTAATTACTTTTATAAATAGTGTTGGTGAATTGTGTTTATTTTTTTAACGAATCAATCAGGGAGTAATTTTGAACTAATTTTTATATAAAAGTTAGGATGTAGTATTATATTCAACTGTAATATAAAATACCATAAATGACGCCGCCAGGAGCATCGTTGGATGCAAAAGACGGGATCACATCCACGTCCGCGACCTCCTTGAGAGAGCAGGCCTTCCCTCCCTCAACGAGGTAGCCGCCAAGGCAGTGGCCCTGGAGACCTGGAAATGCTTTTACTCCAACGACGGTGGCGGCGGTGCCAGGAACCCGGTTGGTGACTTCGTCTTCCCCATCCCGAGGAGGCCCATGAGGTCCACCACTCCAATAGCGTATCCACTCGGAAGAGAGACGGCTACCTTTGCATGTCATGCAATATCGGTGTGGAACATGTATAAGGCTTTGAGGTCGGCCACGACCCTTCACGCTGCCAGGACCGCAGCTAGAGCCATTGGATGCAGCGTACCCACATAATCCATGCTATATTTTATTTTATTTGTTCTTAGTTTTTTCTTTTAGACATATTTTTACTGTTTTTATTTATATATTTATTTTAGACTAGTTACAAATGTAACTAATATGCCCTATGGCAAAATATACTCGATTACACACACTATAACATCAATTAATATTATAATCGAAACATTTTTTTTTGGAATATACAAAGGACATCTTAGCAATCATTATATATGTTTAAAAATCTTATGTTTTCAAAAATCATAGTTAAATTATGGCAATTTTTAACTCTTTCATTTAATTTATATTTGCTGAATAGGGGGATAGCGTATCCAACTTGCATTTTTTGGCGTAATCATAAACGAAAAGTTTAATCATTTGTAATAAATAACATTTTTAAACTTAAACATAAGGACGCAATTTTGAAAGGCCTTAAAATGTCTTTGTCCTCAGATGGCCGTACGCCCACATCACAAATAATAAAATAACGTGTTATTTTATTAAACATCTATCTTAAAAAGGAAACAACCAATTATCCCATACACAGAATACTATTAAAACAAGGGCCATAAAATAAAAATAAAGAATAATTATCTACTGTTTACAGACCATTTAGAATTATTGACTCTTTATATGATCTATCAAAGTGTTCGTGTATAAGACGACTCTCAAATGACACCTTATAAAGAGAAACTTACAATTGTTCAACGTTAAGTACGGAAATAATGAGTAATTATTATTGAAGTTGTAAAAAGTGATAGAAAATAAAATCTTTAAAAAAATATGTTGAAAAGTCGAACTATTAAATAAATGTAATATTATGTGTAGCAATAATTAGTTAAAAAAAGTCGTCACTTATTTAGAATATTGAAATTATTTATATAAATACAGATACAAATCATACGAGAAAAAACGTAATCCTCATACTACATCTTCATATCATTATTTGTAATTTAGTAAAAGCGTTGACCTCGCCTATTATTTTACTTTGGCTTACCTAATTGCTCCATGCCACATGAACATCAATTCCCTTTTTGTCGTGGATAGTAGCTTGATTTCAAATAGTTTAGCTTGAGCCATTATCATGTTCAAAAGTACTAAAACATTAGAAACGGTTATCATTATAATGAGCAACCGACAAGCATCATCTCTAGCGGCAATATATACATATATATCTCATATGCCCAGTGAAAGTGGAAGAAAAACGAAATTATAGATTTTCAATCGAAAATACCATTTTTGAAATGCCAACAAAAAAAATTGATTTAATGAGTTACTTTCATTTAGGAAAAACATTTTTGGGGATTTTTCTTTCAAAACTATGCACAAAACTTACATTTATGGCAGAGCTCCATAAACTAAGGCTCGCGAGCGATATCTGATGGTACAATAGCCTTAATATCTTTAATATACTCCCACTCATGAATCTTATAAAATAAATCATAAATATAGAGTGGCTTTCAAATACAACATTCCATACGTAATATATATCCCTACCAGGGATTTATATATATCTTATGTGTATTTCACAATAATTGGATAAATCATTATATTTTGTAATACAAGGAGACCGTTGCCTCCAGAGATTTTTTTTTTCTTTAGTGGAACGACTGATTAAAAAATGTAAAATACTTATAGATAATATTTATATGCAAGATGTGTTATTTATTTTGTAAACGTTTCAATTTTAAAAAACTTCCTAATGGTTTTTTAGCGAATTATTATTTTATATACAGTATAGCCTATTTTTAGCCAGTGTATAATAATTACAATTTCAAAAATTACTATTCAAATATAGAGTAGTGTTCATCCCGCAATATGCATTTCTATAATTAACATTGATGCAATATAGTACCAACTACTGACGCATGAATGACGTCAAAAAGTCTTGCTTTCTCTACTACTAATGACATGTAGATATATATTATTATATAGGCACATGATTCCATTTGACCTTTAAATGCAATCAACTATCTAATAAACTTCATGACGATGGAGCTTTTAATATTATCTCTCAACGCTATAATGTTTTAATAATTCGTTTATAAATTAATGTCGAAAAATAGCCTTAGTTGGATGGATACAAACTGAATATCTCCTACGATTTTAATAAGTTAATTTAAAAGATTATTAAGAAATAGTTGAGAAGATTAAAAATATATATATTCTTGGTTCCAGAATATATTTGTCGCTACATAAAATAAAAACCCAATAAAGGCATAGAACTGGAGCCTTAAATCATTAATAAGATACATACCTAAACATTATCGCGCAAAACATTCATATAAGCATTAATCTATTGCTATGAATGATTTTTTTAAATATAACTTTGTCAATAATAGATTTCACCCAAATAACTGATTGCAGTTATTCACACATAATTCTTTATATCCTAGAAGATAATCGAAACCATTAGGTAAAAAGTGATTTTTTCTTCTTAGAAAAGAAATAATGTTTGGAATAATTCCTCTTTAATTCTTGTATAACATAAGAAGACAGTCAGTGTTTTTTAATAACTTTAACAAGACTTTAGCATGACCATTTATATAAACTATAAAACTTTACGCATAGTTGAAATCATGCATTATTCATTTATCCATCATTGATTCGTTTTCGAGTGTAATTTTGTGGTGAACACTAAATCAATCAAACATCAATTATTTTTTAAAGATGTCAATAAATTCAGAGACTATCATCCATCAGACACCTAATATATATCTATTGACTGTTTAATCAGGCTATAATTATTTTATTGCACTCAAAAGTGTCCTATTTCGCTTCTCTTTCAAATTCCGAGGCGGTATTCTCATTTTATAAGTTTTTTGTCACCTCGAAAACGGATTGACGTTTTATTTTGATAAATATCAATAGTTAAAACCAGGAAACGATCGGGTACCCGGCCCCGGGCACGGCTGTTTTTTAGCGTCCCGGCCCGGTGTTTTTAGGCCGGGACTTAAATATTTTCTTTCGTTTGTCATTCATAAAGTGACGACGTTTTTTTAGAAAGTAATTTTTTAAATATTCTTTTCTTCTTTGAAATATTTTCTAAAAAAAACGTCGTCACTTTATTTGGAAAGTATTTTCTAAAAAAAAATAGTCACTTATATTTTTGGAAATTATTTTCTTTAAAAAAATGTCGTCACTTCAGAATGTCGAAGGAACGAAAATATATATAAGTCCCGGCTTGAAAAATGAAGTCGCGGCCCGCCCCGGGTCCCGGCGAAAAAAGATGTCCCTGTCGTTTCCTGGTTAAAACATATTACTTTTGGTTTTGATAGTTACTGACATACAAAAAAATATAGTGTTTAAACAAAAATATCATTGAGATAACTATTAGTATTTTTTAAATAGCATTATTTTGTTTTTATATAGAAATTACAGACTGAAGTGTATGATATAAAGGAGATCGCGAGCAAAAAAATGACTTTAAGAGAAGCATTATTAATCAAAAAGGCTGCCGTTGGCGTGAGAAACATGTGATTCCATAGATTAGTGGACTCAGCACAAATACAGCAAGCATATTTTACAATATAACAGATTACCCTCCCTTATCAACTTAGAAACTTCACTGAGTCATGTGTTTTAAGGCATGTTCTACTCTCGATGTTGGGGGCGGAGGTTCGAATCCCGGGAGAATGCTAACACATTGATAAGATCCTAGGTACTATAGACTAATTATACGCTATAATACTTATTCGTATCCAGTCGGAAGCTGCAATTCTGTCGAACCATATAGGCAAAACAAGCTCACTTATAGATCGAAATAAATCTTTCGTTTCATTAATACTTTTATATTCTATAATTTTATTTAACGATTTTATAAAATGTAATCATGAAGAAGATTTTATGATGAACGACAACAAAAGTTAGATTTTATAAATTGGAAGGAAAAATATCTGCAAGAGGGTTCCATTTTTTTATGAGAAATCAAAATTCTTGGGTTGGCAAGTTCCATCTTGGACGTCCTTTAAAATAACCAAAAATGTTATTCACAGAATAATAGTAATAATAATTTCATTATAAGTATCAGATCTCATGTAAAGAGAATCCAGTCAACTCTCGTTTTGTGAGAAGAGAAAAAGAAATGTAAAAAAGTTTCTCACATTCTTTGTCGAGACACTATACGAGGGAAAGGTAGTTAACAGTATAGAGCTTTTTTAATTAATTGAAGCCATTTTTTGTAAAAATAAGATGCACTAATGATAATTTGAGTAGGGATTTAATACTTACTATATATAGTAAAAGTGATTTGTTTATGTTTTCTGGCAGACGTGACGTCACACGAAAAATATTTCGGAACCTAAGTTTATACATTATGAAACGGCGGGGTGTTGTATAGAGGTCAACTCATTTAAAAAACAAACTGGTTCGCATATGATGGAAAAAAGTTACTCACACATTTTATAAATCTATCGATGGGCTGAAATCAATTGTTTTATTGTTAAAAAATATGGTTATCGTAGAGGAAACCTTACAGCAGTGCTATATACCGAAATACAAAATATCAATCCTAGGCCTGTATCTAAGTTCACACCTCAATAGCCACTAGTGAAGTAATAGTTTTATTTCTTAATACTAACTTTCTTATAATATAAGAAAGTTTACACATATTATGTGTAAACATTTTCTTGCAAACAATCACGTTGCAGGGGGGAAAAACCAGTGTAGAATCCTTAGTAATTATATTCCTTCACGTATCACAATTTGTACACCACATACAGATCTATAAATTATATTTTGCTTTAATCTACTTCTAATTTCACAAGCTCAACATTCAAGTCCCCATGAGTCATCTCAATAAACCTTATCAAAGTCTAATAAAGGCCATTTCAACACTTCTCTCAACTTCTACTAATGGCTTTCCGACCTTCAACGACTTTGGTGCATGCGACGGAAGATTTGAAAAGGCTTGAAAAACATATGCGCTTTTTTTTCTCTTCTTTACAAGACTCATAATATATGTAAGTAATACAACAACTGCTGACGCATCTTTTTAAAAAGAAGTGAAAATGTAACCGTACCAAGGTTGTTTCATTCTTCATTTTTTTCTTCTTCTCCATTTGAAGTTTCTAAAGTATTTAGGAAGAAGGAGGTCTGAGAGTAAATATACATATATTCTCCTTTTTTGGGGTGAAAATATTGAAATACTTCATCAACATTGATAAATCATATGGAAGACATTAGCATGAACAGAGGTAGAAATAGGATTATATAAGAACACATAATAGGACAAGTGCTAAAAACCCTTTAAAATCTACTACTCCCTTTAATACACTAATCCGCTCTGTTATTCATCCAGGCTACAGAAGAAGAAAAATCCGTTATAGGAGAAATTATAAGTCATTTAATCGCAGAGAGAAGAGAAAAGAGATATGAAAGATGTTTTATAAAATAAAGTAACATGTTTATATTAAGTCTTAAATACGAAATATAAAAATTACAAAAATAAATTAGAAATTAAACATAGAATGGCTATTGTTGATTCCTTCCTTTTCTTCGACATGAACATGTTTCCTCTCCTTCAAAAGAAGAAGAATATGCGTCGTTCTTAAACGTTAAGTTTTCTAACGATTTTTTTACTAATAATACTAATAAGTAGTAGTAGTATGTAATAATAAAATAATTTTTGAGGTTCTGAGTGTGACGACACTCACGCAGGGATTTGGGCGGGCGTGAGCTCTCTCTCTCTCCTGCTTACTGCTGTAAATCCTTTCTCTCTCAGGCGTCTCTGGTGTGCCAGCTCAGCCTTCTATATAAGCAGCCGCGGGAAGCAAAGGAATAAGGAAAATAATAAAATAATAATACTAATAGGCCAGAAAAGACTCATATACCTAACCGTCAAATCATATCTTCAAAACATATTCATAGTGGAGTGGCCTCAATCTTTGACGCATCGAGCCCATATATATTCCAGTGGTTGAGAGTGGCCTATTTGATAACGTCATTTCTGTTTTGGTTTTTATTTAAAGGTAAATGAAATCTTCTTTTTTCCTTTGTTTTGACTTGCGCTTTGACTTGCCCAATCCGTCGTGACTTTGATGTTATTTCTCTGAAGGGTTCGTATTGGGGGTTTGAGTATGAATTCCCACTTTGAGTACTAAGTAATTGCCTTAGTCCTTAGTCCTTAATCCCTTCCTCCTTTCTTCTCTTCTCTTCTCTTTAGATGGTTTAAAAGTCCCCTTTCCTCGCTCGCCATGACATCCACGAAGTATCCAGATGGTGATTTCTCCGACATCCTGGTGTGCGCCTCAGAGTTCATCCCGGAGCGGCTTTACTTCGTGACCCTCAAGAGCGACGTCCGCCCCAAGTCCACCCCCAATACCCACTACTTCAACATTGACAAGGACTTGGTCTACGAGAACTTTTACTGTGACTTTGGACCTCTGAACCTGAGTCGACTCTTTCGATACTGTGCTTTCCTCAATCGGAAGCTATCCAGCCAGGGGCTCCTTGGAAGAAGATCTCCACTATACTTCCAAGGAGGCGCAGAAGCGGGCCAATGCGGCTTATCTCATCGGTTCCTATGCCGTCATCTACTTAAACATGACGCCGCAAGAGGCCTATAGGCCTCTGGTCGGGGGACTCAGCCCACAGTACATGCCCTTCCGAGACGCCTCCTACGGGCCTGCTTTCTATACGATCAGCATCATGGACTGCCTCAACGCGGTCCGCCAAGGCCAAAGAGGCCGGATTCCTACAGTTCTCAGACTTTGACTATGAAGAGTACGAACACTACGAGAAAGTCCAGTGCGGAGACTTTAACTGGCTCGTCCCCACAAAAGTTCCTCGCCTTCTGCGGGCCTCATCCCCACTCCAAGATTGAAGTGGGCTATCACCTCCATGCGCCGGAGGCCTACTTCGACTATTTCCGACTCCACAAGGTCTCCACCATCGTGCGCCTTAATAAAAGATCTACGATGCGCAGAGATTTGTGG
The DNA here is from genome assembly GCA_013387185.1 of Caligus rogercresseyi. Classification (NCBI taxonomy): domain Eukaryota; kingdom Metazoa; phylum Arthropoda; class Copepoda; order Siphonostomatoida; family Caligidae; genus Caligus; species Caligus rogercresseyi. Next base: position 21,697,553 of record CP045896.1, on the reverse strand, counting down.
ATGGGGGCTTTCGCCATGAGGATCTCTTTTTTCATCGATGGCTCTACGCCCTCGGACGAGATACTCCATCGGTTCATTAATATATGTGAGACAACCTCTGGAGGGATAGCAGTGCATTGTAAGGCGGGTCTGGGACGCACGGGGTCCTTGATCGGGTGCTATAATCATGAAGCATTGGAAGTGGTCCGCAAATGAGACCATTGCCTGGCTTCGGATTTGTCGCCCGGGATCCATCATGGGCATCAGCAGACCTGGCTGGAGGAGAAACAGAGTGAAATGTGGAACAAGGGAAGAGTATCGGAAGGTCCGTGGGATCAAGTCGACGCCCAAGGTCAAGTACCCTCTCTATTCCAATAAGCTGAAGAAGATACTCCTGAAGGAACGACATAAAGGAACATCTGCCACCAAGAAAGACAATTTCGCTAAAATTGTCAATAAGGTGGAGAACATCAAGATACGAGGTGATGACAATGGCAACGACATCAACGATATCATGGAAGACGAAGAGAATAGACTCGTGGGATCACCGGATCTGAACGAGGATATTGTGAACGGAAACGGGCGTCCCGCTCAACTTCCTGTAAGGTGCTAACCCCAGGGGACAAACTCAATCTAATCAAGGCCCCCAAACAGACCACAAGTCCACCTCCTCTTCCTCTCCGAGTAGCAGCGGGAATCCCACCTCTGTTGAAAACCTCAAGAACCTCTCCAAGAGTAGCCGTCTTCGAACGGCCAAGGAGCCTCGCTCCAATTCTTCCTCCGTGAGCGTTCGTGTGACTCGCTCTGCCACAGCAAACGCCGCCTCCGGATCCCGGACTCGCAAGGCGAACAGCGCCGTGAGGTGACTACAAGCCGTGGTGGGAAGCAAGGGCCACTCACTCGTGCGGGTGAGTTGGCCTGCCCTTGCACCACCTCTGGCTCCCTCAAATCCTCCAAGTCTCCCTACGGATTATCCCTGGGAAAACTCCCTCATCTTCCACCCCTCTATGCCTCAAACACTACACCTCCAAGCGCAACCAGAGTAATAATCCCTATCACTCCAAAGACCTTCCCCTCATAGCCAGCTCCTCGCCCCCCAAGGACAAGCTTTCGGGCCGAAGGAGCAAGGTGGAAACGGTCCGTGTCCTCCGAGCCCGACCCGCCTTCCTTCCCGGCAAGGACAAAATCATTCATCACGCGGGGAATCATCACATTGTCTCTAGTCCGGGCGGATGACACGGCTTCGCCTCGTGGGACAAGCCGTGGACAACATTCATCTTGAGGGGTAAAGGATACGAAAAAGAGAAGGAAAAAAGGGCTCGTAAAATTACTTTGCATCATTTCCTTCCTTTCCTATCAGAGTACCTGTGGACTTTATTCGAGGTTTTTTAACGGATATTAAACCATAGAATCCGGTTGAAGCTGATGATTGACTCACTGATATTTGATACAAGGATGTACAACTGAATCAATTGGAAAAGGGGGAGGACATCTTAAAAAACATCACATTGCTAGCCATCTGAGAGGTCATCTCTTTGAGTGTCCCCTTATTGACAACCAGACACAATTGTATTGAAAATATCAAATTGATCAACTTAGGGAGTGTGTGAAGTTCATCATCATAAGGCGTTACGCTTTGCTAGCTTAACTAACAGTAGCTCTGCATAAGAAGTCTTAATGTCCCATAATAGCTATAGAAGAAATAAATATTTGTTTTCTTCCGTTGAACAAGGAATACGAGAGAGCATCTGACTAAGTGCACATATTTTATTCCTTTACTCTCTTCGACTCCCTCCCTATGATTCATTCATACCCTCTTCAATTTCCTCTAGAGTCCTTCTGTTGAGCATCCAGTTATTTCTTATATTAGTTGTTGATGTATCCTCATATCCCTTTTACTACTAATACCCTATTCATAATTGTTAATACTCAGTCAACCCCCCTACCCAATTGCCAACTTCTTTATTATTTAAAAAAAAGAAACAACATTGCATTTCAGGACACAACTGCTACTACTACTACTACAAACAACTAAAATAATTATTAGTTTAATACTATGTATATTTTATTTGACAAATTATGTTGTTGTTTTTTATTCATATATACTCAAGTTATTCTTATAATCATTTTTAGTCCTAACGATATGTATTATTATTAGTATTACATTTATTAAATGCTTTTTCAAGACGCTCATAATTTTTTGCTATTATTATAATAATCCTTATTTTAATCATATCATTAAAAAATACTACATCATACTCAGGCCCATTAAAATGTGTTTTCTTTTAAATAGGAAAATAGTGCGTGATACGAATTTGGATGAATGGGAGCTCCGTTTGGCTAGTGGAATAGGAAAAATAGGTCAGAGAGCTTTTAATTATGAGTAATCATAAGGGATAATGCTCTGTTTCTATGATACTTCACATCTCTATAGAAGTGTGCTTCATAATTATTAGTAATAGGTATAAATGATATTTTAACAAATAATAAATAATATATTTTTATCATAATTCTTTATGAAATGCTTTTTGATAAATAAATTAATTATTATATTTAGTAGATTTAACGGATACGGTTACTTCGATCTCCTACCTGAGCTAGAACAAAGAGAAACCACACTTCAACACGGCCATCGTGGCTAACATTCCTCACAAACCTCTCTATTATTGTACTTATTATAGAAGGATCTGGATCCGCGAGTCCCGATGAACATATTCATGAGCCGAGTCAGTGCTAGGAGCGACCACATTGATGAAGGAGCTCCCAAACGTCTCGTCTCCTCCCTCCGATCATTGAGGATGAGACGAGACGGGGCAAATATAATGACTGGAATCATGCCACCCGTCCACTCCCATTCGAGAAATTTGATCCCAAGCAATGATGAATCATGTAAACAATAATAAGAACAAGGCAGGAGCACTCTGGATGACGAATACTTTTTTTCCTTCTTCTTCTATAATAAGTACAATAATAGAGAGGTTTGTGAGTAATGTTAGCACGATGGCCGTGTTGAAGTGTGGTTTCTCTTTGTTTCTAGCTCAGGTAGGAATCAAAGTAACCGTACCCGATTTAACTGCTAATATAATTGTTCCCCTTAGAATGGAAGGTCATATAAGAAGCCTATTTATTAATTATATTTATCATTGTATAGTGATACGCGAAATTAGAGCTTATTTACTAAGGGAAACCAAAGCCCAAAGTGATGGAGCTATATGGATAAGTTTTATATTTTAGTATTACCACTCTAAATCATTTTATTATTAATATATCAAAATATTGAACCTCGCTCTGGATATTGATCCCAAATTAGGATATATATGGAATTGCACACTCCATAGGAGATATTAAAAACCACTTTTTAAGAATGAATTTGCTATAGCACAATTTAAGTCTCTGTATAGATTCAGCTCATTTTGATTCCTGAGTGTCGCATATCCTTATCTCCTAAATAAGTGTATAGCACACTGAAGTAAAAACGTTATATGACACGCAATAATATAATATTGAGTTCTTATCAACATATGTAATTCAGACCCTTTATTTCAAGTTTTCAGAACGTCCTTTGAGCTTCACTATGCACTCCCTCAATAGTCAAATAGGCAAAATATCAGGGAATCGATGAGACTGCTGGACTTATTTAGATCGAATGTCCATATATTTTTAAAATTTTACAACAATTATAATAAATACTTTATGAAAATGCAGCTAGCTAGGTATATTTCTAAGTAGGTCTAAAATCAAAGGGATATATATTTTTTTAACATCGAAAACCAAAAGAGTGGATCTTCCTCATGACTTAACTGATATATATACATATAATATATCCACATTGTCAGTAAAAGGTTTAATTGTTGCATAGGTTGGCTGAATAAAGATGTAATTTTCTGTATAAAAAAAACAACCAGGCTTAAACATTTATTTGTAAAGATCTTTAAAACTACATCACAAATATTTATTATAATGTTGGATGTCGTGAATGATGAATAAGAAAAATATTGTCGGATGAAAAAATCATCCACTCCTCTTTTTGTATTCACTTTTCTATCATTCTAGAAATATACATACACTCATACGTAGTATTTATAACCTCGACACCTTTAAGAAAAGGTAGGGCATAGTTGATTAGACATCAGTTGTAGGCTTCCTAGTCTCTAATGAATGTCTCTAATCATGCAAAATTCTTCTACATGATAATAAAGTCAACTAAGGATGTTAAATACGCGTCATCAACAATTAATTGAATCGACTAGGCTCTTGAGAATATTTATATGTAATTACGTAAAAGCAAGTCACAAAATGCGTCATCTTTAAGCTATGAGTGACGCATTTAATCAAATGATAAACGTCGCTCTAGGATGACTGGGGAAACAAAAAGTTTTTTCTTATAATATGCATCTATTTTTTAACTTTGATAAAGAAGTTTTCTTTATACTTATATGTCCGACAGTCGAGACGTGCTCCATTTATCGGCAAGTATAGTACACAAGGTAATAATTATTTTTTGCGGTTGATTTATTCATAGAGATATAAAAATATAGAGCTGATTCCCCAATTGCAGAGAAACAGCGTTCTGTTGTATTTTTGTGTTCAAATAAACAAAGTAATTTGTACTACGTCATCGTAAGCTGATCATACAGATAGATTATATCTCCATGATCAGCTTAGGATGACGTAGTACAAATTACTTTGTTTAAAGTGGACACACTGAATACAGCTGAACGATGTTTCTCTGCTATTGAAGGGAATCAGCTTTTATTCTTTATATCTCTATGGATTATTCCATTAACCCTTAGTTAATAGGTGGAAGTGGAGAGGAGTTCTTTCAAAGGATTCGCCAATGACGTCATGAATGTAGGCCCATCAAAAAGGGGCCATTAGTATTTAGAAGGATGGCATTTTTCTCTTTTAATTGATGTTCACTCCTCAACACAGCTACAAGGATCGACCCTTTGTAGCTTAATGCCAACTGCTTTTTTAAATTATTTCCTCTTCCATCACGTTTGAAAAACAACCCACCATTATGATGATGATGTCAACAACAATACCTGCTTATTACATCATACTCAGGCCCATAAAAATGTGTTTTCTTCGACTTAAAATAGGAAAATAGTGATATACGAATTCTTATGAATGGGAGTCCTAGTTTGGCTAGTGCAGGGTCGACAACTCAAAATGTTGAAGAGCCATAACGCACCAAAGAAAAAAGTGTCTGCAGCCGCAAAAAAAAAAAATCCTTTTATAACCTGCATTTTGGTCCTATATATTTTCCTATCCTATCTTTCCCCCATTTTCTAACGTTTTTGAGAAAAATCTCCAAGGAGCCACAGAGGCAGCTTTAAAGAGCTGCATGGGGCTCTAGAGCCGCGGTTGCCGACTCCTGGGCTTGTGGAGTAGGAATACTAGTTGATTTAGCCAGCAGAAGGACATCCGAGAGAAATACATTCAACCTTAGAATAGTTTTTATCACTTTACTTTTGAAAAACTAAGTTTAATAACTAAAAATTTCTATTTATTAAAGAGATATAAATTTATGGATTTTATATAAGTTATTGCATGTTTTGTTTAATAAAGAAACATCTACAACATTTTTCTTTTAAAACGTTGCTGCAATACCATTTTTCAAAATTTATCGTTCGGCGTAAGTCCTTTTTTCACTTTCTCTCTAAAACTTCTTATTTGTTTTTCTTATAACTGAAATTTGCATTTTAATGATTTTTTTTTAAAACAGCGACAGGGGCCCAGAGGATTTTTTTGTAGAACATTTGTCTGATAGAGTATTGGAATAAATGGTCATTAAGAAGGGACGTATTTTGGTAATAGCTACATTTATAACGTTGTCAGATAACTCACACCTAAGTTTTGACAGAAATTGATAATAAATCTAGTAAAACAGGGATCAGATATTATGTCCTTAGTCATCAAAATACTCGACAAAAAGCTGATGATCAATTAGTTCCACGTAAAAGTCCAAATTTGTCGAACAAAAGTAGCTTTTAGTTTGAAAATAAAATTCTTATTCTGTTAAAAAAAAAGTTAATACAAAACAAAATTGGAGAAATGTTTACAATTATAAATTACAAAATTACAAAATAATTGTAAATGTGGATTTGAAGCATCAACGCTTAATGAAAGCCTATTACTAATATTTATTATCTCCGACCGAAATGAAGATTATCTCAATCCAATAACATACAATCGAGTGATATCGAACATGTTAATGGTTCAAAACTAAGTTAAACATCTTTGTTCTTGGATCTATATTATTTGCATGAGCTGCTTCGCTAGAGTTCCTTCTATTGCTTAGATTGTAAAAAAATCAGCAATTTTTGACATTTTTATTTATTCCACAGTTCATAAAAAATATACAAGCACAAAAAAAAGAGAATGTATATAAAATGATGTTAATGCGTAAAAACATAATTAAACATTTTAGTTTAAAATTTTAACATCAAATATGAACAAACACTAAAATACAGTTATAATAAAATAATATTACATTATATAAAATAATATAAAATTTTAACGAGGTTGCGTTGAGGTTATGACAATTTCTGCCTCTAATTAAGTAATTGCTCTGAGAAAATATGTTTTCATTAAATAAGTTTATATTAATTTTCTATGATGTATGCTTCATATCAGTATTTTTCACAAAAAGTATTTATTAAATATGACTTTTTTGGTAACTCTTATCAAAACTTGAACATAAGAGCATATTTGTGACGTCACACTCCCCATTTTGTTCTAGCAGGCTGAACTCTTTCTCTCTGATATACCTTATCTCTAAATATCTTGGCTGAACTGATTTAGGAGCTAAACGAACAAAAGTAAAGTCAAATTAAATGGCGAATCACACATATACTTAAGAAATATTTAATATATCAATTTAACAATTATGACTGAAGTCACGTTTGCTCATAAGGGATATTTATTAGATTATGAGAATGCCGAACAAGAGAAACTTCACCAAGATTAACGGAATTGCAAGCATCATTTTTGATGTGTGTTTTTTTAAATTAGCAAAACGGGGTTTCAACCTATTTTGCATCACTAACTGGCATGGACAAAAAGATGTGTGGGTTCACAATTGCCCAAAAAGAACTCTAATAAAACATCATTCGAGACAACAATTTGATTCCTGTAGCTGGTGTTGTGTCGGTTCCAATTTATTCGGTATGAAACAGTTTTTTCACTATATAGACTTTTCAGTATACGATCGTCGGTCATTACTCATTAAATGTTTCTGTAAAAAAATAATCATTCACAACTCTTTCGTTTCAACCGCTATAGGCTAATTTTTAGGTATTGTCATTAAGCATCGATGATTTATTATGGTAATAATAAACAATATTTAATACTTACAAAATGATATATTTACCATCAACTCATTGAAAATGTTAGTTTCCTCATATAAAGGAGTTTTCCTTTTCATTTTAAGAGATGTTGACAACATGACGTGGGTTATGACGTCATAAAAGAACAATCTTTTCCTTTTTTAAGGACTGGACTGCAGTCCTCAGTCCTAGATCGACCGACAAAACGCTACCTATAGCTGGTGATTTCGTTTAAGATACTGACCATATTTATCAATGCATAATGATCAAAGAGATCCCACTGACTGTCACAATATTATGTAAATTTAATTTCTTATACAATACTCCTCACAGGGAATCATCATAAAATATTAACAAAAGGCAAATATGAAGCTATAACAAAAGAGTTCAAATATATTTTAAGGATTTTGTTGAAGAACTTTTTTAACGATAATTTCTGTATTTTGCTCCCAGAGCTTACTGAATTTAAAATTACAAAATATGTTTTAAGTGCATAAACAATTATATATATATATATATATATATATATATTAGATATATATATATATATATAATATATATATATAGAACACTTGAAATTAAAGTAATCGTCCGAAGATAAACTTTTTTCTCACATCCCTCCTTGGACAGCTATTATTTTTTTGGCCTAACAATAAAGTTATAGAAGCCTACATTTAAATATATTCAATTCATGCTTTCATTTATCAGTAAATAGCCTGAATAAATATTGTGATATTATAAATTAAATATTATATGCACTATTTGACTTCTTTCATATGTGTACAATAGATAAATAAAAACATTGCTCATTTTTTTAAATATATATATATATAAACTGTATGGAGTTCAACTTTTCAAGTCTACAAAAAGTTTAACAAATCCAGGAATAGCAATCAAGTTGTTACTATTGTGCTCAATATTAGGCAATCACTAATCTTAAGATTTTTGATGGGAGGGAGTGGAATTGGCTGGATGAAAAGAAAATGTCTGCACTATGAAAACTATGAATTATTCAATTCTTAACGTGGAGAAAGTGACCTCTAGTGTGACGTCATCCTTCACGTTTTTACGTCACATTCACTCGCCAAGATTTATGTATCAATATTTGGTAGCCATAGAGATTTAAAGATATAAAGAGCTTATTCCTTTCAATAGCAGAGAAACATCGTCGTTCAGCGGTCGCTTGTGTCCAAACTAAACAAAGTAATTTTTATTAAGTCATCGTAAGTTGATCATAGAGATAGAGAGATTTGTTTATATTGGGCAATATGACGTACGCCTCTGAATAATCCAAAAAGCTCTCTATGTATTTTTACATATTATTTACAATTATTTATATGATTTTGAACTAAATTTGACAACAAAAAAGAGTGTATTCATCTAAAATTGAAAAAATTAAATCCTTTTATGTCATTATTTATTCAGTTTATATAAGAAATAGTATTTGTATGATATTAGATATATTCCACTCATATACTAGCTACCACCTATGTATTGGTCCATTTCTTCCAGAAGTTTCTCCTTTTCTACATTGGTCCATTTCTTCTTGGTCCATTTCTTTCTAGGCCGTATTTTCCTGGTCCATTTCTTCTGGACACCGTTAGTAGCACTTGTGGATTATGTAATCCAATGGCTCCAAAACCATCATATCAGGAGAAAATGTGCCCTTTCCTCCATTCTATATTTTACCATATATGCAAACATACTGTCCATTTACATAAAACCGGAGCAATTGCGTAAAAATAAATAATTAAACATATCTCCCCCTATTTAATTCGATGGACGTGCAGCATCTGTATATATTTGAATACACATTATATCATTTAAATAAGTCCATCGAACCTGGTATTTATATAATGCAATAAATATCAAGTATTGACCTTCCCCTCACACATGTTCATCAATAGGACAAAACCTGATTGACGATCCACAGTGATTAATGCTATGGAGGAATTAATATGGAATTTCACTAGGCTTCTGGCAAATAAATATTATGTTGGGTCAATTAATAATTGTCTTCTTTTCAACATCATCATCATCCTATGTGGAAGTCTATGAGATGGAGCATTTGATATCAGAGGATCCTTTATGTCTCGAGATTAAACGGAGGGGAACTACTCATTTTGAGTCTTCATCGTGTCGTCTCAAGAACATATATACCAGACTTGTTGATTTATCGTTCATTTGTTGTCGTTCGCGAAAGTCGTTCGTCGTTCGCGAAAATTCCTTATCGTTCGTCGTTCGTTTTTGGCGCCAAAAAAGACAATTTAAAATTAACGATGAACGACGAACGAGAACTTTTGGCAAACGACAAACGAACGACAATTTTTCGCGAACGTCAACAAGTCTGAAATATACCTATATGCACAAACCTTTTCGTCACTATTACAGATCAGTTTTAAGAATATAATAAGGCGGTATCCTTTGAGAAATCCTCGTAGACCTATATCGTCCTAGGACTTATGAGTTGTTCAACGTGCAGCTCTTATCTTGGGAAAAACGTTTTATCGAAGAAGCCTTGTGTTTGCAGGCAATCTTACGTACATTGCTCATTTTTTGTCAATATATCGGATCAGTTTGAAGAGTAGAATGAAATTACTGGCAGTAGCATCATTCTACTCTTGAATTGTGCTATGTGCGTAGGATTGCCTTTAGACATAAGTTTTCTTCGATGACAGTATGTGAGATACTTCCAATGTGTTCTTGGACTTCGGAACGACCATTTGATGCTTTTATCGTTAGTAAAGTATTACGAGAAACTTATTTTGTTGATTGATCTCAGAGATATAAAAACAAAAAGGTTTCGTGATTGATGAAGGGCTGCCACATTACGAATATCATGAGACATGCATCAATATTGTTATTCAACGTATAAATCCTATTTACTAAAAATAGTGGCCAAATCATGAAAATAACACTATTTATATCAAATTTAATTCAATTACCGTCTTTTAACCATAAATTATTTTCCTTTTGAATTATGAAAAAGCTTGTAATTTGATATTAATACATGCACCTACTAATTTATGATATGAAATCTGTTTGTTATGAGCATTCGTCAATGCCTGTTATTAATCATCTGTCATTTTTCCAGAGCATAGAGATATAATGACATAGAGAGCTTATTGGATTCTTTATAGAAATACGTCTTGTGTCCAATATAAACCAATCTTTCTATCTCTATGATCAACTTATGATGAAGTAGTTCAAATTACTTTGTTTATATTGGGCATAGGCGACAGCTGAATGATGTTTATCTACTATTGAAGGGAATAAGCTCTGCATATGATAATATATCTCTGGTCCAGACTCTCCTACTCAAAGGCACTAGTGGAATCTATTTAAAATAGAGTATTTTTTTCTTAAAAAAGAATCGTTGTCTTATAGAAATTTAAATTAATTTCAGGTACAAAAGAGTATTTCTTATTTATATTGCTTCATATCAGAAGGAGATACATTTTTGGTAGGGATTACTTTATACCCGACATGAAATAGAAAGAGAAAAACAGCTGTCGATCAGAAAACATAGAGACATCTTTCTTGTATCTCTTTGATTATAGTATCGAATTAATCACAAACCTGTTATTCTCTTTCTATTTCATGCCCAGTATAAATTTCATTTTTTTAAGAACCAAAGTGTAATATTTCATTGATAAATAATTAACAAGTAAAAGTTGTCCTCGCTGTAGTTTTTGAAAGAATAATTTATTTGATGGTTTAAATGTTTCAAAAGTATAATTATATATTAATAGTAAAAAAATGAAATAAAGCTCTACATTGGATAGGTACATTCTTTTTCAGGTAGCGATTCCTAGTTTTCCCTTATTGTCAAAGTGAGGATCTATTTATCGTATGCAACCCCAGAAAATGTCTTCATTATTCTAATGAATGAAATAGGTAATATGGGGTTATATACATAATTCATGAATGACATGGATCACAATTGAAAAACAAACAACCATTTGTGTTCTTAAATCCCAGTCTTGTATCCTCTACTATTATGTTATAGAAAGGATATGTACCAACATGATGAAATAATGTTTCCATGAAAATAAGGCTGTTAGTTCAAATATATACAATGTTGAATCAAAGGACTGGAGGTTGTCATCAATGAATATAGAAAAACAGAGCTATACAGGGAGTACACGTATAATCTGGACTAACTTTGATCGGTTATGTAGTCTTTGTTTTTTGAGATATTGCAACGCACATATGTACGTTACTGCATCTTATCTATCTGCCAAAAAAAAACAGATTGAAAATCAGTCAACATTTAGTTATGGAAGAGGAGAAAAGGCATGCGATGTTCGCTTCCTTCCGTGCCGGGAAGAGTCCAAAGGAGGTGATAGAGTTCTTCAACTAGCCCAAGTCGACCGTCTACGACCAGTGGAAGGCTTGGAACTCTTTCAAAAAGAATGGTGCTCATCGCAAAAAAAAGCGTTCTCGGTCCCTGGGGGCCATCAGGACCAACGAGTTTGTCACCGAGGTGAAGAAGAAGGTCAACGAGGACGGCAACAAGTCCTACGCCAAGTTGGCCGCCGAGATGGGCTGCTCCAAGCAGACCATCGCCAACACCATCAACAAGGACCGGGGCTACAGTTCGTACAAGAAGAGGCACAGGATGATCTTGACGGAGGGGACCAAGAAGTCCCCCCTACCACTGGAGCCCGGACTTGTGCCCCCCCAGCTCCCCTGACTGCAATCCCCTCGACTATTTCTTCTGGGGCATGATCGAGAACAAGACCAACAAGCACACTCACAACACTCTCGACTCCCTCAGGGCCGCCATCGTGGAGGAGTTCGCCAATATGAAGAAGGACGTCGTCGCCAAGGCCTGCGGCCGCTTCAGGCACCGCCTCGAGATGGTCGTAGCCGCTGATGGAGACTATATTGAAAAAAAATATATATATATATATGTGTGCCTTTCATTTAACAAAAAATTGTTGAAAAATATTGATAAATAAATAAGTTATCAACATTTCAAAATTTGTTTTAATTAGTCCGGATTATACGTATACGCCCTGTATATAAAGGAAGGGCGATAAGACCTGTGAAACAACTTCATTGTTAGGGTATCTCATTGGGTGTCCAGAAGAAATGGACCAGGAAAATATGGACTAGGAAGAAATAGACCCAAGGCATTGTCTGTATGTGTTGAGATGCCTTCCTTCGGCCGGATTGCAAATATTGAATACTCAACTCGGATCATTGGAGGCTCTCTCATTTATTATTGTTGACTGGGACGTCACCCTTCACTCTATCTCTTCAAATATTTCATTTATAACAATCGCACCCGAAATTAGGCATATATTTCTTCTTCTTTATGTATTACTTTTTGAGTGCTTCTAACATCGGTATGTTCGATATTTAAGACAATGCGTATTATTGACATAATTTGGGGGATTTTGAACTACAATCGACTACTTTTAGGTGATTCATTGAGGTTGGATTAATATTATTGTGATTTGTTACGGAGAATAAAAACATGTTTGCCTTTTTACTTGCGAGTTCCTTAAATAATTTGATAACAATATTGGAATGCAATTTTCCAAATACAGTATGTCTCTAAAAAATAAAATTATTTTTGATACTTGTAAATAATTATATGTAAATATAAAGGCAAAAGCTGTTTTTATTCTTCGTAACAAATCACAATAATATTTAATGCAACCTCAATGAATCACCTAAAAGTAGTTACTTAATATGATCAATACTTCGTCCTACTAAATTGATCTTTTCTTTACTTCCATGCCAGATATCGAAATTATAAAAACAGTTCCGAAATGCATTGACATACACGAAAAATATATTACACATTGATTATATTCAATAGACTCGAAACCAAAAAAAAATAGCCGCTTAAATAAAACACTAAAATGATCAACTTTTTGAAATATAAAGCCTATTTTTCGAATAGTACGAAAGATATTGGAATTGTAAAAACTGATTTAAAATGCTAAGATATAGTAGAAAAATAAATACTTCTGACATTTGTGGTCATTCTTACTTTCCACGAAGATAACTGGGCCTGAACCATTAGAAATGATGAAAATCATGGTTTTCAAAAAAGGCCATAAAGTCCAAACCTTTTTCGGACGATATTTTGAGTGGCATTTTTGGAATCTACGTACAAAATGGGACTCAAATTAGAAATTTCAGCCCAGGGGCAAAATCCTGTTACATAGTGTTATTAATAAAATATTCCATGTACCTCTTGTTAATAAACCATTTGTCGATGATCCCCTTGAGATCCTCCTCTATTTTTTCAACAATCAGCAATAAAACTAACATAAAACGAAACAGTCACACTTAATTAAAATAAAAAAAACACTGGGAGAAAATCCATAAACGAAATAAGGCGTGGGTGTAATAATATAGATAAAGAATACATCAACGGAGAAACAACAGGTTTTGTTCTAAAGGAACCATCTTGGGTTAAACCCAGAAGGTAAGGTCGAGTATTTGTGCTTCTAAATTTATACAAATTGGCTTGCACTTTTTTTCAATTTTCTCCCAGGAGTATGTGCTCTTAAGCTTCTCATAGGGTAACGGAAACTGCAATTTAATCTAGCAACCCATTAGGCATATACCCTAAAGGTGAGGTATTGTTCTATAAATAATAAGGTAGGTTAGCTATCTCGAAAAGTTCAAACGCTGTCTCAAAAATTTCAACGGGAGCGTTCTTATTGCATATTTTTGCAAGGGAACAGACTGTATGGAGCCACTCAGGTCAGTATTAGGGTTGTTCTTATTTTTCAAATGTTTGAAATGTTAGCAACATTGTGGATTTTTTGTTTCTTGGTGATAAAAGAAGACGACATACAAAGTTTGAACAAAATCGGTCAACATTACGAGGTCGCGCAACGAGGTCAAAGTTTTAAAGATTTAGTAAAAATATAGTTTTCCGCAAATTTCTTCAAAATGGTGGACGTTACAGACTTCAATAATAATTATTAATTTAAAGGAAATCTAATTTACTACCAGACGTATGTTTGATGTTTTTTAATAAAACAAAGTGTTCAGTAAAAACAAAGCAAGAAAGGGAGTGTGTAATGTTAGCATATTTCATAGCTTTTTTGTATCAATTAACTTCAGTCGTTACCTGGATAGAAAGAGAAAGAGAAGGGAGAGAGTATTTTGCCCAAAGAAAATATAGTTCTGATTCTGCCTCACTTTTCTCCCTTCTCTTTCTATCCAGGTAACACTAACAGCCGTTACCAAATGGTAATCGTATATTCTCATATCAAAAGATCAATTTTTGGGGGAGAGTACGTATTTGCTTATATCTCTTAAAGTATAGCGATTTTTAGAACACCAAACATATCAAATGAAAGCTTGGTTAACCAGCTTTTATATTTTGGTATAATAAATCATGTCAATTTATAAGTAGAGAGTTATATGTACATTAAAAAAAGCCTATCTCGCGTACAAAATGATGCATATAATGGATTATGTATGCGTCAGAGACAAAGTAAAATTTTGAGAGGATACCTTGACGCAAATCTAAGAAACACATTATTTTTTATTTTTTTCATAATCGATTTCTTATAGGTCAATACAGGCTCTGAATCATATGATGTAAACTCAGATTGTACTGAATTCTGAATTGATAGAATGCAACCAAGGTCATTTTTGAATTTATCATCTAAAGATTACTAAGCTTAAAAGTACTATTTTACTCTGAAGCGAACAAGTCATCTTCTACAGGCGAGTGAAGTTAATTGATACAAAAAAGCTATGAAATATGCTAACATTACACACTCCCTTTCTTGCTTTGTTTTTACTGAAAACTTTGTTTTATTAAAAAACATCAAACATACGTCTGGTAGTAAATTAGATTTCCTTTAAATTAATAATTATTATTGAAGTCTGTAACGTCCACCATTTTGAAGAAATTTGCGGAAAACTATATTTTTACTAAATCTTTAAAACTTTGACCTCGTTGTGCGTCCTCGTAATGTTGACCGATTTTGTTCAAACTTTGTATGTCGTCTTCTTTTATCACCAAGAAACAAAAAATCCACAATGTTGCTAACATTTCAAACATTTGAAAATAAGAACAACCCTAGTCAGTATATAAGGTGAGCCTTAGACTTCCGACATCGATTAAATTAAAAAACAAATCCTTCACATCCAACAATATTCTATCTTTGATGGGACACACGTACAAGAAATGCTTGGCTGTGTTAGTTCAGTTTTACAGAACTAGAAACAGAGCCTATCTTGAGTAGTTTCCCCAAAAATACTGCCCAGTGAGAGGACGTTTGTGACTGTTTTATATTTCAACCAAAATAGATTACAATCGAAGTTAACGTTACAGATACTCTTAAGTACTGCGGAGGAAGAAACGTTGATTCCGCAATCTTCTTCTTTCTTCCTATTGATTTGGTCAAGGTATTGTCAAGGATTTGTTTTATCCATCAGAAAAGCTGTCAGTGAATTATTGTCTATATGTTGAAAAAAGTATAAGAACTGACTCTAGGACCTACCGCTCTTTTTTAAAAGCCAATCTTGCTCAAAATATTTCTCTCTCTAATTTTTCAGTAATGCTAAAGTTGTTTTGTGGGTCTAAAATTTCACCTAAAAAATCTACTCTCTTTTTAACAGCCATACCTATCATAAAAATTAGTCTGTCGTTTCCTAAAATGGATTCTTTCCATTTCATTTGTTCTAAAATTTTGTAAGCAAAAGCTTCATTAATATTACAGGTTTTTTAACCAAACAGGACGAATTTCCTTCGGGGTTTCGAGGACATACTTTGGACCTTGTCCCTTCATTTTTTCAATAGAACCGCTTCTGAAATTACTAAGTTTTGACTGAAACATTTCAGTCCACATCGTCTCCCATTCAAAAATTCTTGAGAACCAGGAAAAATGCATTACCTTTCAAAATTTATTAAGCCTAAACCTCCTATATTATTTGGGGTATTTATTCATTTGCAAGTTCTCAATTTTTTTCTCCGTCCGGAAGTATGAAGATTACACATAACGCGTCTATTTTTTTGGAAATTTTTCTTTAATAAAAAACTATCCTTCGTAATAGACTTACTTAAGATTTGTTCAACCATTTTTACATTTTCTTGTACATACGAACTATCTATAGATATAAAAGTGCCAAGGTTTAAAAAAATAAAATTAGTAACTCAAATATTTTGAGGATTAAAAATAATAGGGAAATTTGTCAAAATGTTGGATTTGAGAAATTAATAAAAATACCTTAGGCGAAACTACTTTTAGTTAAAAGATTCAATGTTTCCTTAAAAGATGGCTCAATTTATTTTTGGGTTCCCGATATTACTATGTTCAAATCATCTGCAGACGCTTTAACCTTGACCACCACTTTACCCACTTCGATGCCTTTAATTTTTTTTGCTATGATAAATATTCTCAATTAGAGGATTCATTGCAAATACAAATAATAAAGGAGAAATCGGGTCGCCTTGGCGGCATCCTCTCTTGACATTGAACGAGTTATTCATCCTCCCATAATAAGTAAAAATATGAAGATGAGACAACTCGAATATCGGGCACGAAGATTGTCTCTGGAGCATTATATTTTTAGGACATTTAATGTTTATGCACTTTTAATGATATTTTTTATTAATAAAGACAATAGCTACTAGATAGGTCACTAAATAGGTCACTAGATAGGTTTATATAATGGTTAAATTATATAAACTAAATAAGCCTTATAGTTAGTTCATATTACCACTTTGAGGAGGATTTCATTGTACTTGTTAAGTTTGGTTAAAAAGCAAAATAGATTATACTGTTGGCGTTTTTAACGAAGGGATTCGAATATATTTTTTTTGAATAGCTAGCGAAGCTGTTTCTGCGATATGCTTTTTAAATGTCGATAATTATTAAATGATAAATTAATTGTTACAAGTTTCGCTAACTGATAACTATCTATTTCTAAGCTACGAGTATATTTAAAATTTTTCAAGAAATATTAGTGCATCAATCAATTCTGCCAAGAATAGAAGACAATTTGGAGCAATTAGATTTTAAATGGTCTTGTATTAAAAGCTGAGAAAATATCTCTCTAGGGACTTTTATTACCCCATCCGGGCTCTTTTATTTAATGGTTCGTCTAAGATCAACGACTCGCAAAGTTAACCCTATCAACTTAGGAAAAAGTTGCAGGCAGGGTTGCCATGTGTCTCATTCACTATTTATTGATGCAATGGAAATATTGAACGCCATATTGAAACTCAAGTTTCGGGGGTTTGGAATACATTTATATTCAACATAACATCTCGTATCACAATCACAAAACGGTTGGAAATTCTTCTTGCCTTAAGATGTCTGGACTCAAGAAATTAACAAAAGCAAAACCTCGATCATTTCCATATGCTCTTGTATGCAACCCACAGTTGGAAGATACAGAATTGTAAAATCTGTGAAAATACTGGAGATCGAGTTGAATAAAAATGGAGTCTTGCAGACAAATTTTCAAACCTTACATAAACAAGAAATTAGATGGTGTCAAGGATGGAGAGTTCTTAACCAACAAAAAAGGATAGACTTTTACAATATGAAACTTATTGCTCATATTGTCTATATGGCAACTACCTTGCCAAAAATTGGTGAAGATCTAATGAAGAAAGAGGAATATTTTGTCGTTTTCCATAGCACTTGGTTTTTTCACTATCTTCTCATATCCAGGATTCTTATGTAGCAACTCCTTCAAGTTGACAGCGAAAGGATACAGTGTGCTAGTGGTCTTTTTTGTACATGACGTCAAACACCTCAATACTTAACTGACGTCATAAGCCGGTCACCTTTATTGTTATTGTGCCCACCTATTGCTCTCCGTTTTTCCCATAGAGATATAAAGACATAGAGAGCTTATTGGATCCTTCAGAGAAATATGTCATTGTGTCCCAAATACGACTGAACGATGTTTCTCTGCTATTGGAGAGAATAAGCTCTCTATATCTTTATATCTCTATGGATTCTTCAGAAAAATACGTCATTGTGTCCAGAATACAGCTGAACGATGTTTCTCTGCTAATTGGAGGGAATAAGCTCTCTATATCTTTATATATCTATGGTTTTTCCTTTTCTCATATATCATATTATTTATACTGTTCATAACATAGACCTTAAACTGGTCGCACGATTACCTCTCGAGTCCTCTTATTCGTTCCAGCCTTTCTACTAAATGGCGACGACTCTGGGATACTAATCATCGTAATCTCAGATATCACTACATTCACAACAGTTTTGATCACTTCTATTTATTTGAAGCTTCGGCCAGAGCCTCTGTAGCAAAGCCTTGATTGCCTTCACAATTATTCAAAGATATTAAAATCATCAAGTCTTAATTTTGAAGTCCTGAATCTTATTTTGTTTTTATGAATTTTCTTTCCTCTATCGTTAAAATGAAAACTATAGTCCCGCTCTTCCTTTCTCGCATTGGGTTTTTTGCTATTTCATATGAAATTATAACAAAATAGAATATTCAGTTAGTGTTCAGGTAAAAGAACACGGCCAACAGTTATTTACAATTAATTCAAGAGCATCATTTAAAATCTATTGAAGCAAAAAAAAAAGTAGAGCTTTGGTGTTTCCCATTGAAGGAATCCGTTTTTTTTTGCAATAGTTCTCTTTTGTTTTGACATGAATAAGTTAGAAAATAGACGGTCAAAGCCTTTTCAATGTTTATTGACATCCCTGGTGATGAGTGCTAACTTTTTTAAACTTATCAAAAACTATAAAAAATGTAAGCCTCATCAATAAGTATCGTTTATTGTTTATCTCAATCAGCAGCCACGTCAATAATATGACCGACCAACCTTTTTTTTTTTTTATCAATGAACAAATTAAAATCAATAATTTTAGTATGTGCATTTTAACCGTATATGTAGATATAAATATATAGAGAGCTGATTCCCTTCAATAACAGAGAAACATCGTTCTGCTATCGCCCGTGCCCAATATAAACAAAGTAATTGATACTATGTCATCGTAAGCTGACCATAGAGATAGAAAGATTTGTTTATAATGGGCACAAAAACGTATTCCTCTGGAGAATCCAATAAGCCCTCCATGTCTTAATATGATTCTAACATATTATGACAATAGCATTAATGTTGTGTTGGGATACCTTTAAATAAGAATATACGACTTGTATATTAATATCCCAGAGTCGTCGCCAATGAAGTTGCACGGCAGGAACGAATATTAAAGAACGACACGTGTGAGAGGGTCATTACTTGAAGACTTATTTATTATCATAGAAGAAAAAAGGAAGGAAATATATACACGGGAGAGGAAAGAGTGATACACAGTATACATGACGTCAGGGCGTCTTCCAACGTGACGTCAGGGACATAACAATTAAGAAATCCCAGCGTTCCCAATTGTGGAGCTTAAGAAATTTTTAGCAAAGCAATACACCAGCAAGACGTTACACGCTCAAAGCATATCATTCCCTTTGTCTAAAATTTATATTGCATGGTTTTATTTATTAATACAAACATCTCTATTTGAAATATACAATATCATTGTATATTATGAATAATTTAAAAATAATATATTTTAGTCCATGATAATAAATATGAGTATAAAAGAAAAGGAGTGAGCATCTAGGTACATATAAGATTTAGATTTAACAATTCGATGAGTTGACGTTAAATAAGAAACGTAATAAAATAATAATAATAATAATCAAATAATGATTCTTTTAAAGTGACGCAATCTATTGCGAAGTGAAATGAGGTGGAAGGGAAATTACAAATTGAACAGAATTATATTGAATATATAATTTATACATATAAGCCAATGGCTTACGTGAATGGTATTTATGACGGGTTCGGTGCTTTAATGAATTATATGATGGCTGATTCATGCTATGAGCAAAATTTACAACTAACCAGAGAGTCGTCTATAAGGGAAAAGTCCCTTCCAGAAACCCTCATAACCTTATTTATGATTCTTAGATAGTTTTTTACATTTAGTTGGTTTCTTTTTTTCCTTCAATGTCCAATTTATCCGGTATAAATGTTTTATATATATAAAAGACAACGAATTTGAAGAGATCTACGGGTTTATTTTTCTTCCTAAGCGTTCGTTGCAGAAAAGAGGCTTGATTAGTAAACCATACGCCGGTTGGGAGTCTCAATGCCGAGGGGACATGTCCTGTATAACGTCGCCAAGACCATTGTTATCAACAGGGCCGTCAAAACACAGACGATGCTACTGAGACCACATAGCTCCTCAACATTGCCACCCCTTGAGATCCTCGCTGTTATCATATCAAGGTTTAATGGATTCGGCTCCTGACAGAGTCAGAACTGACTCAACAGCCACGTCATTGTGACAGTAGATCTAAAGCAGTTCTTAACCATCTCACCCGTGTCCTCCTAGGTGTACGGGCGTCAGATAGTATGAGGACGGCTGACCCCCTCGACAATTAACGATCTAAATAATAAACGAGATCGTTGATAGGCAGTCAGGGATGGCAAGAGGTGGGAGAAGCGATCTTAGTAAACCTAATTCTTTGAGCTGCACTGCTGCAGTCAACATGGCGATAACATGGAATTCATCTGTGGAGCTGAGGCAGGTAACTACCCTTATGGAAGCTAGGCGAGCGGTAACAACGAGATTGGTTGAAAGAAGATGTCAGGTTATTTAAATTAAGTCGGTTATTACTAAATAAGGCATCATTTACCCTTGGCTGTTGAGGTGGTAACATCAACTCAGAGCCCTTTAAATTTCGAAGTGTCTTTTCTCATTGGCCTAGATCAACCAAATTTACAAAATCGTATTATTATCAATTTAATAAACTAACTCCTCACTCTTATTTAATAATCGAATGATAGTTTTGGTTATTTTGATGCATTATCCATGACGGTAGATATATCGAGAATCTGACGATAAGTCTAAAAAGAGGAAGAAAAATGAGTTGTAAACAGAAAACGTTATGTTTGTGTGTGAGTTTGCGAGAGGTGCTATAAAAAACACTCTTAGTAATTATTCATAATGTCCTGGTTTCTCTGTTGTACTCAACCTAAGTTGACCAAAAAGTTGTTCAATTCGTCATATATTTATTTTACTTTTTCGTGTGATTCCTCACCATTTAATTATAATGTTCATTCCTTATTAGAATGGAATCCTTTATTCATGGAACGAAGCCGATATAATCATAGGTAATGAGTCTCAACCTTGTCAAAAAAATTCCTAGTAATTCATATAAAGGACACTTTTTCTGTCAAAGCCATTATTCTGCGAAATAAGGTCTTATAGGTAAAGGAGGCATTTACATAATCGTGCCATAATCAATAATGGGATTTCAGGACTATTATAATTGTATATGTACGGTATCATACTTATTCTTTGGGGAAAACAAAATAGCTTCCTCTTCGAATATAACATTGAATTATACATGATAATGAATCAGAGTATGAAAAAATGACTGAGGAAAAGTGAGTTGACTGGTCAATACAATTCACACCCACCAAGTTGCCATATCTTAATAATAATAGAATTGTTTGATTAGTAATGGAATCAACTATTTACAACAATCCATTTCTTATTAAAAATCTATTAATATATCTTGGAGAAATGGAACAGCTGTGAGTGCAATCCAATTCATAGAAGTTGATAGGATTACGGCTTTTCGCTCAGTTTGATGCGATGAACTATAACAGATGGACACGCAATTGTTCAATTACACAGGCCAACAAATTTTGGTCAATCTCCCTTGATTGAACGAAATGTACATAGATAACTAAAATGAGACCTCCTGAATCCAAATCTGTACTTACTTTTTCTGTGGCACATCCAGATTTTTTGATTTTTGAGTTTTTTGAAACGGTCACTTTATGATGAGTACAATTTTTAAATACGATTCTTCGTTAGTATATTAAGTTTAAAAGAAAATTAATAAAATAATATTTGTTCGTGATGAATAAAAAAATAAAAAATGGTCATTCAAATTATTTTCCTTCCATTCAAAGTCCTGGTATGATCTCAAAACTGGTGAAAAAGTAGTCAAAATGGTTAATTTCAAAGTGATGCCTATAACTTCTTGGATTTTTATGAAATTCTGCAAAAGAGACCATATTCCTATAGTCGAAACCCTTGCAAATCATGTTAAATTAATGTATTATTAGTTTAATCATTTTAACGACATATATTAGCAAATGAATAAAAATTAATAAGCGCTTTTAATTACAATTTTTTTGCTAGGTTTGGTGACCATTTACAATGGTTGCGGGATTTGAAATAAGAAAACTAAGACCAATGAATACTAAAACAATCAGGAATGGTAAAGTCGCGCAACCTTTCAAAACACAAATACAAAGTGGGATCGACTAATTTATTTATTTGCCGCGTGAATGAAGTAGTGGAAGTGTGTAGAGGAATCGTTTTAGAACTACCTATTTATCTTCAAACTAGACAACAATGGGGAAGGATTGTGTTGCTCCGGGTTGCAAGAGTGGCTACAAACCAAAGGCAATGAGGGGAAAAAGAGACGGTTTCATATGTTCCCCAAGGATGAGTCCCTAAGCCAACTCTGGACAAAGGCTGTTCTGCGAAAAAATTAGATACCTTCAAGACATTCTGCGTTGTGTGACGTACATTTCATGCCCTCCGATTATAAGCCAGAGTCTACTGACTCTAATCCATCACGTTCAGACAGATCTGGAAAAACTCTTTGTCTTAAGATATTAAAAAAAGATGCCGCCCCTTCCAATTTTCCAAATCTTCCTCACTACTATTCAAAAAGCCTCCTCCAAAGCGTTCCTCAACCTCAACCTCCTCTTCACGACTCCTTAATGAAAACGAGCGAATTTTAAAAAAGATTAAGGCTTTTGAAGAGGCCAACTCATTTTTAACACTCGAAGAGCTTCAAATTAAAATGGATAGGACTTGCCTTCCGAGCGGCGTTCAAGAACATTATGATGAAAAAGATAAAGAGCTGGTGTTCTTCAAGATGAACTTTAGTCATGGAGGACTGTCAATAGACTTCAGTCTAAAGATTAATGAAGAAATGAAAATCCATATACGGTAAGCCAAACTCCATTCCTTAACCTTCTTTATTTATATATTGTTCTTCACATATCAAAACTTGACTGTTCCTCAGTGTTTTCTTATTAATACTGATTCATACAACTACGATGACTTTATTCCCTGCTATGTTGTATTTTTCAGGGTGAAAGATAGAGATCTATCTTTTAATCATCTCGAACATATCACCAAGAACAACCCTTGCAAAAGAGCCATTACTTCTAATTCCTCCCAATTAGAATATTTGCGAGACTTTACATCATGGCTGAATGAATGGGAGGCAGCGGGAGATAAAGCCTCAAGTCTTTCTCGTGACACTTTTTAGCAGCTAAACAAACTTCAAAAGGCTTATGCGAATTGGCTGAAGATTTGCTCGAAGAAACTGATGTCAATTACGTTCTTCTTGGCCACATCAATTCAGATTGTATTGAAGCTCGGTTTGGACTCTAGAAGAGAAGATGTGGGACGAACATTGAATTAAGCGTGCGCCAATATTTGGATTCAGAAAAATGCCTTCGAATGAAGAGTGTCATAAGTTTAGGCAAAATTTCACTGAAAGATATGGAATATCATTTTTCTGAGGATATAAATTCAACAAATGAAAAGATTAAGTCTTCTTCTTTTAATATATTTTCCAATTTAAAACATTTTACTTTTAAAGATTCATTTAAAATAATTAATGACGTATCTATAGTTTACTTTGGTTCTGGTTATATCTCGTATTCCTTATATAAATTGCCACAATTTATTGACAGCTTTAAATAAAAATTCGATGTAAAATTATTCTCCTTAGAAAATATTGATGATGAAAGTAAACTTTTAGATCAAATTAATCGAGGTGGGCTAACTCGTCCTTCTGATGTTCTTTTTTTAACGTGTTCCTTTGTTTATGCATTTTTCAGAAATTCAAAATCAAAAAGTATCTTCAAAGAGTTGATTTCTTCCCCTTCTTCAAAATTTTTTGTTCTTTCGTTTATTAAACTTTTGGAAAATGATACTTACGCATTGGAAATTATTTTAGCAGAATGCGAAGAAGACCATTCCTTTGAAAAATTTATTCCACAAATCGCTGCTAAAATTCTTATTGTATGTCCAAAAATTATGTTTCGGAAATCAATGATCAAATTCACAAAAACAAAAGAAAAACAAGCAGTCAAAATATGACAAATAATTCTAAGAGATTGAAAAAACTTAAAGGAGAATAAACAAAATGTATGTATGTTATTATAATTTTGCAGAATGTCTTAAATGTATCTATGTTTATTTAATATATGTCCATAAAATTTGTAAAACGTAAAAAATATATATTTCGTTCTCAAAATCATAATTTGTTATGAAATAAATAAGGAAAGGGGAGAATGTACGCGTATTCTCCTTTTTCCTTTTTATATCCCTCATCGTATTTTCCTCGCGAGCCTTCTTTTCCTTGATGTTTTAGTATTCATTGCTAAGACATATTAAACATAGATAAACTTAAGTATATTATTGTACTATCTGATTACATTGAAATTTTAAACTGGTTCAAATTTATTTTTGCACTTTTTCGTTTGTATACTTTGTCAGAATCCCTTTGAATCATCCAACAATAATCCGCCATCATATGTTGCGGGATTTAATATACAAATATAGATTGTATTTTAGTCCCTTAATACTTCTTTTGGATTACTGGTTGTCACGAGTGTTTTCAATAGCCTAACGAATGATTCATAACGATATATTAGTTACTTAGTCTTAAAAAAATAAAAACTGTCAGTGACGAACAGGGAGAGCGGTTTCATCAGGACATGAAGATCATGGAAGAGCGCTATCAAGGCCGATGGAGCACACATATGATGGCGGATTATTGTTGGACGATTCAAAGGGATTCTGACAAAGTATACAAACGAAAAAGTGCAAAAGAAAATTGAACCATTTTAAAATTTCAATGTAATCAGATAGTGCAATAATATACTTAAGTTTATCTATGTTTAATATGTTTTAGTTTTCTTATTTCAAATCCCGCAACCATTGTAAATGGTCACCAAACCTAGCAAAAAAATTGTAATTAAAAGCGCTTATTAATTTTTATTCATTTGCTAACATATGTGACATATAATATGTCGTTAAAATGATTAAACTAATAATACATTAATTTAACATGATTTGCAAGGGTTTCGACTATAGGAATATGGTCTCTTTTGCAGAATTTCATAAAAATCCAAGAAGTTATAGGCATCACTTTGAAATTAACCATTTTGACTACTTTTTCACCAGTTTTGAGATCATACCAGGACTTTGAATGGAAGGAAAATAATTTGAATAACCATTTTTTATTTTTTTATTCATCACGAACAAATATTATTTTATTAATTTTCTTTTAAACTTAATATACTAACGAAGAATCGTATTTAAAAATTGTACTCATCATAAAGTGACCGTTTCAAAAAAAATCAAAAATCAAAAAATCTGGATGTGCCACAGAAAAAGTAAGGCCAGATTTGGATTCAGGAGGTCTCATTTTAGTTATCTATGTACATTTCGTTCAATCAAGGGAGATTGACCAAAATTTGTTGGCCTGTGTTATCAATGTTCTCAACTAAAATGTTGATGTGTTTGATCTATTGCCTTATAACATATGTGTGTTCAATATCTAAAGATATGAAGGGCAAATGTCTACATACCGAGAAGAAAGTACCTACGATAGCTGTCCAAGATTGGATTGATGATCGGTATCGTACGATGCAACGGCTTTGACAGCACCCAAGCTTGATAAATAATGCAAGTGCCAAACGTCTCATAGGATCGTACATACCACCGTAAATAATGCAGCCAGAAGCATCGTCGGATGTAAGAAACGAGATCACATTTGCATCGGGGACCTCCTTGAGAGAGAAAAGGCCTTCCCTCTCTCAACATGATGACCTTCAAGGCAGTGTTCCTTGACAGCTGGAAATGCTTCCACTCCAACGACAGGGGCATTGGTCCCAAATACTCGATAGGCAACTTCATCTTCCAATCCTGTAGAGACCGATGAAGTTCATCAAGAAGGCCAGGTTTGCATCGTACGCAATCACGGTGTGGAACAAATTTGAGAACCTTAGGTCGGCTAAGACCCTGCAAGCTACAAGAACCGCAGCTAATATATTTGGACGCAGCGTCCCTATTTAATAAAAAAACCTTAGTGACGTATTAACAGCTATCATAATCATTTAGAACTTTATTACCTCCGCCGAAGGAGGTATTGTTTTCACTGGCGTTTGTTGGTTTGTTGGTTTGTTGGTTTGTCAGCAGGATAACTCAAAAAGTACTGAACGGATTTGAATGAAATTTTGTGGAGTTGTTGGAAGTGCTAAAAGGAAGAAGTGATTAAATTTTGGCATCTGAGTGCAGAATTAAGGCGCCAAATGAGCTAAATACTACTAAATTTTTCAAGTTAGCCTACTCTGCCAATAGATGTCGCTGTGCTGTGAAATTGGGTGCCAAGAGCGTCTTCCTCTCGGAATTTCCGTCTAGGGGAACCCTCCCCCGTCTCTCTACGCCTCCCCAGTCGTGAAAAATCCGCCTCGGAAGGCTCATGACGGCGGAGGTTTGCACTCTCTGAGTGTATATATGCCTCTAGTTTATTATTTTAAATTCATCTTATTCATCAATTCTTGGCTATGACTTTTTATCAGCAGGAGAGTGACTTTGCACATCACACAATTGTATCTTTCTTTGAAAATGGACCAGAAAATGGCCTTTTTCTTTTCAAAAAGGTATATTTCTAGGGAAAAATCCTTACATATATTCCGTGGAAAAACCTCTGAGCCTTTCCCCAAAATAAAAATCAAAGAAGCGAAGCTTACTTACTTGGATCTGACCATCAATTCCCGAAACTCTAGATAATAGGGTATTCTGCAAGCCGGAACGAATGGAGTCATGCTTGAAAAATATTTTTTAGATAAATAACTCATGTTTCATTCCCTCATGAGGAGAAATCATAGAACACTTTTTGAACACATTGAAAGTGTTTCGCCCAAGAAATATTAGGACCAATGGTGACGTCGTAATCAACGAAATAATATCGCTTTACTGCAAATTGATTAACAGTTCTTAAGAACTCCGTATAGCAAGCCAACATTTGACCCAATTTCTGAAATCAATCAAGCTTTTTCTTCAAAGTTAAGAATAATAAATGAAAGTTGACCAGTTCGGCGGATTCCATTATCCAATTTATTAGACAGATCAAATCAATTTATTATTTGTTTGATTATCAGAAAAACAACACGCTGGCCCTCTGGTGCATTATAAAAGAACTAGAATTATTAAATCATATCTATTCTGGCCAATATACAATTATTATTTGATAGTTGATTATAGCTAGTATAGGATGAAGAATAAGTCGTTTGAACTTCGTAGTAATAAAAATATTCAAAGAGAGCCAAGTTACTGCCACGACTACTCCTAAAGTCCAAGATATATAAACTGTTGAATGTATTATGTGTTATAAATATATATTTTTCACATTTGTTTTGTTTTATATATTTGATTATTAATATACCTACGAATAGTGTTGTGTCGGCCCCAATTTATTAGGTCCGGTCCAGTCTTAGGACCGGTCCTAATGGTCCTTAGGATCGGTCCTTGAGAAAGTAATTTGTCAGTCCTCTTTTGTATAAAATGCTTGTGTTGTGTCAGTCCCAATTTATTCAGTCCAGTCTTAGGATTGGTCTTTAGGACCGTAGTTTCTTAAGATTATATTTTCTCAGTCCCTAATTTTCCATAAAATGTTTAAATTGTATTTATTCAATACGTTCTAACTTATAATATTATATATATATATATATTCTACATATTTAGCGTTAATTCAATAGCAAAAAAAGGGTTTAATAATATTTGTTTAGACAATTTGGATTTTTTCCCCTCATAATATATGCTTTTCAGTAAACGATCACCGGTCATTACTCATTAAATGTTTCATTAAATAATTCATTCACAACTCTTTTCGTTTCAACCGCTATTATTTATTAGGTATTATCATCAACCATAGATGATTATTGTTGTAATAATAATCACTTTTTTTACTTATGAATAACATAATTTAAAATTATATATTGGTCATCAGCTCATATATAATGTTACTTTCGTCATAAAAAGGATTTTTCCTTTACATAGTATTAAGAGATAGTAAGAGATAGATAAGAGTAATAGTATTATGATAAAAACACTTTTTTAAAGAATTGACAAAAAGGATTGGACTGTACCGGACTAGACTGCAGTCCTCGGTCCTAGATAAGGACCGACACAACACTACCTACTTATACTTTTTTTTAAAAACGGTGAGGTATTTGTGAACTTACTCCCAATGTAAGCTCCCTTGACGTGGGATGTACTATAGGATATATTGTTATTTTAGTTTGAATTACTTATGTTATATAAAATAGAAATATACTCATTGTATTTTAGTAAATAATGTATTATTGTTGGTTTATTCATCAAGCCTAAAAAGGAAATAAAACTTGGACTGGAGGCCTAACAGTCAGAGCTAAATAATTTTAAGGTGATGAATCTTAACCGACATTCGATTTGACAAACTACTTTTTTTTTTGCCCTTATGGTTCGATAGAATTGCATCCGATAGGATATAAATAAGCATTATAGCATTATAAACTACTTTAATAGACTTTTTCGCCCAAGTTTATACCTGTCACGAGAAAAGTTAAAGCAATGAAAATGTTCTTTAAAACTATAAAAACATTCAAAGTAATCCATGTTTCTCTTACCCCACAATAATACAAACTCTCGTCCGTAAATGTAACTTTTGACTACTTTATTTTATAAAATCGTAGACTGTTTTATATTTATGGCCTAGCCAAAATAGGTGCTGTCAGGTTGAAGCTGTCATTTCAATTTTGATATTTTGAACATTAATGTATGTTGGATGTTTGAGATATTTAAGCAACATTCGTGTTATTTTCGATGACTTGGAAAGTGTTAATTGAGCCAAAGAAAATGGAATTATCTCATGAGCTAGATCATTTTTCAAAAGTATGGACATGAATTATCAGGACAAGAGATCATTGAGGAACCTAAATCTTTGTTTGGTGATGAAGTATCATCATCCTATCGGATTGGCTTTTTTATTTGTTCACTTCTATGTCCCTTCGTTTATTAGTTTGGAGCGAATTATAGGGATTAATATTTTTAATCATGATTAATCATTTATTATCATGTATTTTATAGCGGAATGTTATTTATGTAAATGAAATATGTTCGCTAACATTAGTTATTTAAAAAATGCTAAAGTCAATTTAATACATTTTAATAATTAAATGTCTTATGATTAATTATTATTATAATCCACATTTTATGCATCAGTACGATTCATCTTAGTTGTGAATTGCTATATATTCAAATACAAATAATAACTGGTCATGACTATCTTAGATACCACCAGTAATGTTGATCAAATTTCTCATTGATGAGTGTCGAATTTGTCGTTTTAAATGACGATGCGTCGTATTAATTGTTTTTGAATGGGATCTCCGTTAAATGGAATGAATAATGGCTCAAAAACGTTGTACCATAAATTTCTTCAGGGCTAAAGTATGGCTTATAAATTGTAAAATAGAGTCCCAGATAGACTTCTAAAGGTGGCATGAATAAATGACATGGTTAAAATGGATGTTAAGACCGTAAATTCGGTTCCATCTGGGATGAAAGACTCAATTCGTACTCAAGGATCATACCTTTTAAAAACAAGTAAAGTCACCACAAATGTTAATAAAATCCATAGATGATATTTATTTTTAAAAATCAACGCAAGAATAAACTCTAAAAATCCATAAGATATATGATGATGTATGAATGTATATGTTATATTGAGCAAATGAATAATTCAGTTTGGTTTGTCATTTTGTTCGATATCATCCACGATGCTTTGAATAGCATCGATGACTTCTTCGTCTCCACCGTTATCCTCCGGTGGGGGTTCAAAGGCGTGAAGATACTGCTCGGCCTCAATCCTTTCTTTTCATTGATGATGACTTTAGGGATCAATCCAGATCCAGATCCTTCCTCCTCCTCTTGTCCTTCCTCCTTGTGCTCCATGGAATCTTCTGCCTCTATATCAATGGTCAGAGGCGGAGAGAAGGAGGAACAAGAGGATATCGTCGAGGATGGAGAGTGAGGACGAATGATACGCTTCTTCAGGGGCATGGCTTGCGTCTCCATAGTCTCAACAGCTCGGGACTCGGGAGGGGACTTTTCAGTTTCGACCAACCTTTTTTGTGGCGATTTAGGGCCCTGCTCGACTTCCTCAGGCCCCTCTTTCAGTCTCTCCTCTCTGATCTTTTATGAGCTCGTGCCTTCATCTTCTTACTCTCCTCTCTTACTCCAAGGCCGCAGGAGGGAGCATCCAAACTGTTGTCCCAGCTTTCAAGACCTTCTTCACTGGGATGAAAGTCCGTAAAGCTATCATCGTTTAGACCATAAATTTTTACCCATGACTTAATGAGACAGTTCATTGAGGAAAAAGCGCTGTGAATATTTTCCAGATCTGAGAAAAACATGTCTCGACTCTCAATGGCCTCCCAAATGATGCTCTTGTATGCGTTGAGCATGACTATCCGTCCGATGCAGCGAAGAGGCTCGTTCACATCAGTTATCATTGCCCAAGTAGACTTATCCTTTCGAGTGAGAAGAACAGATGAGCTGAAATTCGACTTAGATATTAGTCTCAAAATATTTTCACTCAGAGGGGGACACAAGAACATTGATGGAGCGCCCGATTACTTCATTTTCTTGGTTGTGAACAAACACCATTTCAGAGCCTTCGGATTTAAGAAACGAAATGAAATAAAAGACAATCAAGTCATGATGTACGCCTCGCATTAGGATTCTTATTTTAGCAATTGTTCGTATTTTTCGCATCATACGAAAGTCCATGGATGAAGCCACAAGGCTTGCCTCATCGAGTTTGATGTGACCTCGAAGCGACTCTTGGAATGATAGTAAGGGACCCTTCCTCTCCACAATGAAAGACTCTCCATCTAATATCTCCTTTTTTAGAAAATCAAAGCTTTCAAGCTGATGTGTTCCAAGGATCTTGGCCTTAACCAAGACACTGGGAATTATGCTTGTAGAATTTCCTGCAGAGTCCCGGAGGGGATCGACCTTACGTGATGTGATAGGGATCTTCAACTTTAAAACACTATTTCCGGAAGTAGGAATGCGCTCATTTTTTATGAGAAATGTTTCAAACGTTTCACATCCGAAAATGAGATTATCAATTTCCTGGAGAAAACCTGAGGTAGTTCTCTCAGATATAAACACGATGTTATTGTTGAATATCAGGGCATGATAGGAAATATTGCGCTTCTCCTGAAATTCAAACTTCAGTTTGATGCGCTTTCTGTATGATAATCCATAAACTCTATTTCCAAATACCGACATAAGGAGCCCATAGAAGGGATCTTGCTCCTTGCTTCTCTTCAAGACGGTTTCCTTAGAGGGGTTTGTCGGAGAGAATATAATGGGCTTCCAGTGATTAAGGGCTCGACTTTGTACACTTTTTCCACCTTTTGAAAGTAGTTGTAGAAGTTTGTAAAGCTTATGAGGCAGGCCTTTTTCGCTTCATTGCTTCCTTTCTTGAGAGAGATGTGCTCATGGAAATCATCGGGACCTTCCATGCATTGGATGTTGAGATTAAAGGTTTTTGAGCTCCAGTCCTCTAAATCGAAGGAGATGGACATTTTGGAGGAAGTTGCAGTAAGAGTGGCATTACTGTCCTTCCACTTGTCCCAAGTGAAAAAGGGAATGTCTTTAGAAATAAAGAGGCAGTATAGGTTCGAAAATGTTGATATTGAACTAACAGAGGGAGGAGATGCAGAGGCATTCTCCAGGATGATGGTACTGAAATGCACTACATTATCGTTGAAATTCCCCGAAAACACGCCGATGGTCTTTTTCTTCAACTTATATTCCTCACTTCTCACAATTGTTTCACTCAATTGCTTCTTTTATCCTTCTTCCTCATCTTGAGTATGAGGATATCCCTCTCCTTGAGAAAATGTGTCGCAAGATCCTGACGGAAGTTGTATGGGCATCGCTTTAGTGTATTCGAGAACTGAAGTTCTATTTTGACATTCCATTTCTCATACTCGTGACTCTGAAGATTCTTTTGCCCTTTGTAAAAGGTTCGAAAGAGATCATGCACTTTGTCCAATAGGCTCACGTCTTCTCCCTCACAGCCAATCAGAAGCGGAATGATTTTGTCCATGAGGTCCAAAGTCTGTGTGGGCTCCTCTTGAAGGGTAAAAAGGGTATTGATAAACTCGGATAGACATTTTTCATGCAATGAGGGACTCAAGGACTTCCAGGGTCCTTTCGATGACAGAGAAGAGGAAGAAGAAGAAGGAGACAAAGTGGATGCTGCAGGTGTTGTTTTGTGTGTATAAGGAATGCGTCCACTTAGGGCTGAAAGGAGAAAGACAAAAGCTGCTTAAAAAAGGAACGAAAGATAGAGTAATAAATATGTTCCTTACCTTCAGCATTGGATTCCTGTCGTGTCGATGTCTCCTTGAGGGAGGTGTAGGGATTAGGTGACTTTTGGTGAAATAAGGATGATGATGCTGCTCTGTGGCTTGTAAAATGAGACGACCTATTACTTTGTGTCTCTGCGGAGCTTGGTTTGAACATGGATCCAGGGCTCAACTCTAATTGTTTCCCGGTTTTCCTACACTTTTGTTCCGACATGAAGTTGAGGGGCTCAGTCGATGGATACATGGGAATGGGTTTTATCACAGTAGATGAGGATGAGCAGGCTCTTTGTACTATGCTCTGAGCTGCTACAGCGTATTTATATTCGTTTTGCAGTTTCTGCAAGTTATCATAGAAGGTAGTAGTGGCTTGAAGCTCCTGACTATATAGTAGTGGCCCCGAGGGGCTCGTGTAGTGTGTTGGTGGCCATTCCAAGGGTCGGCCAAGGGATTGATGAGCCGTGAAGAGCTCCTGTAGCTTCTCATCGCTCTCTGTTTTAAGAGAAACGAATCGAAAGAACGTAAGAATGGATGTCTCGTTAAGGATCCAGGCCTTGAAGTAAAAGTAGTCTCCGGATCGAACCAAGGAGTCGGATTTCAAGTCGATGACTAAGGGTCTCAAGGGCAGAGGTGGGTAGAGAGAGCTTTCACTTCTCTGCGCGGGGATGAGGACGAAGCCCAAGATGAAGGCCTTGGAGCCCTCTAGATGAGCCAACAAGCTACTCGATCCCACGCTTTTTTTCATCACAATGTGCACAGACTGCCGAACGGAGGCGTCCCCGAAGAAAGCATTCTTGATCTCTTCCGTAATGAAGGAGGAGAATGAAGGCTTGGAGTAGAATATCTGTAGACTAACCAGGAGATCCCCTTGTTCCCCATTGTTTCTTCCATGATTGTTGCTATTTGATTGAATACTATTTTGGCTTCCTCCCCATTCGCTGAGATGTGCATTACGCGAGCGAGGAAAGATGTTGAGCTCCAACAAGTAGTTGGCCCAAAGAACGTGTCCACTCCAAATGGGCGTATTATTGTTGTTGCTGCAGCTTCCAAGAAAGGAGTTTGAAGCAGCAGTAGAAGAAGAAGTAGTACTAGAGGAAGAGCTCTTTTGGCTCATCTTGATTTTGTCACTTAAAAAGAAGAAGAAACAAAAAATAAATATATATGAATAATTCCGTATCAGTGTATAGCTGGGATTGTAAAGTGGGTGTGTGGTGATGAGTCTCTTCCTTGATTTAGTAGGGACTTTTTCCAAGCGCCCTCAAATAATAATAAAAATGTTAGTTACATAGTTGTTGAACGTGTTAGGCGGAAAATATCATAGCAACACTACGTCTATTTTTTTCTTTCTCTATTCACACTCAAAGTACTCAATGGGTATGAGGTGTAACAACGACTAAGTGTCATTCTATAGATAATAATAATAATAATTAAAAGAGGAGTTATGGACCCCCATTTTGATATAGAGTTGGCACAAGTGCAGAAGACTCACAGGTGTGTGTATGTATAAAAAAGGATTTAATTGATGGAATTTTTTTAAGGATTCTAGGGTTCCTTTGAGTTACGCACAAATATATAAATATATATTTATAATAGAACAGGAATATTTATGTTGCTCAATAAATATAATCAACATACGCAATATTCTTTCAATATGACGTAAGAAAGAATAATGTATCAACTTACAATGATGGACTTTCCCAAAATCGAAGTGATGCTGCTCCGCATAATAAAGACCGAGAGTTATGAAATGTAAAAATTAATAAAAATAACTATACTTTGGATCACTAAACTTTCACAACTTGTCTGAGAACATCAAATTCATGAGGAACTGTGGCATCCATCAATCTTCTTTCAGATAAAGAGAAAATAAATACTCTGACTGAGTAAGAGAGGTAATAATGATGCTGACTTAAACAGCTGTGACATCAACAGATGCTCGGGGACACAATATCACACACACACACACACATACAAAAAGCGAAGAATAATTTTCAAAGTATACATACAGTTTTCATATATATATATATATATATATATATATATATATATATATATATATATATATATATATATATATATATATATATATATATATATATATATATATATATTGTGTGTGTTTGAGTACGTGCACAGTAAAGGTTCAAAACACTTGTAAATCCCCCCCCCCCTCCTACTTTCTCTCATAAGGATGGTATTCATCAAAAATGATTCAATTTGAAATAGATTATTAGATTATTATTGATAATAACAATAAAAATTCTCCAAATGCGCCTAAATGTATTTTCTTCCTACAGACTTAATGATAATCACCATAATCCTTAGCATGCTAACTCAAAAAGGAAAAAAAGTAGGAGATGGAATATCTGTGCGGGGGGGGGGGGGGGGGGGTCTTAGAATGAAGTTCAGTAGATGATATTGATAAAGATGTGGCAAATTGGTTTTCCCCACTCAAGAAGACGCGTGATTATTTATAATATGAGTTTCTTTGGCATCACTAATGTATGGGTATTCATACATGATATTTTTTTTTGATATAGCCAAGAAACAATCCATTTTCCTTTGTTGAAAATAAAATATTAGCTTTAGTAGTAATATATATATATATATACTATATATATATATATAAGTCTCTTATATACATATATATATATATATATATATGTATATATTATGAACAATGGAATGGAATCATTGTATAATATATATATATATATAAAAGTAATATTAATAATGTATAGGATTTAAACTCCAGAAGCTGATTCATCCAAAACGAAAAAGTTTTAAGAATTTTCTAAAGTTCATAAATATGGAACAACGCCGGGTAACGTTTATTCGAGAGCATCTATAATATTTCCGTTTTATGTCCGATTATGAAGACATAAAAGCATGATTTGTAAAAATATTTATACATCGAACACTAGCACGTAAAAAATATTATTTTGACTAAATCACTTAAGAGTGTTTTTTATAACAAAATAAATATATATCTGAAATGTGGAACTTAAAATAACAGTCTATATCAGAATATAGTATAAAAGAGTTTATTAGTTATATCGTAATATTTCCTCCGATTTCATCCACTCTCACATGTCCTACTTTATATATCAATTTCAATTATCCAATCTTTAGGTGTATTTGGTATTATTTATATTTATTTTCAATCTTTGTTGACCAAAAAATATAATAACCACAAGGTTGGTAAGTCCCATAGTTTGAAAACTAAAGTACTGGGACTTATTTTAAGCATATATATGGAATGTTTGTATTGCGCTATATCTGTATACTGGAAACCCCAAAATTTGATATACATATTTTAAAAGTAATTTGTGGGTTGTAATTTGTATCATAAATTTAGTAGAAATACATATTATATCATGTTGTATCGCTTCAACATATAACTTTAAATTGCATTTAAAGTTATTTGAACAGACCCAGGATCAGAAAAATATTGATTTAACAATGTATTCGTAAGCGGACCTATATTCCATTAAATAAGACTGAAAAGGCATTTTGACAATTATTTAGCTATAGCTTTTCAACCAATATATATTTAGTTTTGTATATGTGGAACTGCTTTTTATACATTGTATTTAATCTTGCTCATCTGAGGGTCAGCACTTCACAAAGGAATATAAAAAGAAAAGAAATTAGAGGCACATATACACTCAGAGAGTGCAAACCTCCGCCGTCACGGGGTCTTATGAGCCTTCCGAGGCGGATTTTTCACGACTGGGGCGGCGTAGATGGACGGGGGAGGGTTCCCCTCGACGGAAATTCCGAGAGGAAGACGCTCCCGGCACCCGATTTCACAGCAAAGCGACATCTATTGGCAGAGTAGGCTAACTTGAAATATTTATTGGTATTAAGCTCATTTTGTATCTTAAAGAAGCCTCAGAGATGCCAAAATTTAATCACTTGTTCCTTTTGGCATTTCCAACAACTTTACAAAGTTTCATCTTAATCCGTTCCGTACTTTTTGAGTTATCCTGCTGACAAACAAACCAACAAACCAACGCCAGTGAAAACAATACCTCCTTCGGCGGAGGTAAATATGAGCTAACATTTTGTATACAATATACATTTTTTAGAGGACAAATCAATAAATTACATTTTATAACTCTGAACTGTAAATTATAAGAGAAACTAAAATGTACATTTGAAATTGTATGTTAAAATACTCATATACGCATATACCTACACTATCATCTTAGGTGTTTCCCTTTATTGAAGTTATTAAATTTATTGGAATTACATATGAAGACATACGTTTATGCATGTCTTCGTGTTAAGATATGAGTTACACCTAAAAAGTATTTCATAATAAGAAAAAATATATACTATGCTTTTTGCAAGACTGAATCTCCGCATTATTTTAATTTGTAGCAATATATGGTTATATACTACTGCCAATGATAGCAACAAAAGACCTTTGGTAGTCTGAATGGATTTCTGTTCATAGCTATTATGCGCCAAGAAATATATAAGATGATCGTAAATCAAATTGGAACCTGAAATTAATAGGAGCGAAATATTATTTGCATGGATTGTTTATACTACGTACAAAAATAGAAACTCGAAGGCTTTTATAAATAATAGTAAGAAAAATAATGGAATCATTGTGGTTTAGAAAAAGAGATACATATTGGAAATGTGGTCCGATTTTTATATGAAAGGTTGGTTGACAGTGGAAGGATGAGGTGATCTGTTCCTTTTATGACTAAAAGGAAATTATATTTATCTAAAAATAAGAAAAATATATAGAACATGTGTGACATATTTTTCTTACTTATTCATCGTTGCATACATTCTTTCGTAAAAATACATGCTTGTTAGATTAATTTCGTATTTGCACATTCTTCGTAGGCCTGAATCATCATACATATGCAGTCTGAATTGCTGCATTTGAGGTTTGCATCTAAGGGTTTTTATACTATTGATCACATTTGTGTTGTCTACAACTCCCAGAGTCATTGAAAAATATTGGTGCATTAGGAGAAAATTAAAAAAAATATTTTCATCATTGTTCTTCTTCTTAGATTTTTAACCTACTCCATGTTAGTTTTGATTGTTTCAAAATCATACTTACAAAAAGCCAAATGACGGCTGATTAGAATCAATCACTTTGAATCATTAGATTAATGTTAGCGAGATTTTTATTAGGATTTCTATTGGCATAGGGCAAATGACACGACACACAGTAGTCAAAATCCACTAGGAATCGTGTGATTTGTTGCGTATATCAATATAATAGTTGAGTTAAAAGTTGAATTCAACTACTTTTTATATAAAATAACTGAGAATTTGCATGGATATTTTTCTCTAAGTCGTTTTCTTAATGTCCAG
Organism: Caligus rogercresseyi; assembly: GCA_013387185.1. NCBI lineage: Eukaryota > Metazoa > Arthropoda > Copepoda > Siphonostomatoida > Caligidae > Caligus > Caligus rogercresseyi. Next base: position 21,659,381 of record CP045896.1, on the reverse strand, counting down.
CAACACATGTGGAAATATTAATCCCTAATTCATGAGGATAAAGCCATTATTGTTATGTCTTTTTTTTAAGTTGCCCCTCTCAGCATCAATCATGGCCTCAATCCTAGGCCTGAGGACCTTGAAGGTCTTCACTATGAAGCCCTCTAACATGTCAGCCCACTCCTTCTCCACAGCGTCCTTTAAGACACCCACATTTTCATGAGGGGTGGCACAGAACTTTCTTTCATTGGCGCCCTATATCCCATAGTCAAGAGGATTGCAGTCTGGAGAAGTTTGAGGCTACATTGGCCAAGGTCAAAAATCCGTTTTGTCCTCACATCACTTTTGAGTTATTTTGACCTTATGATCAGGGACAGAGTCTTGTTGAAAGGCATGATCGCCCTTGGGGTACTTGGCCTTCAGTCAGGATAAGCCCAATGTCTCCAAGACTTCCAGGTCTTGAGGCTCTTTGGAAACCAATATGGTGGCATTCTCTTCCCATTCGATGAAATTATTCCGAGCATCATGGCAGAGGCTGGATGTTTTGGGGCATTATTAGGAGGCGTTTCCTCAGAACAAAAGGCCAAGAAACGGTCATTCCTAACATTCCTGGTTTGGTCAACTGTGCAAAGCTTCTTGTCAGAGAAGATCCTGATAGTGGACGGATGGCTCTTCATCCAGTTGAGGAGCTTCTTGCCTTTAATGATCTTGAACTTCATGCTGGCTTTTGTCAGTAGTTGGCGACGTCTACGAACGTAGAAGGTCATCCCAAGTCATTCACACCATCATGATGGTGCTTTTCCCCACACTGAACTCTTTGGCAAAGGACCTGATGCTGGTTGAGGGCGAGTTCTCAATGGTCACAGAAATGTTGGTCAGCAAGTCTGTTGTCCTCTTCCCATCTTGCACACCACTTCCTGGCTTCTTCTCAAGGATGTTATCATTTTCCTTGAGGTTTTTAACCTTTGGAACAGGGAACGATGGGGGAAATCTCGTTGTAACTCATTCTCACGTCAAGAAGCGCTGACACAAGATTTCTCTTGGCTGCCATCTCGATTATACTTGCTCCAACAAAAAAATGCTTAACTAAAGCTGTTCTGTTAATTCTCTAGTTGACATTGTCACGAAAAACCCGGATAAATATAAAGTAGTCCAACGAAACCTTTCCAAAGTATTGTTCACGATTCGTTGAGACACACACACAGTGATGAAAAAATGAGATTGAGAAAGTTTCAGCCTTCAAATGCCATTTTTGTGACTGCACAAGCCGCTCAAAGTTTCAAAAAGGCCGTTTTTGGGGTCAAAATGACGCTTTTGAAGTGACTTGTGCTGTCTGAGTTTTAGTGATATCGAGTTAATTTTTTTTCTAAGGATTGCTTGAAGTCTCATCTTCCAATAAATTTTTTGGAGCAATCAAGCAAAATTTCTTTGGCCTCTTTTGGCCCAAAATAGGCATTTTTTGTTTTTTGCTAAAATTTGCCCTAAACATTATCTTAACAATTTTGTTATTTCATGGCAAAATAATTGTTTTATCATAATGCCCGTTTTGTACAATTTTCACAATGATCAAAATGATATTGATGGTTTAATGGAAAATATCGTGTTTATTGTTATACAATATTGTACATTTGCCGAAAAATAATCGCTATTAATATTTTACAATGTTATTTATATCGTCATGGAATAAAGTTTTTTTCATAATTTTTCCTAACCTTCATAATTATATTTATATTTGTTTTCAAGATGAGTAAAATAACCTAGCATTTAGCGCCTAAAATATTATTACTTATTTTTATTTACTACAAAAATAATAAAAAGCTGTTGATTTCTGCAGAGCTTCTTAAGTTCTATCTACCTTGTTAGGACTGTGGTATTTTATATAACTCATTAATTCATGCTTTTGTTGAGTATCAGGCTGTTCAAATTTTGGTGCAATTTTTGAAACTAAATGTACGGGGAATGGATGGTGAAAATGCAGAGAAATACATCAAGGCTTCAATATTATTTGGAGTTGGAGGTCGTGAAAATTCTTCAAGACTGCAGGCAATTGACAATGCCCTTATTTCTGCCAAGGCTTTAATAGCCAAACGATTAACAACATATCATCCTCTGTAAGCTTCAGAGCTGAGGCCAATATTTCTTTCTGCTGCGGCGAGATTCGCCTTTTTGGACCTCAAAATTCCTTCCGTCTTTGGTGATTCGTGGACACTAACCGCCGATGAAATCCGATACTTCCCTTCCCGGTCCCTGTTTTATAATGACGCCATAAATAAGCTTTAAAGAAATTTGGAAACTACAAAAGGACTTTTTATAATTTTCTGTGTTTTTCGTTTATTTTTGTCATCTCGGTTTTACGTGTTTTTAATTGATATGTATTTTTAAGATAGTTCAGCTTGGATGCTAAAAATTTAAACTATAATGTTTAATAATGTATTTTTTTTACGTATTAGCATCTTTTTATATACCTTATAATTTGTTTATTGTATATATTCCATGAACTGTGAAAAAAAACTAAATAGACAAGATCATAATAAATATAATTTGAATAGTTTAATCCAATCTCACAAAAATTGAAACATCGAAACACAGAATGCAAAATGATCAATTGAGAAAAGTTTCCAGAAGATACACCGCCAAAAGTTTTTATAAGTAGTATAACAAAATACAGAGATTTAGATTGCACATGGATGAAAAAGAACATACAAAAATAAGCAGGCAATATTATATATCTTGTCGATCAACGAGGCTCTAGACTCTTTATCATAGGATAAATGGATAAGTGGTACATGAATTCAGTGAATAGATTATAACAAAACTATCAAAGAATTAATGAAAATAAGCCTACAATTTTTTGTCGCCGATTGATTAAATTTCTTCAAGTTATACTGAAGATTATAAGTCTGATTCGTCGGATATATCTAAAACAGAAGAGCAATCGCTTCTAAACCAAGAATGTAAATTGGGAGCTCAAATAGTGTAATACACAGTTCAAGCATTGCAATGTTCGAACACAGTCACACATTTAAAACAACTGGAGACATATATCTTTAGGAATTCTCTCATGTAAAAAAATCAACTGAAGAATCCAAAGCCAACAAAATCAGTACTTGAATAACATGATAATATAGAAAACAGTTCTGGACTTGTATTTGACACGACAGCCTTTAAGAGAGTGAAAGCGGAGTGAATGATAGACTAAACATATTCCTCGAGCGACCCTTACTACTTCTTGCTTGTAGACATCATGTATAGGAGTGTCATATCAAAAAATCGTCAAAGTTATACTGGATCTTGACTGGCTCCGAAAAGGACCTTTAAAAAAAATATTCCGAATTTCAAAAAATAAACATGAACCCCATTTAAACTTTTTAAATTATGATTAAATTTCATTATGATCAAGCAGCGAATGAAATATTAAAAACTTTGAAAAAAATACGGATTAAAAATTAAATGCATAGATAAGACTATAGACAATTGACACCCTATGAACATTTTATATGTATCCAAATTTAAAACAACTTTACATAAAACTCCCTGCAACAATACACCATGCTCGGCTTATGTCGAACGCCGTCCAATACATTAAGTTGGAGATTCTTGGCCTTACAGAAGGAAGTAAATAATTTCCAAAACAATTTCTTTAAACAATTCCAGATGGTTTTTTTTTTGACAGCACACCAAAATACGTCTATACCAAAAAGAGATATAGAAGTTGTTTGGGAAATAAAGCTTTATCAAACAGCAGTCTATCACTTTCCAAAAAATATTTGAAAAGTATATTTAACTTAGTATTTACATGGAAGTATGATTCCTTTAAGTCTTGGAGGCGAAAGCTTACCGGATCAAGAAAGGTTGGACATTTCGATTACTATTAGAAAAAAATAAAGATATTTTTCAACCAGATATAACAAACAAAAATTTAAAAAAAGATACAATTATTATTGTTAATCGGTGGCCAAGCTTATCGAAAATTGGTGAACCGAAACTCTTTTCTTATGTTTAACTTGCTTGTAATGGTCAAGGAAAAGATGGAATGGATGAGACTACCTACATAGTACCGGCGTCTTATATCTCATCATATGGAATTAAAATAAATTAATTAAGGAATACAAAGAAAATCTTTAAAAATATCAAATATGACTTTCAAATATGCCACAGTATATGAATAGATCTCTAGGGGGGCCATCCACACAAAAAGGGTAGTGCGCTCGTTGGTGTGGAAAACGTATTAACATTTTATGTAGTTATTTTAAACATCTTGAAAACAAATATAAATATAATTATTAAAGTTAGGAAACATAATTCAAAAAACTTTATTCCATGAGGATATAAATAATATTGTAAAGTATTAATAGCGATTTTCTTTCGGCAAATGTACAATATTTTATAACAATAAACACGATATTTTCCATAAAAAGTCAAAATCATTTTGATCATTATGAAAATTGCACAAAACGTGCATCATGATAAGACAATTATTTTGCCATGAAATAACAAAATTGCTAAGATAAAGTTTAGGGCAAATTTTAGCAAAAAGCCAAAAATGCCTATTTTGGACCAAAAGAGGCCTACTTAACGGGCCAAAAATTTGCTTGATTGCTCCAAAAAAGTTATTGGAAGATGAGACTTCAAACAATCCTTAGAAAAAAATTAACTCGATATCACTAAAACTCAGACTGCACAAGCCACTTCAAAAGCGTCATTTTTGACCCCAAAAACGGCCTATTTGAAACTTTGAGTGGCTTTTGCAGTCACAAAAATGGCATTTGAAGGCTGAAACTTTCTTAATCTCACATTTTCATCACTACGCAGCAGAAAATTGCTTGGAGCAAAAAATTGGAGCGATTGACCTAAAAAAGGGACAGGCTAATATATATATATATATATATATATAGGAACGAAGTGGGAAGAATTTTTCCTCCGGGACAATTATGTCTTCGCCGGCCTTATACTGGACCCAATATGCCATTGGGAGGCTGTCAACAGCCATTTATGTTTCTTGAGGCCAGCGGCCCACCGGGAATAGTCCCGGTACTCCCGCTGGCTACTCCGCCACTGTATATATATATATATATATAGAAACTAAAATTACTCTAAATCAGATGAAGACCCCTGAAGATTTTTTGGTTGTCACCAAGTGTAATCAACTAATAATATATAATATAAGATGAACAAAATACTCATAAGGCTTATAATGATGACGCAATTATGTATTTCAAATCTTAAGGGGGAAAATACCTCTTAAGTTCTAAATTTAGTGTGATTTGTCTATGAAAAAAGGAGTTTTGAAGGAATTTGAAATATTTTTTTTAAGTGAAGCAATCAAATTATAAATGATTCTTAATCTTATTTATGTACTGATATTATAATCCTGTTTGATATATTTTTATATAGAAATACTGGAGGTCGTAAGAAAACATTAATCTTTTTCTTTATATAATTTTTGAAGAAATCAAAATATTGTAATCCTATACATCAATATCAAGTCAATTGACCAGTAGCTTCGAAGTTAGATCTAAAAATATTATTTTTAACCTATTTTCTGGAAAAGTAAGAACTCAAAGTAAATGCAACTTAACGTTTTATAAAGGCACAAAATGTAATATACACAAAAGCATCCACCAACGACACGATGCTCCGGGATTTTATCGAATTAGGAATATCTACATAAAATAAATTAACGTAAATGACAAACTGTTTGACATTTGTAAGTTTTAATTACCTTTTAATTTACTTGTTCACACTTTAAAGATTTATCATTTTCAACATACATAATTATTTTCATTTTTGTAAATAATGTTTTAATTCATGATTGTCACTTTAATGTACCTATTATTAAACGACCCATTATATAAGACACTAAATGAAGTATAACCTTCTTATGTCAGAGTTGATGTTCTCACATTGACAGTCACGAGAGCCGTGATATTATGAAATAATGCATTATTTCAAAATATCAAGTGGGGTTTCTTTTGTTCCATTTCTTTAAACCAAACATGTTCGCGAAAATAGTCAATGGGTGTTAGAATTGAAAATCCTTGGGCGTTCAGCCATCATTCAAACGAGAAAAAGGCCGCCATTCTTACCTAAATCATTTCCTTGGTGTAATCAGCGAGGAAGATAAGTTTATGCTACCCATGCACTAGCATTGTTTCCATGATAAGATGAGACGAAGAGAAATACATGTCTCACTGAAAAAAAAACTGTCCTTTGTTTCATCCCTTATCCCTCTCGATAAAATATACCAGATTAAACCCTCTTGAGGATTCTTCCTTTCCTCTGTTCATGACGTGACCTCTGACAGGGAATACTATAGTACCTGGAAAGGAAACTCCCTCCTTTTTATGTCAAAGTTTAACTACCTTGGTAAAAAAAGGGAGAGGGAGGGAATACATTATACATATTCATTATTATGTTAAATATGACATATAGTATGTGTAATATAGGATGTGAAAGAATATAAAGAGAAAATTATATCCCTCAAAACAATATTGAATAACAAATATATATATATCATTAAAATAATGGCACATATATTTGGAATCTTTCAAAAACTATTTGCTGTGAATGGAAAGTATGGAAGGTATCCCTAATAATATAATATAACCTTTATTTCTATCGTGTAGACATATATTTGTTGTGAAGATAAGAGGATCCAGGCCTAGTCATCCGGCAACTAAACGAGGAGTTCATCATTCCCTTCCATTATTATAAAAATATAACTGGCTTTTTTTCATAATCAACAACGGCTTTAGAGAAACTTAGGCAATAGTCTCTGTTATCTCTGATAGCATGATAGGTATATACGGTACTGGTATATGGCAAATTTAAATAATAAATTATCTACCATTTCGTTATTTCATACTGTTTTGATGAAGTGTGGCTAATCCAGGAGCAAAAAGTGCATTATTATGTAAGTAAAGCAAATACTCTTTTCCCTGAAAATAATATAGATTTTAAGAATGAGCACAGTTTCCTAATATTTTCCAGCACATTGCTTTGATACGCATTGATATCTTTGTATCAAAGCAGGAATGTGTCCTCGTTATGTCCTCAAATCATAATGAAGAATCCCTTCTCAGATTCAAGACAGAAATGGCTCCGATACAGGCTGGCAACTTCATCTCTCTTCATGAGTAAATCGAAGATCCATTCAGAAGATCAACTATGCCACTGGTGTGGGAAAGAGAAGGAGACCTCGTTCCACTTTTTCTATTTCTGCCCAATCATTATCCCTGTTGTTAAGTCAGTAGAGGAAAAAATACAAAGGGCATACGGTGAACACCTTGAACCCCAGACTGGCTAATATCAACGTCCCCCAGTTATGAGAACGCTTTTCAAATAGAGTCTATAATTCCAAGGTTCAAGGAATTCTTTACGCCTCGCGGGTCAAGGGGAACCCTCTCCCTATAGGACTGGACAAGTTGGTGGAAAGATACATCTCCCTCCTAGACCGAATCAATTATTAATAAACATTTATATATTTTATGAAAAAATTGAATCCAAGTTTTATTTTTTTAAAAGCATTTTTCGTGTTTTAAACTTTATATATTGACCATTTGTCCCCTACCACTTTTCTATTTACAAAAATGTTGTATGAATGAAATATAATTTATAACTATTAAAAAAAAAATATCTTTGTATCAAAAATTGCCCATGAGTATTAACAGTTGGAGTAGATCTTTGACCATATATAATATTTTGAACTTTTGTTATTATTGCGTTGATCTTCATTTCATCCTTTCCTTCGTAGTAAACCTCTTTGGTGAGCGTCGTTCCATATTCAACAGAACTGATTTGTGTTATTTCTCCCTTTACACTAGGGTTGTTCTTATTTTTCAAATGTTTGAAATGTTAGCGACTTTGAGCATTTTCTGTTTCTTGGTGATAAAAGAAGACGACATACAAAGTTTGAACAAAATCGGTCAACATTACGAGGTCGCGCAACGAGGTCAAAGTTTTAAAAATTTAGTAAAAATATAGTTTTCCGCAAATTTCTTCAAAATGGTGGACGTTACAGACTTCAATAATATTATTAACTTAAAGGAAATCTAATTTACTACCAGACGTATGTTTGATGTTTTTTAATAAAACAAAGTTTTCAGTAAAAACAAAGCAAGAAAGGAGTGAGTATTGTTAGCTTATTTCATAGCTTTTTTGTATCAATTAACTTCACTCGCCTGTAGAAGATGACTTGTTCGCTTCAGAGTAAAATAGTACTTTTAAGTTTAGTAAAACTTTAGATGATAAATCCAAAAATGACCTTGGTTGCATTCTATCAATTCAGAATTCAGTACAATCTGAGTTTACATCATATGATTCAGAGCCTGTATTGACCTATAAGAAATCGATTATGAAAAAAATAAAAATAATTTGTTTCTTAGATTTGCGTCAAGGTATCCTCTCAAAATTTTACTTTATCTCTGACGCATACATAATCCATTATATGCGTCATTTTGTACGCGAGATAGGCTTTTTTAATGTGCATATAACTCTCTACTTATTAAATTGACATGATTTAGTATACCAAATTATTAAAGCTGGTTAACCAAGCTTTCATTTGATATATTTTGTGTTCTAAAAATCGCTATACTTTAAGAGATATAAGCAAATACGTACTCTCCCCCAAAAATTGATCTTTTGATATGAGAATATACGATTACCATTTGTAACGGCAGTTAGTGTAACCTGGATAGAAGAAAAAAGAGGGGGGAGAGGAGTGAGGACAAAATACTCCCTCCCTTCTCTTTCTCTTCTATCCAGGTAACACTAACAGAGTTACCAAATGGTAATCGTATATTCTCATATCAAAAGATCAATTTTTGGGGGAGAGTACGTATTTGCTTATATCTCTTAAAGTATAGCGATTTTTAGAACACAAAATATATCAAATGAAAGCTTGGTTAACCAGCTTTAATATTTTGGTATACTAAATCATGTCAATTTAATAAGTAGAGAGTTATATGCACATTAAAAAAGCCTATCTCGCGTACAAAATGACGCATATAATGGATTATAAATGCGTCAGAGATAAAGTAAAATTTTGAGAGGATACCTTGACGCACATCTAAGAACACATATGATTTATTTTTTTCATAATCGATTTCTTATAGGTCATACAGGCTCTGAATCATATGATGTAAACTCAGATTGTACTGAATTCTGAATTGATAGAATGCAACCAAGGTCATTTTTGGATTTATCATCTAAAGTTATACTAAACTTAAAAGTACTATTTTACTCTGAAGCGAACAAGTCATCTTCTACAGGCGAGTGAAGTTAATTGATACAAAAAGCTATGAAATAAGCTAACAATACTCACTCCCTTTCTTGCTTTGTTTTTACTGAAAACTTTGTTTTATTAAAAACTTAAAAACATACGTCTGGTAGTAAATTAGATTTCCTTTAAATTAATAATTATTATTGAAGTCTGTAACGTCCACCATTTTGAAGAAATTTGCGGAAAACTATATTTTTACTAAATTTTTAAAACTTTGACCTCGTTGCGCGACCTCGTAATGTTGACCGATTTTGTTCAAACTTTGTATGTCGTCTTCTTTTATCACCAAGAAACAGAAATGCTCAAAGTCGCTAACATTTCAAACATTTGAAAAATAAGAACAACCCTACTGCACACCTCCCAACACATTGATGTCCCAAAAGAAATGGTTTTTTAATATATAACTTTATTTATTCAGAGAGATTACACATAATATAATGTATAAATAACACTATGTAACAAAATTAAGATCTTTGTTTGCCCCTGGCTGAAATTTCTAATTTGAGTCCCATTTTTACGTAGATTCCAAAAATGCCACTCAAAATATCGTCCGAAAAAAGGTTGGACTTTATGGCCTTTTTTTGAAAATCAGGATTTTCATCATTTCTAATGGTTCAGGCCCAGTTATCTTCGTGCAAAGTAAGAATAACCACAAATGTCAGTATTATTTATTTTTCTACTATATCTGTGCATTTCAAATCCGTTTTTTGTAATTAGTATATCTTTCGTATTAATAAAAAGGCTTCATATTTCAAAAGATTGACCATATTTTAGTGCACTATTTAAGCGGCGATATATTTTTTTGTTTCGAGTCTATTGACTATAATCAATATAAAATATATTTTTGGATATGCCAATGCATTTCAGAACAGTTTTTATAATTTCGATATCTGACATGAAAGTAAAGAAAAGATCAATTTAGTAGGACGAAGTATTGATCACATTAAGTAACTACTTTTAGGTGATTCATTGAGGTTGCATTAAATATCATTGTGATTTGTTACGGAGAATAAAAACAGGTTTGCCTTTATTACTTTCAAGTTCCTTAAATAATTTGATAACAATATTGGAATGCAATTTTCCAAATCACAGTAACTCTCTAAAAATAAAATTATTTTTTACACTTGTAAATAATTATATGTAAATAAAAAGGCAAACCTGTTTTTATTCTTAGTAACAAATCAAAATTATATTTCATGCAACCTCAATGAATCACCTAAAAGTAGTTACTTAATATGATCAATACTTCGTCCTACTAAATTGATCTTTTCTTTACTTTCATGCCAGATATCGAAATTATAAAAACTGTTCTGAAATGCATTGACATATACCAAAAATATATAACATATTGATTATAGTCAATAGACTCGCAACAAAAAAGTATTGCCGCTTAAATAGAACACTAAAAAATGATCAATTTTTTGAAAATCCTGATTTCAAAACAAGGCCATAAAGTCCAACCTTTTTTAGGGCGATTTTTGAGTGGCACTTTTGGAATCTAGGTAAAAAAAATGGGACTCAATTAGAAATTTCAGCCCAGGGGCAAAATCTTGTTACATAGTGTAATCAATGTAGTTTAAAATTAGTTCCCTAAATATAAAGTGTTATTCATTAATATTAAAAAAAACACAATATATCAATCAATAGCAAAAATTAGTTCAATTCTAATAAAAGTAGCAAAACATAGTATAATGAACATGGTACAATAAAATTTGTAAATTCCCAGGATTAATCACTTCCGCAGAAGGGTAAATTATAATCAATTTATTTAATTTTCTTGAACTTTTAATTAACTTTTTTAGCTTTTTAAGAAATAAGTTATTTCTTTGAGCAGGAGATAAAATGTGACTAATACACCCAAAGGAACGATTTAAACAGGTATCTTAATGTATTAGGCTGAGTACCTAGCTGCAGTGGAGATCAAATAGTCATGATATCATACTTGGATATAAAATTGGTACAATATGTTGTTTCGCTCGCTTCCTTGATTAATTTGGCTCTTACTTTAAAGTGCTGGACAATTTGAACCATTTTTCGGATGTTGTGAAATATTATTTTTAGCTTGTTTGTCTGAGGATCGTCCATTTTTGATTAGATACAGTTTGTTACAGACTATCAATACTCAATATATTTCTTAAACTATATGTTGGCATTGATTGAAAACAATTTAAAAAGAGAAGATTATTACCTCCGCCGAAGGAGGTATTGTTTTCACTGGCGTTGGTTTGTTGGTTTGTTTGTCAGCAGGATAACTCAAAAAGTACGAAACGGATTCGGATGAAACTTTGTGGAGTGGTTGGAAATGCCAAAAGAAACTAGTCATTAAATTTTGACATCTCTGAATGCAGAATTAGATGCAAAATGAGCTAAATACTAATAAATATTTCAAGTTAGCCTACTCTGCCAATAGATGTCGCTGTGCTGTGAAATTGGGTACCGGGAGCGTCTTCCTCTCGGAATTTACGTCGAGGGAACCCTCCCCCGTTCCTCTACGCCGCCCTAGTCGTGAAAAATCCGCCTCGGAAGGCTCATAAAGACCCCGTGACGGCGGAGGTTTGCACTCTCTGAGTGTATATATGCCTCTAGTTTTTTCTTGTGTCTGAACAACAACATTCGCATAAAAATAAAATTATAGTTTGTTTGTTTATGCTTGGACGTATGGCTTATTATTACATAATGTGTTTTACTGCACCTTATTCGTCATTTGATCAAACCAAAAATATACATATAGACTTGAGTTTGACCAAAATGTATCCAGGAAAACTTTTGTCATGGTGATATCATTCTGATTAATACTTAATTATTAAGTGTTATTCACTTTAGGATAATCCTCAGGAGAGTTTTGCCGCTACTCATCGAATCTAAATTAGAGTACGTTAATTACATTCCAAGAGGGCCATTTAAATATTCATATCTTTCTATAAAAAAGGCCTTGAAGGTTTCACGTGAACTATGTTATGGACAGCTAATCAATGATATATGTATGTTTTTATGATAGGAACCGGACACATTCAAGCTATACTATAGGATCAGGTTTCAGCAGATAAAAGGTAGATATTAAAGCTCACAATGGCGATCACTGAAACCAAATTAACTCAAATGTGGCTTAACCCACGCTAATTAAATAGTAAAAACCCGTTTTTGTAGCGAGTTCGCTATATTTACCTCCGCCGAAGGAGGTATTGTTTTCAGTGGCGTTTGTTGGTTTGTTTATTTGTTTGTCAGCAGAATAACTCAAAAAGTACTGAACAGAATTCGAATGAAACTTTGTGGAGTTGTTGGAAATGCCAAAAGGAACAAGTGATTAAATTTCGGCATCTCTAAGTGCTTTTTTATATGCAAAATGAGCAAAATACTACTAATAATAATAATGAATGGGGTCTCTATTCAGGGAGTAGGAAAGAACAAACGCTAAAAAAATATTCATTGACGTATTATTGTTCATATATCAGCTCAGGACTATGTTAACCCAGTGACGTAGCTTAACTTCTTCCGTCTTCCATCTCTGAGTGCTTTTTTAATATGCAAAATGAGTAAAATACTAAATGAATGGGGTCTCTATTCAGGGAGTAGGAAAGAACAAACGCTAAAAAAATATTCATTGACGTATTATTGTTGATATCATCTCAGGACTATGTTAACCCAGTGACGTAGCTTAAACTTCTTCCGTCTTCCCATCTCTGAGTGCTTTTTTAATATGCAAAATGAGCTAACAGAGAGGAAACTAGAGGCATATACACTCAGAGAGTGCAAACCTCCGCCGATCCCCACCTAATGAATCACTTAACAGAATTACAATCCAATCATATATGTCTACATAAGTAAGTGTGTTTTGGTGAATAATGAGTGAGGAGAGAGCAAAGAAATATAGAGGCATATATACACTCAGAGAGTGTGTACCTCCGCCGATCCCCACAACATTCCCAATCAAACATTCTCCCTTTCACACGCCCGATTTTCTATCTCTAATCATTGTTTCCTCTCTCTTAGCTCATTTTGCATATTAAAAGAGCACTCAGAGACGGGAAGAGAAGAAGTTTAAGCTACGTCACTGGGTTAACATAGTCCTGAGATGATATATGAACATAATACGCAATGAGTATTTTTTTGCGTTTGTTCTTTCCTACTCCCTGAATAGAGACACCAATTCATTTATTATTTTGCATATTAAAAAAGCACTTAGAGATCCCACAATTTAATCACTGTTTCTTTTGGCATTTCCAACAACTCCACAAAGTTTCATTCGAATCCGTTCAGTACTTTTTGAGTAATCCTTCTGACAAACAAACCAACAAACGCCAGTGAAAACAATACCTCCTTCGGCGGAGTAATAAAAGAAATAGATACACTCAGAGAGGTGTACCTCCGCGGATCCCCACAACATTCCTATTCAAACATTCTCCCTTTCACACGCCCGATTTCTAGCTCTAATCATTGTTTCCTCTCTGTTAGCTCATTTTGCATATTAAAAAAGCACTCAGAGATGGGAAGACGGAAGAAGTTTAAGCTACGTCACTGGGCTAACATAGTCCTGAGCTGATATATGAACAATAATACGTCAATGAATATTTTTTTAGCGTTTGTTCTTTCTACTCCCTGAATAAGACCCCATTTCATTATTATTAGTAGTAGTATTTTGCTCATTTTGCCTATTAAAAAACACTTGGAAATGCCAAAAGGAACAAGTGATTAAATTTTGGCATCTCTAACAACTCCACAAAGTTTCATTCGAATCCGTTCAGTACTTTTTGAGTTATCCTGCTGACAAACAAATAAACCAACAAACGCCACTGAAAACAATACCTCCTTCGCGGAGGTAACAATACCTCCTTCGGCGGAGGTAACAATACCTCCTTCGGCGGAGGTAACAATGATAGAGATAGAAATCGGGCGTGTGAAAGGGAGAATGTTTGAATAGGAATGTTGTGGGGATCGGCGGAGGTACACACTCTCTGAGTGTATATATGCCTCTAGTTAGATATATATTTATTTTGATAAATCCATACCAATATATAATAATTTAGACTTTTAGACTCAATATATAGACCTGTATTTTTTAGCAAAATTAATAATAAATATTTTGTACAACTATTTTTAACAGCTTTTATCTTTATTAGTAAGAAAGATAGCAAGAAAATATCGACTATCTATGAGTAGTTTTATTTTCAGATCCAGTTAAGCTCTGAGGTTAAAAATCTAAGAAGTTTTCATTTAAATTATCATCTCCATTTTCAAAAATATGGAACAATGTGCTCAGAACTTCAACATAGGATGTTGTGATGCTCCTTTGCAGTCGTGCAATCAATGAGATGATACAATTTCCTGCAAAAAGTCTGAAAGGTGTGTAGGAAGATTCCCTAAAAACGACTTCAGACCAATTTCAAGTGAGAAAATACGGTTGCATCCAGCATATATTTACAAAGGGGTATCACCAAGGAAGTATTCATACCTAGGTGACATGAATACTATGATGGAGCTCTGATTGACCTGAATTACGACTGTAGAATTAACTCCTCACTGCAAGGGGGGGACCGGTCCATACGCTTAAATTGGTGCAAACATTGCATCTATCTACTATGGTTAATTAGTTTTGTACACAAGCAGTCCTTGTCGGGCGTCCTTGAGAAAGGCAGTAGCAAGGTATATAGAAATACAGGTAGTCACTCTCGCACAGTGGGCTTAAAACGGGGGTCAAGCGGACATTTGCCTGTAATTTTTGAACCCTTGTTCCAATTTTGGCCATTGAGGGCTCATTAGAAGCGTATGAGGTCATAAAATATACAGAAACCAATTTAACATATAATTTTTTTTTGGGGGGGGTCTGGGCCCCCATTTAGGAGAATTGGGCGGATATCCCGAAAACACGTTTTTGGGAATATCTTGACAAATAATGATGCTATAGAGCCCATTGAGACCTTGTTAGAAGCGTCTGGAGAAGTGGAATATAGAAAATCAATTTCAATTCAGAATTTCTGAATTTGGGGGTCTGGGGCCAAAAAACCTCAAATTTAGGAGAATTGGGCGGATATCCCGAAAACACGTTTTTGGGAATATCTTGACAAATAATGATGCTATAGAGCCCATTGAGAGCTCGTTAGAAGCGTCTGGAGAAGTGGAATATATAGAAATCAATTTCAATTCAGAATTTCTGAATTTTGGGGGTCTGGGGCCAAAAAACCTCAAATTTAGGAGAATTGGGCGGATATCCCGAAAACACGTTTTTTGGGAATATCTTGACAAATAATGATGCTATAGAGCCCATTGAGAGCTCGTTAGAAGCGTCTGGAGAAGTGGAATATATAGAAATCAATTTCAATTCAGAATTTCTGAATTTTAGGGGTCTGGGGCCAAAAAATCTCAAATTTAGGAGAATTGGGCGGATATCCCGAAAACACGTTTCGGCATGATGATTTCCAAAAAAAGTAATGCGTAGTGATACGTTTATTTAGAAAAGAGTTCCGGAAAAAGAAATGTTTGGAAATAATGCGTGAGATTTGGATCAATATTTGACCGAAAAAGGCTTGAAATGGCGCAAAAATAAGCAATAATCATAGAACAGTGTAGTTTGATGGTTTTATGATGCCAAATTTGGATTCAGCACCCCAAAAACATAGGAAAAGTGGTCTGGATCATGAAATTTGAGTAAAAATACACAAGTTGTTTCTAGATTTCAAGCATAACGGAAAATTTAGGTAAGCTCATTTTTAGAATATGAGAAAATTAAAATGGTTCCCAAGAGTCAATTTTTTCAATTTTTTGGATTAAGATAGTCCTCAATGTCAAGATTATCATATGTGAAGCATGAAAAATTTCATCTTGGGGCTTTTCTGCAATTTTTCATTGAAATTTATCAGCGGGGGTCATTTTTAGGGTTTTTTTGATGGAAAAATGCCCTTTTCACAGTAATTTTTGTGGAAAAACCATGAATTTATTTAAAAAGCTGCCCTATTTATGATACTGAATCAAATTATAGGTATTGGGCTATATTAGGGGCCTAAGGGACATATTTAGAGGGTTTTGGTGGAAATTATGAGCATTTTTTGAATATTTACTCAAATTTTCTCCGAGAAAATGAAGTGTTTCCAGAATATGAAATTCGCAAACTTCAAATGGGCATATCTTAAGAAGTAATTGGAGTTAGAGGACAAATGAGACCATTTTTTGATAGTTCAGAGTCTGAACTATTCATATTTACATGTTTGAAGGTGATCTGAGAAATTTTTAAAATTTCGATATGTCCGCTTGGGAACCCACTTGTCTCGAACATAAACAAATGTGACATCACTGGAAGGATTGTTTACCAGGTTTTCAAAGGGATTAATTTCTTTAACTCTCGAAACTTCAATCAATAATATTGATAATATTATTGATGTTATTTTTCTAAGAGAAAATAAAAATAATATAAAATCATTCTTTGATTTAGTTTTAGTTATTTTATTACTTTGATTATGAATAGTTGTGGATGAGGTTGTTATTCTTTCTACTAATTTAAATATCACTCATCCATCTTCTAAGGAAACTGAATTTTGGATCTTGGCTCACATTTCCATGATTTCAACATTTATTTGACATCTTTGTCAGCCCACATCGGATCCTCCGAATCGAGTTCACTCACAAAAATGCTTAGAAGAAATTAATTTCTGAAAGCGAAAGTCCCTGCAAGTTTACTCCATAGACTGAAGTATTCGATTAAGCACTCATTAAGAAGACATCCGTGTGCCTCTTGAGCAAAATTTATATCTCAATCATGAGGAAGGAAGCATGTGTTGCACCAAGTTAATGGAAGTATGAATTTAGCCTCAAGGGATAGAGCTCTCGTTCTCCGGAACTTCAGATTTGTTACTTGAATGATCAGAACGTTCAATTGTCTATATGGGCGCCACTTTAAGGATCTTGCTGGAACTATATTTTTGATATAATTTGCCATTTGGATTACTCTCATCATCATGAAGTGGAATCTTGTAGGGCAAGCATCCATAAGGCTTCAGTGTCTCCTTCTGCTTTTTCTATCGTCTTTGTTAATGAAATTGCTACTAAGCACACTTCAAAGCTCCCCTGACTGGGCATTGACATGTTACTGTGTCTTCTGCTGCACCTCTACCCATACCAAGAATAAATTATCTTATATGGTTTCAATTGGCCTCCGAAATGCTAATACTCTCCTTAGCAATATGTTTCAATTAATTTAATTAAGTCAACCAAAGTGTGAATATTCTCATAAACTGTTGTGTATATTATTTTTCATCAGTATTTTGTTGTTATCTCTATCAAAAATAATTATTTTTAACATCAAAAATCCAATTTTATTAATACAGATTCCAATCCATTATATTTCCCAATATTTCAGTATATATATACATACTGATAATATAATATTTTAAGTTTCATTTGTTCGTTATATAAGATGTACATTTTTATGATAAAAGTTGTAGTACATATATTATAAATATATATATTAAAAGTAATACACATGCATATGTTATAAATTCCATTTGAAACCAATGAAGTTATCTTCTTAAATACAAAAAAATAATTAGATGTATGAATAAAATGAATATCAATAAGAAACGACACTCGCATTTAACATCTATTGTCATTGAAGTGTCTTACGCAATCTATTAGCAGTAGTACAAGCAACGAACATTCAATTACATGACTGAACTGATTCATCCGATGAATATAAATCAATTAAGTTTGAAGAATTAATGATGTATAATATTAGTAACAAAACCTCCATTAAAGAAGCGTTTTTTATGGTTGAATTTATGGCATTCATTACCCCTGCCGTTTAAAAAAATATTGTATTAATTAATTAGTTTCCATGAATAAAATAGGTTCCAATACTTGTCAAATAAGAATTGTAGACGAACTTAAACGAATAATTACACTTATAGTAAACAAACTTAAACAGCATTATTTTTTCATTGAATATATTTCAGATTAAATTGTAGTTTCACGAAAATTTTCCATCCCAGCAATTTCATAAAGAAATAAATTAAGAAGTGATTTTTCTTCCGTAAATCTTTGACTTCATGATGATACTCCTTCAGTCGTCGTCTATCCTATCCTAAATAATACATTTTTGTATATTATCAGTGAACTGAACGTTGAAAGGTCCTTCGTATCGAGTTGCTCCATCGCGTCCTGGTGGTCAGACAACTTAGTTGCAATGTGTTATATTTTGGAATATCATTTAGTTTATCAACGAATGTGGGCATTCCTCCTCTTCGCCACTTGACTAGAATAAGTCTACTCGAATTCACTCTTTTTGGAGCATTCAAGGCATCACATCGTAGGTATCTATAAATAAACAAAAATGTAATTAATAATGCATTCATTTATTTCACAAAAAGTTAATTAGATTTTTTTTTGCAAGATCCTCTGAGCAAACCTAGGCTGTTCTATAACTTTAAATAAAGTTTGATAAGCCTCAAATCATAATGTTTTAGGATTTAATGTTAGTTATTACTATTATTCAAAAATACGAATACTAATACATAACAAATAATTGAATTATACAAAAACTTCATGATGGTGTGCATGCTTTCATTAAGATTATTATAAACATATACTATATATTTATAATAATATTATAGGGCACATACCTTCGGGGGTAAATAAAAGGGACCAGGAATCCTGACTTTAGGCACAGGACTCTCCAAGTTGAGCGGCGTAATTGGTGCCTAAGCATCTACTATACCATGACTTCCAGAAAAATTGCTTCATGCTTCAGAGGAAACGCTCGGAGTCGTTTTTAGAAGTAACTTTATAGGTTGAATTTCTAATTATCATTGGATGGGAGCTCCTCCTGATCTTCCACTATATAGCAGCAAGTCCATCTTACACCCGAATTGCTTGACTTTGAAATTTGTGTTAGAGGTTGTACAATTGCAGGTTATTGTGTTTGTGGATTGCAATTACGATTTCGTGAGGCAGATGGTGATTTTTTTTGTTCCACAAGTGTTTAAAAAGTTCATCTTCATTAACTATGGATCAGCCTCCTCCATAATTCGGTTCGGTAAAGCTCACAAATAACTTGGACCACTTTTGTATATTAATTAGGCACAGATTCTTCTTTACATGTGTTGGGGAAGGTTGAGTAGGCTAAGGTTGGCCTTCAAGAGGAGTACAAATGTACAGTTTGGGAGCGTTTTGACGTAGGTAGAGAGGACTTCATGAGTGGCAGGGTGTCCTCATACAGCTTTAGTGAACACAAAGACAGTCAATAGGGGTATAATGGTGGGACTGTTGGTTTCATATCCATAACCCAAGGGTCCTTATGCGAATCAAACTTCTGAGGGCGAGATGCTCTAACTCAGTCTTAGTGAACGCAGAGCTAAGCACTAAGGATGCGTTTCTTGGACTGCACTACATCATATCCGTTATCTCGGGGGCTCCACTAATAAAATATATACAAAACAATCATGAATACAAACATAATAATTTATCCTTATTCTATCAAAACGTACCTTTTTCTGAGAAACAGACTTGACTTAGATTACTATCTCATTGATAGGTGTTAAGAAACAACTAATCGCTTTTACAAAAAAAAAAAAAAAAACGGATTAAGAGTCATGTGTTCAAAGCCAGGGTCTCGGGAGTCTGTCGAGTCTCACTCCATCAAACGAGGGCGGGCTTAGTTGATAACTCCTTCATCGGAGAATCTGCCGCTTTGCCTAAGAAGGCGGCTTCTTCTATGATGGATGACATTCACGTCCTCATCCGACCTCAGTCCCATCCACATCAAGAAACCTGGAATTCATTCTTGGGACTCTACAAAAAAAAATATTCTTGTGCACTGCCTATTGCTGTTTGATGAAGCAGAGCAATGTGACGTCACCAAATAATAACTGGATGATCCTATGTCCATTCTTTATTTTCTACGTATTATTTCTCTTGAAACACATTTGTTAAAGTTAAAAAAAATCCCACAACTTCTACTGCTCAACCATTTTTAATGAAAATGGAATATAATTTGAAATAATATAGAGTAAATACATATTTTCTTTTTTAAGTAAATAACGTAATCAACACTATTTCAATATCAGTAATCGAAGTTTCGTGTTATTTAAATATTTGCATACCTTTGAAACCCCTTGGTAAACAATCCTTCCAGTGATGTCACATTTTGTTTATGTTTGAGAGTGACCTACCTGTATTTCTAATACCT
>CP045896.1:21624502-21638852 GCA_013387185.1 Caligus rogercresseyi | reverse complement strand
TCGGTAATTTGGTTAATTGGATGATTCGTGTTGATCGGTGGCGGTTGATTGAAATGCGGGCGTGAATCTTTGGTTATAATTTCTTTATTATAATTATGACAATCTTAATTGATATCCCCCAATTAATCATAAAACCTTCAGATACATGTAAAGCGTTTAAAGTAAAGTAGCGCATTCATACTAAAATTCTTCCTTTTTGCCGCAATGAAGTTGGCCAAAATTTTAGTTCTTCTGTAGTCGTACGGGGCCTTTGCTGATAGAGCCTTTTGAAAATAACAAAGTCCTTATATTATTTCATGTCGCACAATGTTGCCGGCCTTTGATATATATTAAATCATCAAACTAATCCCTTTAAACGGTTTTAAATAGGATATGTTACGGTAGTTCACATGGACTAGCGACAATCTACGTTATAGACAACTAACCAAAATTTGGCCAACTTTTATGTTTGTTTACTTTTTCCCTTGCATGCGCTACTTTAATTTAACGCTTTAGATACAGGTAGCCTTGTATCAATATATTGTAAAAAAAGTACTAATTGTTCGCAGCTGGTCTCCTATACCATAGTAGTTTTTTCTCTTTAATCCCACCCTTCCCTTTGATACTCCTTAAATACCTTGATTTAAAGATGGCTATGGTAAAGTCAGTAAGTGCAATGCATTATTCATGCGATAACAAAGGGTTCAACACGATTAGAAGTCCCTAAGGCGCGTCTACCCAAGTCCCAACCAGCCCAAAGTCTAAGACAACATGCATATATATTATTTTTAATTATGAAAGAAGAAGAAATCCTTTGGGATTATAAGCTCTTTCACTATTTTTTGCAAATAATCTTTGCATAAAATTATTGAGTCGAACGAAAAAAAGTACTTAGAGGAGTACAGTTTTGTTTGTGCTGCCTTTGTTTTGTCTCTTGGCATTTAATCCAATTCCTTTATCGTTTTTTTAATTATTTTATTATTGTTTTTCTTTTTTATTATTTTTTACTCATTATTTCGCCTTGAAGGAACAAATAAGAAGAGAAGCTTCAGATTAGCAATAGTCACTCAATATTTTAATCTTCTATGTATACACTATTGTATAAGTGTATAGGTATATAATCTGTATACTATATATATGCCTTGATGGGATACAAATGAATTTTCTAAGATTTTTCCCATATTAACATAAATGCATTTAGGGCTCATATTTATTATTTTGAAATATTTACTTGTCTACTGTCATACTAACAAAAGCAACTCTTGGGCTAAAAATGTGAACAAGTACTCCGTTGCTATTTCACTCTTTGTAGGATTTTTCCATAAACCATTTGTTAAAAAACATTGATCAATAGAAAGCAACCATATTCGCTGCTGTCGTTTTATATGAGTGGCATAACCAGGGATTTTCCAATAATGAATGTAATAAGAGTAGTTCTTTGACAGTTTGGAGTTTAGTCAAAGTACATATTGAAAATATTAAAGACACATTTTACTCTTTTAAGAAGGTTAGTAACAATGGATCTTATGTTATTGATAATAATTACTTAAAGAACAATTTAATAGATAACGGCAAGGAATAAAATTATTTTGTTAAATGTGCAACTTTTGGTAAAATCGTAAAATTGCGGTATCATCTAATTCTATTTTATGATTTTTTGAAGAATGCATGGACTTTGGTAGCTCTGCAGTAAATTTCCATTATGATGCTGAAGGTAAAATATCGAAATGATTGCGTAATTTGTAAGGCTTACTTCACTTAGGTTTCATCAGCTGTCTCAGCTCTTCTGATGATATCAAATGTAAAAAAGGTTTCATAACATATATAGTTCATATGAGGCAGTGATCAAGAAAGGCGGAGTTTATTACAATGTGATTGGTTGAAAGAAAAAAGAGGGATTATTTAAAAAAAACAGTTGGAACCTGCTTCAAAGTATCCCTTCACCTGCGGCTTCTATTGAGGGTGAACATCGAAAATAGAAGAATTCATCCTGGTCCCTTCGTCATTGGCCTATATCCATA
The DNA here is from genome assembly GCA_013387185.1 of Caligus rogercresseyi. Lineage (NCBI taxonomy): Eukaryota > Metazoa > Arthropoda > Copepoda > Siphonostomatoida > Caligidae > Caligus > Caligus rogercresseyi. The sequence goes on along the minus strand of CP045896.1, from coordinate 21,636,852 downwards.
ACGTCATTGGCGGATCCTTTGAATGAACTCGTCTTCATAACACCATTAATTTTAAAAGTAATAAAGCAACTGCTCATACACAAGAAGAAAAAAGAATGTTGTTGCTGTTTCATCATACCTGACGATAAATGACCATCACCCTGATATCGGTCATAGAAAAACTAACGAAAGTATCATGCAATGACTGTTTCGTTATTCCTACATACGAGTAAATAACATAAGTATATCGAACACGACACCAATTGAGATTACTTACTTGCCACGTATGCACAAATAACAATGAAAGGTGTATATTAAACAATTATTACTACTATTATCATTGACATTTTTTATGTTAAATGAAATATAAACAATATTTATCAGGTGTGTCTCCCCGGTTCTCTTGAGCTAACGGAACTAGAGCCTACACTTTATCCTTGCGTTTTTGAACACGTGATTTTTAATTACTGTATTTTCATGCAAATAATAAAAGTGACTTTTCTGTAACCTCATAATATATAATAGTTATCAACTGCAATTTTTAACAACTCATCATAACAAACATTATTTCATATGGAACAAATGTCAATTACTGTCAACTCTAGCAATAAATAATCCACCGTCACAATTGAACACAGGTGAATTATCTAATGTATTTATTAAGAAATGATGATCTGTTTTAGAACATGCACAATGTATTATTATGCTTTTTATTTTTTATATGTTTTTCTTATAATGGTTCTTATCCGATTTAAAAATTTGTTCTCCGTTGCTTATATATATATATTTATTTTTTTAATGGTTAAAATAATTTTATTCTGTTACTGCAAAAAGAATACGTGTACAAAAATACACTAAAACATACAGAACAATAAGAAATAAAATCAAATCTGGACAGTTACGTAATAAAAACATCAATGAACATTATAGTTCAAAATTACCGACCAGATAAAAAACCATATATATAAAACCACAGTTGATAAAACTAATTTGTATTCAATACAACGGCGATGGATTCTTAAATCCTTCTGATGTCGTTCCAATAGTTTTGAACTGTTCGATATTATTTTTTTTTTCATCGTAATTACCTCCAAATATTTTATCTTACATATATATAAATATATAATATATATATCAGGGGTGTGCAGGCGAATCTAGACCTTTTTTTTTAGCACGGAAACAAGATACTCATATCCAGAACAAGACCTTTTAATTGACTTTTTTCATATCACACAAATTTAAATATTTTTCTCTTAATGTTCATTCAATCCAACTTCCTCCTTTCACAATAACAGCCTCCACACGGTGCCTGAACCTCCCAACGCGCATGAACCACCGTTCCCTCGACAAGTTGGCCACTGCCTGGATGATGGCAGCTTTCAAGGAGTCCCACAGTGTTTGTGAGCACGCTTTGTTAGTGTCCCTCTCAAGGAACGCCCCACAAGTAGTAGTCGCAGGGGTTGAGGTCAGGGCTGCTGGGGGGCCAGAACTCCTTTGACCAGAACCATGTCAAGATTCTCTTCCTGACTTGGATCAGTCATGGAGTCTTTCTTTCCGTGTTTAGGATCCTTCCTCGATGTCCTCCGACTCCTTGAGGCTTGGCAATGCTGTAAACAGTAGCTTTGGGGAATTTGAAGAAGTCGATGATCTCCTGGGCGCACAGCCGCAACGGAGCGCCACAATAATGGCCGTCCCTGCGCTCAAGTTCCGAGGACATTTCAATTTTTTGTTATTAAACAAAGGTCATTGGATATACTAACCAGTTTCATACATTTTTAAGCTTCTACCCTAACTGGTTATGAGATACCAGTACTCAAAGTTTAGTCTAATTCACCTGCACACCCCCTGTATATATATATATATATATATATAGATTATTTAAGCACAACAACTCCTGTTTAAAATGGTTAAGTTATCCCTACTCTCCTCGAGTATAATGTTGATGAGCAAATCAAATAAAAGAGAAAAATGCTAAGATGGCTTATTAAGAGTCATTATCTCCTATTAATATTAGTATTGGATATTTATGCATGCATTTATTATATAGGTAAATGATTCTTAATCAATAAAAATGCATTTTTCAATTACCTGCATTTAGGCGAGGAATCAATATCGTCATATTGCTTCTACATATCCTGGTATCCATTTCGTGTGATATTAACTATGAGTAGTGTTATATCAAAATATTTTGCTCTATAATGTTGACGTCCATAATCAGTCTATACTCACTGGAATTTATTTTTGATAGGCTGTACACAACGAAAAGTAAATCTCCGAACCATAAAATGTTATGTTTTAAATATGTAAGAATCAAAAATTGCAAAAACCGCCAAAAATTTATAAGTGGACGTAATACAATTTAAATAACAAATATACTACTTTTAATATATTCAGAACCGAGACGAGCTCGAATTGAGTATTTCTACTCGCATTGAATATTTCATATAGATAATTAATAGTTAACTCCTTTCATGGTTGTTTGCTTGTACTATTTACACAAAGATTCACAACCACTTTTCGATGTCTTTCTTAGTGATAAGGTCCATTATTTAATTATGTGTGTGTAAATAGAGAAACCCATGCTTGTCAAGTAGCATTTCCACTTAATGAGAAAGTACAGATCTACTACGGAGGCTCTCACACGGTCCTTCGAATCAACCAAATGTTCCTTTGATCACTGTGATCATTAATTACTTGCGTTAACTAATAAACATCGACAAGGGATGTTCTAATATTGTATTCTTAATTGGACCAGGTTGGTCGAGTTCTTATATCATGAGTGATCTTTTCATCTAATATTTTTAAAACTGACCAAATGCCAAGCAGCATAGCCTTGTTATTTAAAGAATCAAGAGATAAATCAGTCTAATAAAAACACGGGCAGGTAAAGATAAAGTTATAATCTTTTGTCACTGAATACATCTCTCCATATTACAATAATTGATTTCGATTAGTTCTCGTACACTTATAGAATATTACAAGGTAACTCCTTGCGTAAAAGTACAACAATGTTCAACAGTTCTCTGGTTGAAATTGAACTCATACAGATCACACTCTAGATGTTTTCGTTATTATTTTAATGAATAAATCCATTAATTTGACTACTTCCCAAAAATTTGAGCAAATAAAATCATTGGTATGACAAAGGCATTATTTTGAATTACGTACTTAAGTACCAAGATTGATTTTTGTTTGTGTTTTTGTATCGTGATATATACTCAAAAGAAAGCTTTTTATGTGCTAATATTTTGATAAACTAATATATATTTTTAAAGCTACCATGAAAGAAGTTAAGGACTTTTAAGATACAAGATAGTCACGGGTATTCGATGTTTTTCGGAACTTTGAGCGCCCTTACTATATGGTACCAACTACTTTTGCAGAAGGATATTAATGAGGGTATCAAAAAATTACCCAATTGAACTAGGATAAAATACTATAAATACAATAGATGCTTTGATTTGAATTTGTCAATGATGAATATCGAATGTGCTGCTTCTGCTGCTTTCTTTTTTTCATGAGGAAACTGATGGCAGAGCTTTCTTTGTGTTTCTTTTTTCTATGTAATGGAGTCCCATATTGATGTTCTGTGCCTCCATTGTCAAAGAAACTATACCTACACACGAGTCTTACTTAGATATTCCATAATAATAACAACAATAATAATACCATAATGCTATTTTTAAACAAAGTTGATAAAAGACATATATATATTATATAATAATAGAGATTTCACACATTTCCATCTTTGTTTTTCAAACCCTTAATAAAAATTGATTTTTTCCTCTCATCCATGCGGTTATTTTATAAACACTTTTAAGAGTATTCCTTTACATTTGCCGTATTCGTCTGTGATTCTTCTTTTGTTGACAAATGGTGAATGATTTCATTAGTTTCTGAAACGAAAAGGATTATCGAATCAAATATACACAAAAGAGTTGAATATTATCTCATCGATGCGGTTATTATATAAATACTTAAAAGCAGCCTTTATTATTTCTATTATATTAGTGTAGGATTTTTTTTTCGTTGTCGTTAAACGTAAATATATATTATCAGACGCCCTAAATATAAAAAATGATTCTTCTCTCATTGATTGGGATATTTTATAAATATGAAAAGATTTTCGATTTGAGGACTGCAATTTTTCTATGTGATCTTATGCATATATTTTATCTTTAACATGAGAGTGAATACATCCATATTTAAATATAATTATCTCATGAACATAAGGTGATTTTGATTTTTTTAATACATATAAGGATATCAGTCAAATCAACATAAAAGCACGACTCTTTAGAGAGTGAACTTAATTTTAAAATTAAAAGAAATATTGTTCTTCTATATATATATATAATTATATTATATATATAATTATATATATATTATATAATATACACATCATATATAATACCTATATAGGTATAGTCTGCTAATTTTATCAGAAACATAATAAGTTGTACAATGACTATAAAATGTTAGGTAAATATCTATCCATAGAGCATATAGAGTGCCAAAGCCACGTATAGTAGCGATGAATATTGGATTTTTAATTAGCTCTCCATTGTTGGGAAAAGACAGTGTTAGAGAGAACTAAAGAGATACTTCATATATTTAATATTTCTCTTTACGAATTGGAGTGCCATGATGTGACATCAATCCCTTTATTCATGTAAATATTAAGACTCCCACTATTTAATATCAAAAAGTCTAGATTCGCTGCACGCCCCCTTATATATATATATATATATATATATATAATAATATATATATATATATATATATAATATATATAGTATATATATATATGTACTTATAAAATATTTGGAGGAATTGATGAAACAAAAAAATATAAGCAATGGAGAACAAATTTAAATCGGATAAGAACCATTATAAGAAAAAAAATAACAAAAATAAAAGCATAATAATACATTGTGCATTGTTCTAAAACAGATCATCATTTCTTATAAATACATTAGATAATTCACCTGTGTTTCAATGTGACGGTGGATTTATTTATTTGCTAGAGTTGACAGTAATTGACATTTGTTCCAATATGAAATTGGTTTGTCTATGATGAGTTGTTAAAAATTGCAGTTGATAACTATTATTATATTAATGAGGTTACAGAAAGTCCCTTTTATTACTTGCATGCAAATACTCACTCACTCTTTATTTATTTCTGTCGCTGTCTTTCACACCCAATGAAAAGCAAACAAATACCCTGATTTCAGCGTTCCATACGTTGCTTCGACAATCTATGTTCTCTATGGATCAATAAAAAAAATATTACTCACTGCTTATAACCAATGCACTTCTATTAACAATCTTTTATAAAACATAATTCAATTAAGATTTTGAATGCGAGTATTTAATTTGATAGCATGATATGCATACTAAAGAGTTCATGTGTTTTTTTGTATATACGTACATGCCTTAATCTTCATAGGATAGAAAAACTATTAACTTCCCATAATAGTTTTACAATGATATCATGATTGAATCTTTTTCACTGAGGTAGAACGAAATTGACCTTCCCTTTTCGGGAGGGAACCGTACCCTCAATAATGAGAGTTGGACACGCTTTAACACACTGGGGTAAATGCACTTCCTTATAAAATATACATTATATATATATATAATCGAATTAGAGCACAATATATTAAGTTTTTCGACAGCATTTTTAGTATATATAGAAAACATGAGTTATTCATGAACTTTGTAAAATTTGACATTGAAATACTTTAAGATTACATTTTTTTTTGTCAAATAGTAAGTTTAAATCCTACTTTTTCAAATTATAGTAAAAAAACATTCTCTATTTTGATTAAATTGTTTAATATTTTATCTATGATCTATGAAATTTAAACAAAAAAAAATCCTAACGCATATATGATGATATATGATTGTGAACAGTTTTATATAATATAACATTACTTAAAAACATTAAATTCCATTATAGGAACAATATACATGTCTAACCTCGAAAAAATTAATTAAAATACAATTTAAAAACGAATGTTGTCCTCGACTAAAAAAACGCCACCATATTATTAAGTTTAGACTGAAATATTTTTTGAAAATTTAATATATATTTAATATTTAAACTCTGATAATATTTGGCCAATAAAAAACTCTCTGATATAATAGAATTTATTTCCCTATGGCACAAAATTAAAATTGCCTTAATGAAAAGAAAATTACGGATCATGTTAATGATAATATTGAAAACGAAACTATATGTCTATAGTTATATTCATAAATATATTTACTAAGGTGAAGCTCGGTTTCAATGATTTCTGTCATTGGTAGCTTCACTACGCTAAAAACGTATTAAGCTTCTATCTGTGATATTATATTAAGCATGTATAACAAAATTAATTTTGACAAAGTTGAACTCCTATCCTGATCAAAGTATATTGAATAAAAAGTATGTTTATTTCGTATTTTAATCATACTCTTATTTGTGACGTATCAAAAATATCTTTAAAAAAAATTTAAAGATGTAAAAGGGAAATATTATTACTCATATTATTTTCCGGCATGTGGTGTGACATAATTTTACAAAAAATCCTCAGAAAGTCAGCTTTATTGGCAATATAGGCGTAGCTTATTTTTCACTTTACTTAATTTTGACAAAATCGAATAAATATCATAATATTCATGCTCATTTCCTCCTCTCTTTCTTCACAGGTGACCTTGGCAAGGAGTTGAAGAATCTTATAACCCTCATGGATCAAGAGGACTCCAAGTTTTCAAACTCCTGTGCAGACGCCAGCGATGACAAGAGTCCCCCGTTTAACGCCGTCGTCGTTCTCATTTATTGTTATGACTTAATATTTTACATACCTATATGTGTAGTATCAACATCGTATACTATATATAACTCATATCAAATATTCTACAAGCCCACATTTAATCATTTATTAATGAACACCGGAACATACCCTTAGCTAAGCAGATTTTGAAGAAAAAAAACCTGTTTCATATTTTTATGCAATACTCACTTACTATAAGAATTATATATATAGTCTATATGATTAGATCTTTTCTAGAAATATAATTATAGTACCATAGTTAGAATATTTATATATATATATATATCCTCCTCCTCCACTATATCTATCTACCTTGCATATCATTTTTTTATTTCAAAACTATTCATAACTGTTATTTTATTCACTGTTGATTTGTATTTGGCCCTATATATAAACACTCTCTCTGATTGCTCACATTTTAGTATACAATTTGTTAGTGAAAATATTAAAAATAATCGACCAAAATCTTTATATTATTCAAAATAAATCCCACATATTTGACATCCTTTTGTTTGTTAGATGTCACTAGTTGTAGTAGAGTTAGCGTTCGTTGTCTATAAATATTTCAAAGTCTTATACCACTTTCCTCTTTGTTGGAGGTTCAATGAATCCCTTAAACCCCTAATGACCACTTTTCTCTAAGAAGGCTTTTTTCGTGTACTCATAATATTTTAAACCCCTTTGGCTCAATTTTTGATTATTATTATTAACCAAATCTAGAGTTAATTTAACAAAGTATACGTAACTATACAGTTCCCCTCCCTCTTTTCTTCTATGTTTTATATCACTAAGATTGCATTCAATATGGATTTTTATATATTTTAAAAGCCCAAATCCTCCCCGACCTCCCCCTCCTCTACAGCTCCCACCACAACTCTTTCTCTCACCCAAGGTTAATAACTGGTAAAGTAAATAGTAGCATAAATTTATATACATAAATAATAAACTGTTATAAATATTAATATTATATATAAAATATATTATATTCGAAAAATAGAAAAAACAATATTATTTCCTAATTAATTGTGCCAAATGTATAAGAGTTCATCTAATGTTTAAACTTTACACGACGGATTTTACTGTTACTCTGTAGTATTTTCCAGTCACGACAATGCGGTCGCTTCTAAGCTCTGGGGTAATCCGTTAAGATAACTTTTTTTAATGTAAAAAGTAATCTGTAGACAGGATTAATAGGTTCCTCAATTGGCAGTCACAATTTTTCATGGATCTGGGTGATGAAGTTTGTAAATACCTTTGTCACTTGCTGGCTATGCTGTGATTATGAACAATGTGCATAAGACGCTATTCTAATTGAGAACATCGATGTTAACTTACTATTACATGTGGGGGTCACAATGGAAGAATTTCTGTTTCTTTGTTCATTCTCACTGATTTTTTTCCAACACTTTACTCAAGTGAGTCTTTGGCACTTGGACTCAAAAAGATATGAGTAATAACTTCCAGACTCTCCGACGAGACCATAGGTGCATTGTTTAGATGATGAAATATGAAGCCCATCTATACAACACTTGTTCCGCTCTTCTTACTCTTATCAGATAATTTACCTTCAGATAGTCCAAATGATCTTCTGGCACCTCATCACTCTCTGAAATCAACATGAACTTATCTATAAACTCTTTCAGCCTACTAAGGATTTTATGAACATTCCCCCATTTTCATCCTAACAAAAAAAAAATAAAGGTGGCCCCACAAGTGTTTTCGGTTCATATGGCTATACAGATATCCTACTTTCCCCATATTTGTTATTCAAAGCCGCAACATTCCGTTTAAACATGAAAAACACACTTCTTTCATATAACTAATGTAGCTGGCCTTAAAGTACCTATTCTGTCGGCCCAACGGAATGGAAAAAAAAAATATTTTTTAGGTGTTCAGGGATATCAATCACTTCTCAACATTTTCAGGACACATTTAAAATACGGCAATAAGGTTCGAACCATGTGCTGATATCGGTCCTTTTTTGGCATTATATTTTGAAAAAAATTCGATAATTTTCACTACAGATCCACCATAGTATGTGAAAAGTATGAAAACGGTACCCTTGAACATTATTCAAAAACTCAGACGTTGATTTGCTTTCTTTTGCGTCTAAGTCATCTAAGTAACTTTTGACATAGAAAATAAGGCAACGAGACATTACTGAAACATTAATTTTCTTCCACGCCTTTGCTTAAGAGAATTTTAAAAATATTTTGAGTTAAAATTGATATTGCATATGATGGATGCAAATGACGACTTCCAAAGCTTATCCTAACAATTTACATTAGAACCAAATATTTATAGCACTTCGCCATTTAATGCAAGGCTATAGTTTTTCGATAAATTAAATCTATTTATATTGGAGCAGCCAGGTACGACACAACAAAATAGAATTTTAATTATATATATATATATGGAGGTAATATGAATACAAAATATTAACATATCAAATGTACTTCTACAAAAGTTACGTCATAAAAACCAGGCTTATAGCGATATAACGATCAGGGATTTTTCCGATCAGCGATCCGATCATTTAATTGCGATCAACAAAAAAATTACCTATGTAATACTAATTCTAAGTAAAAATTTAAATGTATATAAAGTCAAACCTTCATAAGTATTCATCTTTATATGGCAATGGAATGATTGTTTCCCATAGCCTATTAGCTCCAAAATAACGACTTCTCCATAGGCGCCTGTCTGTATATTTTAGGACAAAAATATCAGAATGATTGTTTCTCATAGCCTATGAGCTCCAACACTCTGGCTCCACAATTGACATATGTCTGCATATTTTAAGACAGGAATGCCAGAATAAATGTTTCCCATAGCCTATGAGCTCCAAAACAATGACTTCTACATAGTCGCCTGTCTGTATATTTTAGGACAAAAAATATATCAGGATAGCAAAAAACTGGCTTAGTATTAGTTTGTATTTTGTGTTTTCTAAACAAATATTAGTTGTTGAAATGGATTTTGGTCAATGTGACAGCTAATTAAGTTTTAAGAAATGTAGGGGTTGTCTCAAAAATCGTTATTACAACATTTTTTTTTTTTAGTTATTTTATACAAATTGATCGGATCGCTATTTTGTTAGTGATTTTCTTACGATCAAAGATATAAAGAATCAGGACCTTTTGCGATACTCTGATCAGCGATCAAATCGCTATCTCGCTATGATCGCCGATCAGAAAAAACTCCGATCAACAAACCTGTTAAAAACTATATGATCGTAGAAAATGGATTTGGATTTCTGTTATGGTTTAAAGGAGGGAAAAGAATAAGGGTGTATTTATGTTGATGTATTTAAATATGTTTATTTTCACAATTTTATATTCATACCGTAAATTTGTCCTAAATTTTTACATAAAATTAAATCTTTCTTTTTTAATGTTAGGAGCTTTTTTACTCCATACCAACGTTTTTACAGACGGCTCTGTTACTAGTTTTACAGCTATTTCTACTTTTTAACTATGAATGGCACGATTATTATATATTGGTACATATGTAGACTGTAAATTTGTAATTATCTTAGGATTGGGTGTCTAATAATAATCAACTAAATATAAAATTAAGTCATCCACCTATTACATACATTTTTCTCTCTAAAGCACGCATATTTTTTTACGTAGGACATAGGTATTAGAAAATGTTTAAAAAAATAGATGGCACACAAAATGAACCTTGGACTGTTGAAGGTCCATGGAAAATAATTTCTAACAGTTTTTTAAAGCATAAATTTCCTTTTTTACAATTATTTTAAACATAATTATATTTTAGAAATATTTTGCATTACAATTTTTCATCCAGAAAGAAATTGGTAAATATTTCACAGAGTATTGAACTTGCTACGGCCATTGCTATTAGATGTAGAGTATAAAATATGTTATTTCTAATATTTGGCAAATTCTATAAACTATACAATTAATGATAACTTTCGCTTAATTTTAAACTATCTTTAAATGTAGTCTATAGATTTGTTTCGTTCAAAAAGTTGGGCTTCGAATTTTGTATGGCGACACATAATTTTTTGCCATTTAGTCTTTTAAAAATTTGTCAATTGTTAGAATCACGTTTATTTCAATAAAAGTTTTAATGTATTTCCATGTTTACAAGTATTTTCTTAACTGTTTTCATGGGTTTTTCGTAATCAGTTTACATTTTAATGAAAATTAGGAAAAAAGGGGGAAAATGAGAACGACTAATTTTGTATTAGTTTGAAGAATATAAAACTTTTATTAGTTATATTTTCTGCCAAGCGAAACAAATGAAAACTTAAATAAAAAGTCCCCCCGTAAAATATATCCCCCTTATAATGTTTTAATTTTCCTTGCAAAGAAACAAATAAAAATATGTAATGTTATAAACAAGTTATCTGTTTTGTTATATTAGATTTATACTTTAACTATTAAAATGTTCATACCGTTAAGGCATAAGTAAAAGTTTTCAAATAAGCAGTACAAGAGGTTTTGTTGTCTCAAATTGTTGCGTATATTTATGTTAATCTATTATTAACAAAAATACTATTTTCCCGTTTTGACAATGAAAACATTTTCATTGCTTCTGGAATAATTGTTTAACATATATTTTCGAGTTTACCTAAGAAAACCCATGAGTCAATTTTGGGTACGGTTACTTTGATCTCCTACCTAGCTAGAACAAAGAAAAACCACACTTCAACACGGCCATCGTGCTAACATTCCTCACAAACCTCTCTATTATTGTACTTATTATATAAGAAGAAGGAAAAAAAGTATTCGTCATCCAGAGTGCTCCTGCCTTGTTCTTATCAGTGTTTATTGTTTATATGATTAATCATTGTTGGGATCAAATTTCTCGAATGGTATTGGACGGGTGCATGATTCCAGTCATTATATTTGCCCCGTCTCGTCTCATCCTCCTCCTCAATGATCGGAGGAGGAGACGAGACGTTTGGGAGCTCCTTCATCATGTGGTCGCTCCAAGCACTGACTCGGCTCATGAATATGTTTCAACGGGACTTGCGAATCCCAGATCCTTCTCTATATAGTACAATAATAGAGAGGTTTTGTGAGGAATGTTAGCACGATGCCGTGTTGAAGTGTGGTTTCTCTTTGTTCTAGCTCAGGTAGGAGATCAAAGTAACCTTACCTGTAATAGCATTGATGGCATTGCAATAATTATTTGTTTAATTTATTTTTTTAAATACAAAAAAAACAACAAAATAACATTCGGAGATTGATCTCCGACGTAAGTTATTGGTTCGTATAATCGTTACCTGAAAGTTAGTTCTGTTCTCTGAAGGTTGTTTTTTCCATTACCATGGAGGTTTTTTAACGTTCTAGGAGACTCACTGTTGATTATATTTACGTTCCCCAAAAGTTATATTTACGCTCCTTTGACTGTGTCCTGTAGGGTATAATAACATTCTGACAGTATTAAACGGCTATTACTGTTTATTAACAATTTAAATGAACAAGAATTTTAGAAACAAAAATAATGTTTCAAATATAACAAAAGGGCATTATTTATGACTAATAAATGCGGCAAAACATGTTTTGAAATATAAAA
>CP045896.1:21613431-21624402 GCA_013387185.1 Caligus rogercresseyi | reverse complement strand
TTATGTATATATGAAAACCCCTTTATTATTGAGAACCATAGCTAGCCTTACAACGAACTCTTTGAAGGTCGCCGAAACACACACAATGCCTAACCTTAGAAACCAAGCAATATGAACATATTGTGGTGTGTGTGTACATAATATTATAATACAAATAGAAAAAAGGAAATAGGAAGGGGATTTTCTTAGGATCACGCTGTGTGATCAAAGGGGGCACAGCGTGAATTATAGAATGACTTGAGGCTCTGTTGTTTCTCCGTTGGCTTAGAGCCGAAGAAGAACTACATAATAATAAAATAATAAAATTGTTATTACTTTTTATACACTCTCACTCTCTCATTCAAAGAACCACTGCGGTTAGCTAGCAACGAATCCTTTTTTAAACAAAGAAAACAAAGCAAGTTAGGATCATATCATCCTCTGTCTACGTCCAGGACTCACTGTGAGTATGAAGACGACTCTTCACTTAATAGAGCAATTAAATTGCAGTCCATAATGTAGATCAGATGATTTATGATCGATTTATACGTAGATGAATATATTTGGCTAAGCTTTTGCATGCATATATGTAGAGAAGAAAGGAATATGATTATAAATTGAACAGACAATGTCCGAAATACCAAGTATAAGAGGATAGAAAAAGGAATAAGTGATAAATGTATCACCCAGTGACGTCATCATTTTTTTAGAAAAAGAGGGTGGCATCCCTCAAAATTTAATGAATGAGTTCCCTTATTTCTTTCCCCAAGAACCTCTACATGTTCAAACAAGAACACTCATCCAAGTATATATTCGAATTTATACATATAAACAACACCAATTTTTTTTTGATTTACTTATGTGATTTTTAAGTGAAGTGTGAGGAGGTACATTTTTATCATTCAATGATAAAGTAGAAGGCAAAATATACAAATACAATTTTACCTACTCTAATTTCTAGCCGTGTGGGCGTCTTGTAATATCATGAATAGAGGGAAATTTGCTTAATCATTCAATGCATATTTTTAGTTAAAAGATATATACCAGTCATGCCACTTATTTGTTTTAATTATTACACCCAATAGGAGGCCATTTCAAACTGCTATAACATCATCAAAGAACTCTTCCAGTCGAACACTTTTTTCTCTTCTCAGTGAATATACAGTTAATTTATATAGGTCAGTGAGCTATTCAACAAATAAAATAGTTTTTAAATTTTATTAAATTAATTAGTACTAAGGAACTCCGACATATTTGTGTGATAAAAATTAAAGAAGTCATTTTTTTAAAGTCAGACCCATTACTTCCATTGCGTACTTTAAAGTACGCGTTATAACCTGATTTTGTGGTATTATGCTGTTCAAATACTTTATCTTAGAAGCTATTTTATAACAAAATAGATATATTTACGTGTAATAACATTCATTATTTTATTTCATTGTACCGAAAATTGATTCAGTTTGTTATAAATAGTCAAAGAATAAAGTCAATATTTCAAAATGAAAAAATCTGTGCTCCCATTAAGTTCAACCATTAAAAAAACGTAAGTTTTGTCACATTTTTAATATTTTTCTTTAATTTCTTAAGATATAGTTCCAAACTTTTTTCTTAATGAAAAAAATGTCGTAATTGTAGTTTTTGTGATCAAAATTATATTGTAGATTTTGAACTTACTTTAAAGTACGCGATGGAAGATGACCTGAAAATTGTGTTTGTTTATTATACATAATATATCGTTATAATTTTTTTGGGGTCATTCAGAACTTCTGGACTTAGCACAATTGAAATTTGGATCTACTTGAAGACTACTCTCTTAACAATCCAACGGATATTGTGATTTCCTTCCTCTTGAGACAAAGATTTAAGTGATGAGGACGATGAAGTGGAAGAAATTGGTGGAGTCGTCGATGTAAATTCGGTTGCTAAGAAAATTCTTTGTCAGCCAGCAGAACTGCAAAGTTAATTTAAGATGATGAAGACGAAGAATCTGATGATGATGATGAACCATTTAATTTTACTGGAACTATAAAAAGAAGAAAGAAAGACATAAAGAATCCTCAAATTTTTGAAGGACCAATTACTTAAATTACTTAAAAACTCAGATAGAATACAATCCACAAAACAAAATCAGATTGGTTCGAAGATTAAATTCGATTCAAACCTTCATTCGAATCTTGAAAATATTCCCGTAGACTTAGATGAGCTAAAGAATCCTTTTGATTATCTTAAGCTTTTCATTACGGACGAAATATGTGATAAGATATTAGAAGAAACGAAAAAAGTGCCAATGAAAAACAATGACATCGATTTTGCTCTCTCTATAGATATCAATATGATTAGGGCAAGTCATGCTTGTGCCTTTTGAGTGGCTATATGACAGCATCTTCCAAAATAATGTATTGGGAAACGAGGGAAGATACATGCAACAACTTTGTAAAAAATGTATCTCCAGATCGACCATGAAAAACAAATACGATACACTTCGAAAGTATTCAAATCCTAAAAATCTATTTTGGAAAATGTAACCTTTGATGGACGGCATAAATCAAACTCTAAAATGTATGTTCAAAGAACTGAGCATATTTTGATCGATGAGTCAATGGTGAAATATTTTGGACCTCATCCTCTCAAACAATTTTGCGTTGAAAACCAGTACGCTTCGGTTTCAAGATCTGGTGTGCATGTACTCCATGGGAGAGCTCCTCTATTGTCTTCCCTATGGGAAAATACAAAGATTACACCAAGAGGACTTGGACAGGGTCCAGATGTGGTCGTTGAAATGGTAGAGCAACTTGATCTAAAACAAGGCCATAAGATTGTTTGTGATAATTTATTTACTTCGCTTGACCTTATGGATTATTTGGGATCTAAAGGTTTGGAATAGTTGGAACAATGAGGCAAGAAAAATCTGAATCTACCAACACAAAAATCAATGAACAAGGCGAACAAAGGTTTTATGAAATATGTTTATATTGACAACTATTTGTGCGTTACAGCGTGGAAAGATTCAGGGTCAGTTTTCATAGGGTCACACTTTTTGGATTCGGAGCCAATTGGATATGTGAACAAATACAATCAAGAACAACGGAAGAAGATACCCACAGCATGCCCTAATTCATCTATCGTTTGGAGTCAAAATATGGATGGAGTTGGCTTGCTGGATAACTCAGTCTAATTATAGAATTACTTTGTGGACTAAAAAATGGTATTGGGCATTATACAACTGGTTTCTGAATGTCCAAATGGTGCAGGCCTGGCGCCTCTATAGACGAGTGGGAAAGCTAAAAAATGTAAAGAAAAGGAAAACAAGCACAAGAGATCCTTTTTTCGCTGCTAAAGATGTGATGTGGGTCTTCACCTACAATGCTTGACGGACTACCACACAAAAAAGTAAATGAAAATAAAATATTGTTCATAGGTATTTGGGTAAGTTATAAAGCAGATAATTGTATATAAATGAAAATATTTATTTTGATATGCTTAATTTCTCAATAAAAATAAAAAAGAGAAAGAAAATATTTTTCTTAGTTCTTCCATCACGTACTTTAAAGTACGCGGCCATTGCTAAGGTCTGAGGGGCGGTAGAGAAAAAATATATCATTATTATCCATATTTATACTAAAAGGAATAACATATCAAATTTTCAGCGAAAAAATAATAATTTTAAGGGGTCATGGAAGTAATGGGTTAAGAGGAGGAAGGAAGATTAAGGGCTGAGAACAACAGAAAATGTATTAATTCAAGGGTTGAAATCTGTTAAATCATTCTCTCTATTGGTTTAAACCCAGAGCACTTACCAAACATTGACATTTGCTAGCATACATGGGACTACAGCGGAGAAAAGTTTATGTTTTTTTGCAGGGATTCGCTGGAGACATCAAAACATTTTTTATTAGAGTGCATATATTTGGTAGAAATTTTAGAATATCTAAAACTGTTATTTGATGATCTTTTAAATATACAATTGCTGAGTAAGGATTTTATTTACTTTTATACTGAACCGTATCAAGAAGAGATTAATTTTATTACCACTAAAACTCAATGTTTTGTGTATAAAATGAGATCTACTCGAGTTCCTTTACCTACAAATTTACTTGTCTGATTGATTATATTGTTAACAAAACTATGTTTTAATGTATTTTTGTGAATATATATGATACATTATGGGAATAAAGTTTTACCTCAGTAAAAAAATATTGAGTGGTTGAGTCTGAAAAGTGATATAAATAGTTTTTATCGTATCTCTACATATACTACCACTTATGCCAATACAAATAGAGATCACTTATTTCAACTCCTAATTCTTATCAAATAAAAGTTCGGCAGGATAGTCAACAAAAAACTGAGGGACTGCTGTATGACATGTTTTAATTCTATGACATGCATTAAAACCAAAAGAAAGAATTAAATCGATCTAAAATCATCTATATATATATATATATATATATATATGTGTGTGTGTGTGTGTGTGTAAAGCATAAAACTTTATATAACACAGCAGGAAAGTATACCAGAGTCAAATAAATGTCCTAGGTAGAGTTGTGTTCGAGTCAATGGAACTTTAACAAGATTTTTAGCACCTTGGGAGCAAGTTACTTATGTGCGTATTTCAATATTGATGGCGCAGATTCGACTCCACAGAGGGACAGGTCAATTCTTTTGACGCTTAAGATTCTAGATTTAAACGAGTAATATTATATAATGATGCTTAATGAAACTACACAAATTAAAATATTACTTTTTTGTAGTCAAATTTTTTTAATTACTTTTTTAGTTATAATTCCAACCCCGACCGCAATAATACTACCCTATGATTGGTCTCGAAATACATACTTTGTTCTTCGTTTAACGTTGTTCCACTTATTATGTAGTAGTCAGGTCTCTAATAAACACAAATTGCCTATCCTTATGGACCTCAATCCATGACAATTATAAATTCTTTGAATGGATTTCTACAATACCATATCTTATTAACCGCAAAACATATTTGTATGGGTGAGTTTGCAAAAACCCTTTGTTGTAATCCCTTTCCGTGTAGTACTGGATTATTAAGCCAAAAAAAATTTGGTCTTAACTAAC
Organism: Caligus rogercresseyi; assembly: GCA_013387185.1. Lineage (NCBI taxonomy): Eukaryota > Metazoa > Arthropoda > Copepoda > Siphonostomatoida > Caligidae > Caligus > Caligus rogercresseyi. Next base: position 21,619,344 of record CP045896.1, on the reverse strand, counting down.
TGGAAGATAAAAAGATGAAGAAATCAGGGACTAAAAATACATATACACCAACTCAAATATTAAGCAATTTCTAATTTGAAAAACGTACTTGTAGAAAATTACACATAGAAGAGTCAGATGGGGTGTAGTAGTCTAAGGTTATTTGAGTCAGCTGCAGGCATAAATTGGTTTGTAGATAATTGCATGTATATATATATATATATATTGTGTAATCTTTTCAATGAAGGCTTAAGTACTTCAACGACTAAACGAGGAAGCCTTTTGTCTTGTCTATTTAGAAATATAGAATTTATATTCATAAGAGTTAGGATTTGAAAGGAAAAATCTACCGCTGTTTATGGTTAGTATAGATTTATTCGAGAATGATTTTAAGAAAGATAGTATTTATTTGAGCAAAAAGCTTCCCAGCAGAGGAAGCCTCCATTATCAACGTCATCTGCATGTTTTGCGATTTATTAAATGGCTTTTCTCTATTGAAGTGCACTCCAAACCCACTGAAAAGCTTGTGTAAACTCATCTTTTTTCACATATATACAGAGCAACCTTGTCTGCAACTTTTCTAAACTGATGCACCGTTCTTTCCATCCAAAGAAATAATAAAAGAGCCATTTTTTAACCACGCTGTTATGGGAGTAAATAAAACCCTGGTAAAAAGTCCTTTTATCGATCTCAAAATATGACTATAAATAATGAATCAAACGCTTTACTAAAATCAATAGCAATGATCGAACCAAATTTATGGTTTTTGTTGAAGAAATACATAACCACAAGATTACTTTGCCATAGTTTATATTGTTCAAAATGGTTTCACACTTAAGGACATATTTTATTACTTACCCCTTTTGATAAGAGTACAAATACCACATTCAACCTCCCGTAAAAGGCTTGGCAAGAGCAATACAAAACGACGAGAGCAAGAAAAAAACTTGCTAAGGTGTCGGATGAGAATATTCCAAGGATCCATCATTTTTTTTTTACTTCTCTTTCTTTCTTCAATGTCAACTATCAAGTAAGATTCTTTTTATTCTCATTCGTATAAGGAAACACAATAGACTAATATAATTTATGTTCCTACATCAAAGGCCTCGTTAGATCAGAGTGAATCATTGAATGCCTGACATCATTGTATATCTTGTCATAAAAAGGCTCCGAGAAAAATTAGAAAATAATTGAATATTCATGAATTCTTTTACAGTTGAATCAGTTTATTTTAGTTACAATTGGCGCCTTACTTAAACTACAACGGATTGTTGAATATAATCACCAAATGAATGAGTATGCGTATCCAATGTCATCAGTATGTCTATACAAGTATTTTTACATTATATATGTATATATAATATCTATTCTTTGGCCTCCAAATAAATTAATCCAGGACTTCAACACACCCATATTTTATTATTATGTCATATATGAATGTATTCATTGCATGACCGTTAGTTATTTTTATTCATTAAAAACACAATAAGTGGAGCCTCTTTTGAGATCAGGATTGTTATCGGTGTTCCGTTAGTGAGGAAATGGTCTTTTCCTTTCAAACAAAAATATATAACAAACAACTGCCTACCCACATTGGCTCTTTTATGACATTATTTTGGTTTATCTTTTTTATGGCATATAAATGAACACAGGGTGTAAGGAAATTAAGTTAATCTCAACTATGCATGTTAATTGCTCAAGAGATTGTAAAATAATACCGTATTGCTTTGTTGGTATGAAGAACCAAAACGGATTTACCTATTTCGTAGTTAAAAAAAGGAATTTCTCACAGCATTTGAACTTTCATGGGGAAGTTCCAGAAATAATTTCGTTCCAATGATAATATTGCATCAGCAAAGTGACAGTCATACGGAATCGGACCAAACATAAACACCAAAACATGTCCAGTACAATGTTGACTTCAACATGATTGCAGATTAATTAAAAAGCTAACCCATTTGCACATGTTATGTTTATTGATATTTTTCAAAGTTTTATTTATTTTTATAGAAATGTTTCTAAAATACATTTAGCAAAAAAATTGTAGAACTGTGTAAAAAAAAATACATTAACAACCCTTAAAATAAGACTATTTTAATATATAATTAAGTTTTGAATGCTTTTTAGGCGGTAATCATATCATTTTCTTTGCGGACAATTCCATTCCACTTTTTCCTTTTTTTTGTTGTCGAGATTTGAATCAAAGGCGTAATCGAATCAACGATCTCAGCCCATTCCCTAGAACACAAAACCACTTTAACCATGTTGTTAACTCATTCTATCTAGGGATGCCAAACCGGTAACCAAGTGTTCCTTCTTATTAGCAATCTTAAGATTCATATTTATATGGTCACAGATCACTCATAATCAGAAAAAAATAAGTATTTATAAATACAAACCTGACTAAACTAACCCCTTCATCCACGATGCCTTCAAATATAAAGTGAAGGATACAGGAACATTAATGGTTAAGTTATTATTTACTTGGTCATTATATTTTATGAACCCTGAAAGAAATAGTGGTCTCTGTCTTCTTTAAGCAACAAGGGAAGTTATATATATATATATTGTGTTTGTGTGTTAAAAATACATTAACCGTATTGATATTGCGTGTGCGCATGTTGTTTTTCTCTAAGTAAACGTGACAACCAGAAAATCAAAAGGTGGAGACAATGGAAGGACGAGGAGAATGACAAACGGACAAGTTATACTTCCTAAAAGGAGTGGATATTTTTTATTTAATAAGAATCCATTGAACTAATTTCTAAAGAATTATTCTTATAATCCTAAATTCAAGGTGTGCAGTCTTGTAGATGTTAAATGGTATACTTACCAAAAAAAGATTCCAAAAGGTTGAATTAAGTAAAGGATCCTTTTCTTACTGCCGCGCGGAATCACATTGAATTTAAAAATACCTTCTTGATAAGAAATTAATATTATCCGTCGTCTCCACTTGCCCTTAAAACTTTTTAGTTCTACAGAAAATAAAAAGATGTATATATATATAATATGCACAATAAATAATTGTATATGTGAAATATGTCTCAGACTTTAATACAGCTTTTTGATAATTCTTTGCTGAAGAAGGATTCAATGTAAGTTTTTTAATATTTTTGTTTAAATCTAATTTAATCTTAATGATGTATGCTTCTTTGACATTATATAATATGTTCTATGTTCATTTTTTTTCTTTGGTTAAAAACATTTTATTCGGTTGACTGCAAAATTTATACAGTGTAAAATAAAATACACTAAAATTTTATACAGAAACAGAGTAAAAATATTCAGGGCAGTTGCGAAAATACATTAATGAACATGTAGTTCATATTTACTGCCCTGAAGAATAACCTTATATAAAAGGACAAATCATTTATTGTATATGTGAAATATGTCTCAGACATTAATCCAACTTTGTGAAAAGTCTTTGCTGAAGAAGGAATTTAATGTAAGTTTTTTAATATTTTTTTTAAATCTAATTTATCTTAATTGATATATGCTTCTTTGACATTATATAATATGTTCTATGTTCATTTTAGAGTTTTTTAAGCCAGTGTTTATTTACGTATTTTCAAGGCTACTAAGAAGGACAAAGATTGGAACTAGGGATTGATACTTCATTCAAGCACGTATTTATTTATAACCCACCCACAGATTCAACCAAGAACGTCCATTTAAGTCTATATTCCGATATAAACCAAAACCATTTATTAATTTGATTTAATTATATGATTTTTAAGTGAAGTACTTTTTTCTCATTCAATGATAAATTAGAAGGATAAAAAATATAGTTATCTTATTTTTACCAATTGATATTTGTAACTGGTGGGCGTCTTGTTATCTCATGAATAGAAGGGAAGTCTGCTTAGTCATTCTAACACATATTTTAGTTAATAGATAAGTAACCAGGCATGAAACTTATTTGTTTTAAACAAAGTGAATCTCTTATCCTTCTCATCATCATTGATGTTTGTATTTAAACATGCTGAGTCATATCCTTTGATACGTTAAGTGTTTAATGAAATTTGGGTGAGGGAAGAAATATCCTTATTTCTGGCATCTTAAAACAACTCCAATTAATGTTTCTTGTCATGGAATGAACTTGTTCTTATTATAAAAATACAGGCTCATCAGATAAATAGTTCGAAGGTTGTATGTTTAAAGTTATAAGGATTTATAATCATATAATGAAAGAATCAAACTTGATTGAAAAACTTAAATTATGTAGATTCACGTCCTTGCATGGACTTTTAGGTCTTTGTCTGTCACAATTTTTTTGTGCCTATATGATTCGATAGAATTGCGGTATCCGACTGGATATAAATAAGCATTATAGCCTTAAAATTAGTCACTCGAACCTAGGATCTCTTATCAATGAGGTAGATCAAAAATGACCATCCCCACTCGGGATTCGAACTGCGCCCACAACATTGAGAGTTGTACACACCTTAGTGCACACGGCTATCGCACTCCTTTATACGGCGTTTTTTATCCCTGTCTGAATTGTAAATTCCTTTTGAAGATCCTGAAAGTAAGTGTTTCCCGAAAACCCATGTTGAAAGAAATGTTCAATGATTTTAGATTTTTTAATATTTTTTAATCATGTTCGTTTATTATTTTTAAATTACTTTTTTGGTTAAAAACATTCTATTCTATAAGCTGCTAAAAATATATAGTGTAAAAATAAAATACAGTCAAATTATATACAGGAATCATAGTAAAACTATTTGGTGTATTTGCAAAAATACATAAATGAACATTTTAGTTCACATTTGCCCTGAAATTTTTAATTTCTATATTAAAATATTAACTTATATATTATACATATGGTGAAAAAGTTATTGTTTATTCTAGTCGTTAATTTTATACTTTATTCATATGCATTCATAATAACCAAGAAGGCTAGAGTTACGTTTACTCATGAATAAACAATAAACTCTAATCAATAACATACTTAAGTTTTAAAAGTAAAGAGATAGTTATAAAAATAAGTTACGTGAAGAAGGCGTCGTGCGATAGATATGAAGTTTCATCAATAAAACAGATTGCTCTCAGAATTCAGTACAAAGTACAAATGATTTATGGTAATATTGTTTTTATACTGGAAAAACACGAATAGGAGGTAATTCTTGAGGGTCTTTATTACTTTTTTCCGTTCCTCATTTATCTAATTGGCAATATATTCAAAGAGACAAACAATGTGATCAAAGAAATCTGGTAGTCATAGAAGTTTCTACGGAAGTTGGAATTCACGAGAATAGCTCATTCTGTTCAACATTGAGATGAAGGCAGTCCTTGTATATATATATCCGCCATGGGATGATATGATACCCCCTTTTATATGTTATTTTTTCCTTGCGGGGTAGAGGAACAAAGTTGATCATATAATTATAGAAGTTTTTATTTGATAAATGAGCCCCCTTTTAAGGGTGCTCAAGATCCTTCGCATTAAATATGTTGGTTTGAGTTGACTGATACATCGCTTCCTCTTGGAGATGTATGCAAGAAGGATACTCAAGTCATTCCCCATGGTTTTCTTATAAAACAGCTTATGAGTTGTATTATAACTAGGGATAAAAAACTGAGCTTTCACAAACACAAAAAAAATCTCATTTTCAAAGGTTAATCACTTTTTTCTATTGGTCAGAGTGATCATCCATATATCACTAGATGTGATAGGATTCGTAAATGACAGGGATGGAGTTCATAAAAAAGATATTGTGACATTCAGGATGGTATTCCTATCTCTCTGAATTGTGCTGCACCATAATTGCCGAAGCTTTTATGCATTTGGCTTTTCTCTAACAAATCACGTTCGAGAAAAAGTTTCCGTTTGTTAGCCATATTATCACTAAGGAGAAGTGGCGTGTGTGTGTGTGTATTGATATTTATTTTGTGATGTTATAGTTAACATAACACAGTAGTTTAAAGATATGT
>CP045896.1:21597440-21613331 GCA_013387185.1 Caligus rogercresseyi | reverse complement strand
TGTCATACCCGCTAATGCACAGTCTAAATTATTTACTATTTAGACATATAAACAAAAGCAACCCCAAAAATTTTAGACCAAGTGGAGCAAAAATAGAAGATAATAAAGACAAATACAATAGCAATAAAAAAATCTTAGAAAAGACCAGTCCTAGAGCTGATTACAGAGAAGTGTTTTCAATTGACAATTTGGTTCATTGTCCGTTATTCGAACCTTAAAGCATGTTTTCTTATGTATTTATCTTAGTTACTTTGTATAAAATTGTAGCAGGTTAAAACCATATAATACTATCATGTGTATTTACCTTGTAAGTATATCTAAAAATACCCAGATAAATGAAGGATTTTAGGTATACTCAGGGCTAGGTGCAGAGTTTATTACGTCTTACTTTTTTGTGCACAAAAGCCAGAGAAAAACAAAAAAAAAAACAAAACTAAATCGCCAAAAGTAAGTTAGAGCAGGTTTCACCTTTTTGCAAATTTTACTGAAGGGAGAAGAAAAACAATTCTAATAGAGGAAGCCATAATAACAATGATATGACCTATTTAACAAATATGCATTAAAAGTATAAGAAATAGTTATGTTTCTAAAAAATATTTGGATTACCCTAAAATGATTCTATTTTTATCAACTTCTTTATTATTTGACACTTGTTCATCAAAACAGAATAATGTGCAAAATATATTAACGTGAGTAGTTACGTAAAATAAATACATGAATAAACACTATAGTTTTACAAGCATTGAAGAATGGTTTTGGACGTTAATCTTCTCATCTGCTGCTACGAATAGCAGTATTTTGAATTAAAGTGGTGAAATAAACACAAAAAAATTGAACCATATACGTTAAAAAAATTTAAGCAATAGGATACCCGTGTTACTTCACAATATAAACACTTAAATCGCATACGAAAATATAAAGTTGGAAAAATATATATAGTGTTGTTCCATCTTTTAAAACTCAAAATTAAATTTTAATTTTCCTAACATTTTAATACTTAAGGCCTTCTTTTAGCTCCAAAGATGTTAGAACCGATCAGAGGTCAACCAATCATGTAATTATGGAACTATCAGTCACACTACAGTGAGGCTTCCCTTATACAATTTCGCCCGTTGTATCAACAAAGTAAAAGAAGTTCACAAAAATATTATTTTGAATGAGGTATAGAAACTTATGATATTATATAGGAATTTTGAAATAATACTCAGACCTCAATAAAACAGAATTAAGGACTAGACGAAATAGTATTTAGGAATCAAGGGGACTTAATATTGTGCAGTATGCAACGAAATCAGAACACTTGTGGCTGATAAATTTTGATTTGCGTATAAATAAATATATATATCAGGAAACAATCGGGTACCGGCTGTTTTTTTAACGTCCCGGGCCGTGAGCCGGGCCGGGACTTATAATAAAATAGGAGAAGCTTCGTTTTTCAGAAAGCTAGACCTTCTAAAAGCTTATCACCAAGTACCAATGTTCGAAGCAGATAAAGAAAAAACTTCAATCTCAAATCCTTTCGGCTCATTTCCCCATATAAGCGCATGCCCTATGGCTTAAAAAAAACGCAACCAGTTCTTTCCAAAGAATGATCGATAATGTTTTGGGACGTATTTCTGGTGTTTTTTTGGTTATGTTGACGACGTTCTTTTTTTTCCAAAAACGGAAAGAGAACATCACAGGTTGATAAAACGTGTTGTTCACTTTGAAAAACAATGGTCTTAGTTATAATGGAAAAAGAGTGAATTCTGTAAAAATGAGATAATTTTCTTGGTTTGATAATTTCCTAAGGAGAATTCGTCCCAACGAAAAAAAATATCAACTTTAAAAACAATTCAAAAAATCCAGAAAACTGTCAAAGAACATAATAAACTCATAGGTGTGGCCTATATATAATAGGCCTTATATTCCTCAATTAGAAAAATTATTACAACCCTTTTTATGAATTATTAATTACAGGAAAAAAAATCACTCATTAAATGGGATTCAAATTTAGACAAGAGATTTAAAGAATTTAACGATGGGATGGACAAAGTAACAACTCTTGCTCATTATATCCCAGATCAAGAGTTAAGATTGAGCGTAGATGCAACCGACGAAGGTATAGGGGCTGTACTTGAATAAGGACAAGGATGCAAGTTTCGACCATCGTCATTTTTTAGTCAGGCTTTGAAAGAAGAGAAAGAAAAGAATCCGATTTTGATAGGGAATTATTAGCAGTAAGAGAAGTTCTAAAACATTTTATCATGTTGTGATATCCTGCGACCGATCCTACCGATTGTGTTATCCTCGGATGGTATGAATAAAGTTGGACAAGGCGGAATATTGAAACCAAATGATCTTATTACTTCAATGTAGATCAAAGAGTGAAGACCCCAAAATAAGGAGTCAGTCCCTTTTATAGTAAAATTAGGGAGGGGGAAGTATACACAAAAGAGTTTTGCATGAGCAAGAGTAAAGAGATGTACACAAGCAAAGAGTCTTGCTTGAGCAATAATAAAGAGGTGTACATAAGCAAAGAGTCTTGCTGAGCAAGAGTAGAGAGGTGTATGCATATGAGTTATACATACTATTACATGCCCCCCAATGGATAGTAGACAAGTTTGACAATATCCATTTATATCCAATTCTATGAGGCGGCTTCGCGTATCTTCGTGCACGGGACAAAGCAATACACTGATAAGTGTCGCTATGTTCATTTTCAGTAGAAAGTTCATTGTTCTCATGCTTGGTCGAAGTGAACGCCGGTTTCGTAGAAGCGAGGAACCATCAGATTCGATCTTGTAGCTGCGACCATTCTTCATGACAGCTTTGATGATTCCAAGTCTGTTCCATTCTCCAGAGACATGATGACGGAGGCGAACTTCTTGCCCGACTTGAAACTCTTTCAAGTTCTTGGACTTCTTCTTGTCATCATTCTTTCTTCTCTCCCCCTCAGCTGACGTCATCCTTCTCTTTGAGGTTCTGTCGTAAACGCTGGCATGGCGGGAAGATATGTACGTTGTAGGCGACCCAGGAGCCTATGAGTGAGTGTGGCGGGGCTGTAGTTGTAGCCCAGCAGCCACAGCGGCGTTGGAGCCTGTGTGGACCCTTGTACGACGACGTGCTTGGCTGGAGAGGGCAGGGGCTCTCCGGACTGATAGTTGGCCGCTTGCACGGGTACAAGTGTGGAAGGAACGAGCTTTCGTGTTCCTTGGGGATGGAGGTGTGAGTCGTAATTGGTCCGCTCTGGTCCTCGAAGTGTGGGGTGCAGCTGGTTGTTGATAGCCACCGTGACGTTTCCGTTGGATCGTGGCACGAGGTTGGCCATGAGTGCTGGGAGGTGAGACTAAGCACGGCTTTGGCTTTTTCTCTTCCTCCACATCCATCATGTGGATGTGCATGGGCTTGCCTCGCATGGCCTTCCATGTCTTGGTGTTGAAGACGGTGGGGTTGGACTTCAGTAGGTCTTCCTTAGCTTCAAGGACTTCTTCTGGTGTGTCCGGTTTCAGCGTAGTCATGAAGGCGGTGGGGTTGGACTTCAGTAGGTCTTCCTCGGCTTCAAGGACTTCTACTGGAGTTGGATCTCCAACCTTGTGGGAGTGAACAGGTTTGACAGTCTCTCGAGGGCATGAGCTGGCAAGATTTGAGCCAATGTGGCTTTGTGAAGCTCTTCGCGTCTATGCTCTTCTTCAGCTGCCTCCAGTTCTTTACGTCGACGTTTTCTTCTTCACGTCGACGTTGCTGCTCCTCATCTCGATAGAGTTTTGCTTGCATGAAGGCGGTGGGGTTGGACTTCAGTAGGTCTTCCTTGGCTTCAAGGACTTCTACTGGAGTTGGATCTCCAACCTTGTGGGAGTGAACAGGCTTAGACAGTCTCTCGAGGGCATGAGCTGGCAAGATTTGAGCCAATTTGGCTTTGTGAAGCTCTTTGCGTCTTCGTTCTTCTTCAGCTGCCTCCAGTTCTTCACGTCTTCGCTCTGCTGCAGCTGCCTCCTTCTTCACGTCGACGTTTTTTTTTCTTCACGTCGACGTTTTTTCTTCTTCACGTCGACGTTTTTCTTCTTCACGTCGACGTTTTTCTTCTTCACGTAGACGTTTTTCTTCTTCACGTCGACGTTTTGTTCTTCTTCAGCTGCCTCCAGTTCTCCACGTCTTCGCTCTTCTGCAGCTCCTCCAGTTCTTCACGTCGACGTTTTTCTTTTTCTTCACGTCGATAGCGTATTGCTTGAAATACTAGATGAACCAAACCAGTGGTCTTCAACTCCAAAGAGTTGTACGACAAAAAGTACTTCTCATTTTGGTTTTCCTCCTCTGAGAGATCGTTGACAGTATGGACAAATTCAATAGCCACTCTGAATTTCTCTAGGGATTTCTCACCACTCCAACCTCATATTCAGCAGCGAAAATCCGATCTTCAGCAATGGGTGCTTCTCAAAAACCTTTCACTGCTGATTCAAGACGGGAGACATGTTTCTTTGGGTTCTAGGAATAATTGTATAAAAAACTTATGCATAAGGAAAAATCTGATCATATTTGTGTTCGGAATATTTGATACTAGGAATTTGTTCTCTAACGACACTTTGTGTAAAATGCATTTTTAAAGGAAACTACGTACTTTTGGGCCCAGCTTATCAGTCAAAATAGCTTATTGAGCATTAATGAGCACATTGGTAAGTTTTATTATATAAAAATAGTAAAATGAGCCCATTTGAGTACTTTTTCGGTTCATATATAAAGTATATAATAGACCCATAAGGGTACCTATGATGCACCCTGAAATCAGCCCGCTGTGTCGTGGGTGTGGACAACAGGACGAGAACCACTCATCTTCTGCACGGATGCCCAAAATTCATGGCTGAGCGGTCCCAGCTTTTTGATCATCAACAGCCTTTTCAGGGCCATTCATATCCAGTCTTTCCAGTTTCTTTACAAGTACTGATATTGGGGGCTGGCTGAAGAATGCCCATCCCTACATTACGTTCAGGACGGATTGCAGTAGGAGACCCAATCGGCCAACTATTGCGAGGCACCCAGGTTAAATATTTTATACATGTGCCCGTACTGAAATATGTTCTACGTGTGTATAAATGTAAATTTTGTGTAGCAATAATTATATTATAAAAAATAAAAATAAATAAAAAAATGAACATTGAGCTACGGTAAGGTAGGTAGGTTCGTGAGGATGGACACTAACATAAGAATAATAATAGCTCAGGACTTTGGTTGTGTTAATTCGGACAATTACGGACTTCCCGGATCATCTTTGCTGGACGACATTTCCCTACGGTCTTTCAGCTGGAGAACCTCCCCTGGCTACAATAGATCCTTGATGCACTCCGGATCCCTACAGTACTCCGGATTCCCACCGGTCTGGATCCCCAAGGCACTTCGGGATCCATACAGTTCTTCGTATGTTAGGGCACTTACTCCACGACTGATCGCCACGAGAGTCCTATCAGGAGGAAGCGGGTTTAAATACACCTTAAATACGTAAATGCTGGTTTTCTACGTAATAGACATATCGCTGATATTTCACAAGAATGTACAGACAGCAATAGATTCAACAAGAAATAGTAGAAAGTTTGGAGCTATCATTGCCATTGATTTTAGTAAGGCATTTGATTCTATACACCACGGTTTTGTGCTCAAAGCCGTTAAGAAATATCTCCCTAAGCGGTTTTTCAACCCTATTCGTGCCCTCTTGCTGAATGGTACATCTACTTTCTGTATAGGTGGAGAATATAGTGAGCCTATTTTGCTAGGTAGGAGTTGTCGCCAAGGATGTCCTGTGTCTCCTCTACTTTTCATTATGTCCCTTGAAGAATTATGCCGATCTCTAACTCGAAAGTATGGTGGTTTTGGTGTTTTTTTGGAGGAAAAAAACCACTTAATGGATTTATATGCTGATGATATTACGTTGATGGTGGAGGGTAATTCTGTTACCCAATAAAAAACGAATTGAAATACTGCTTACCTACTTTAATAAGTTCTCGATAGCGTCAGGTTTGAGAACTAATCCGAAAAACCTCTATTTTGCCCATTGGTATTTGGTCCCCACTTTCAACTACAATTATAGGTGGCTGTAAAGTTGTTGACCAAATCAATATTTTAGGTATTGTATGGGAGAAAACGGGAGCTGCAGTCTTAAATTGGGATCATCGGTTCATAAAAGCACAAAAACTTTGTAAAAACTTGGCGAAACAAAAGTCTTCATGACCGTGTGGTGCTTTATAATACCCAAATTATTCCACAAATGCTATACATAGCAACTTCCATTCCTTCAGTCGCCGAAAAGGCAATCAAGGAAGAGGAAGTTGGCTTAGAAACTTATTTCATACGAGATTTCTTCCTGCTCTGAAAAGGCCACGTTCTCAATTGGGAGGAGGGCTGCCTTATTAGAAAATATTTTACCTAGGTTTATATGAGGGTTTTTAAAGACATTTTAATTAAACCCGACAAAGAATGGAGAGGTTTTGTCGGCGGTTCTTGTGTTTTTAAAAATCTTATGTTTGGCACTCCTTTATCCAATAATATTTTAGTCCGTTTCTCAAGTGAATGGTGTGCAGCTCAAAGAGTTTTATGGAAATTAATACCGTGCTTCGATTCAAACAGTGTGATAGATATTATACGTCAAAAATTTAATAAGGCTCCTTTCTTCAGGAACTTACCTTCTCCTGAAGAACTCGAAAACATAGCCATCCAAACAAACACTTTTACCATTCACGACTTGAAAAGAGAATCAGCTTTTAATACAGGAAGGTTCATGTTCCCCCTAAGAAAAAGTGCACTCAATCATCTTCCTCTAACTCCATGGTGCATGAAGTTTATTTGCACAAGATTGGAAAACTCAGACGCGAATAAAGTTGCTGAATATTATAAAAAAGCTATTGGCCTCCCGTCCTCTTGGGATCGGATGATTAGGCATTCTCTTTTAAAACTTTATGACGGTCGACATTTTACATCACAATTTTTAATCTCTGCTAATCTTCTACGCTTCTTCAGTCCATGTAAAAATTGTGGAAAATTATACAATGATACTCTTCATGCTTTTGTAGATTGTCCCATGTTAATTATTTTGAGGTCATTTTTAGAGTTAAATTATGTTTTCATTTCGAATTTAGGCTAGATTTTTTGAAAGCTTATATACTCTTCGGCTCTTTTAAACATTTTAAATGTAACTCTCCAGAAGGAAAAGCTATTTTATCAGCTATTAGGAACTTTAAATCTTACATAGGACAAAAATTGACCTATGGTAAGTGTGTAGATGTTAATAGCTTAAGAGCAATTATGATATCCGCTGCAGCGAGATATTGTGCCCTGATGATTCCGGATATATGCATTTAGAATAATACGCTATTTCCCTTCGAACTCTGCCCGACATCTCCAAGCGTTGAATAGGATTTTAAAACTTCACAACAAACTCACCGTCGAAGCTTAGGACTGTTTTTTTATATTCTATTTTTTCAGTTTAAATAATTTCTATTTATCAATGATTATTGTTTTTTTTATGTTTCTCTTGAATTGATCACTTTTTTATTGTATTATTTGTTTATAGATATTTAGATCTTTTAGTAGGAAAATAATTTTAAACTAAAATGTTTATTTATGTTATGTATTTTTAACACAATTTTCCTATTTTATATTCAGTTTCATGTTTATTGTTTTTATATATACATTCAAGCTGAATAAAGATCTTACCGTGGAGAAAAAAATGCTGTGGATATGGAAGTGGTGGGTGACCTCCATCCAAAAAAAATATATATAAATATAAATATAGATTATTACAGCAAATGGAGGACTACGATAGATCCGACACTGAATTATTTAGCTAATATAGCAAGAAATTTGCATTCTTTTTTAATTATTTATATATACATTAAATACATCTATAATATTCATACAATACAATATTTTTTTGTTCAAATAAACATTATACTTTACATATGATTACATATATTATATTGAGTACATGAATTATATTATATGATGGAATAATATTTAATCTGCATTATCCAGCACAATAGGGGATATTGAGTTCAAGGGTTCTGAAATCGGGAGCGGTTTCATCAAAATTTAAGTAAGGAATTTTTTTGCTTATTTGCTTTTGGGTTGACTTTTATTTTCATCATCAACAACAGTGTAGATTTATTTTGATTAATTTGAATTACCTATGTTTTTTTTAAACTCCTCAACATCAGAACAAATAGAGATAAGAAAAAGTAAGTTTAAAAGTGTAAAAATAATTATGGTCATTTTAGAACAAACTTTATGAATGGTCGACGCTTATATCTTCATATATTTTGATTTTAGTAAACATTCGATGGAGTGATGAAGATAGTAATGAGAGTTTTCTGTCTTGGATTCAATCATAGCTGCAATTAAGGTCTCAAAGAGTCATGACATCCTCATCCTCCATTTAACTTCCAAAATAACGTAAGAAGACTCAAGTATTGGCTAATGAACACCCTTCGGTGTTTGTATAAAAAACCTCGGGTATGGGTTTTAGCTTACCATTAATGATGATATTTTTTTTAAAGTTATAATATTCAAGCCAATTTTTTTGTCTTTAATATTTATCGTCATTAACTTATTAATAGGCGAAAGAGGATCTTTCTCATTGTCTCCCCATCAAGAACATGAATCGGGGATGAAAAAAATAATATAAGTAAGTTATAATCATTTGTCTATCCTCTGTATTTGCGTGTATAAAGAAGTCTCGGGTATGGATTTAGTTGGGACCATGGATCTCAAATAGAAAGAAGAAGCAATGAAGAGATCAAATTAATTGAGTTAATTTATTTGCTCGAGACAAGGATGTAAAACATAGTATATAGATAAAGAAAACAATAACAAATCTATAAATAAGAGTGAGAAAGAAAATATAATGCAAACGAAATTAGTGGTCCCATGAACTCCGTCCATCTCCTCTCTGAGCTCCATATATCACGTGGGTTGAGAGCTGCTTCCTCCCGATAGGGGTTATCATATCAGTCAGTTGTTGTGGATCCCGAGAGTACTTTGGAGATTCAGAGTGGTAGGAATCCGGAGTACTGCGGGGATCCTGGGAGCGTCAAGGATCAATGGCAGCCGGAAGGGGGGGGGATAATTAATATGCACGATATATGTGTTATGTTATGAAAATATAATAACAAGGCGTTTCAAAGGGAAGTAATAAAAGCATTGTCGACCAAACATTATACACATATATTAAAAATGATTAACGTGATAAAAAATGAAAATATTATATTATGGTTTCATAAGATAAGTTATTCTTTTTACTAAATAAAAAAGAAACGATAGATTCATAGTTTCACACAGAAGAAGCTATTTTAAAATGAATTGTGTTCCATGTTATTTGATAGATTATAAGAATAGGATCATATGCTTTTAACACAATGTCGAAGAGGCATTTTGACACTTTTAATAAGATTCTAAACAATTATTTTTGTTATGGTTAATAAATACACTTTTTATTCTTTTATATATCATAATTGATGATAAATAAATGAAAAAAATATTGTATTTAGGCCAATCAGTTTTCTTTTTGTCTTTACTTTTGGTATTGTCTTTAATTTTTGTTAATAGGCAAACGCTATCTTGACCATGGGTCTCAAATAGAAATAGAAGCAATGTAGATATCAATTAACGTAGTGTATTAGTTCTTCGAGACAAGGATGCAAAGAGAGTATACAAATAGAGATAAAACAACAAAACTTTAAATAGAGTGCGTAATAAAATATAGATGCAAACTATATTGAGGTCCAATAACTCCATTCACATTCATGAGCTCTCTACATCGGGTGTATTTAGGACCCACTTCCTCCTGATAGGACTCTCGTGGCGATCAGTCGTGGAGTAAGTGCCCTAACATAGGAAGAACTGTATGGATCCTTCCGGAAAACAAAGAGCAATCTATATCTGCAAAGGCGCAAGACAAGGTGATTCGCTGTCACCCTCTCTATTCATACTCGCAGTGAATGGACTATTGGAAAGGTTGTCCGAAGATAAATCTATAAAAGGGTTAAACATAGGAGAGTCAAATTTCAAAAGCATCATGTACGCTGATGATCTCACCCTTTTTCTTCCGGGACCTCCACAACCTTGAAAGATTCCACTAGAAGAGCTGGGAAATCCTCGAAGAATTTGAAATTTCGTCCGGTCTCGCAATCAACAAGCATAAAACCCAGTTCTTGACAAACTGTGAGGAGATAGCTGAGACAGATTATAGGGATTTTGCCTTCGTAAAAACGACAAACATCCTTGGCATCACGGTGGCTAGTACTACGGACAAAGCAGAAGAAAAAAATAAGATTAAAGTTATAGATATACTACAAAAGCTGTCTCGTTTTATAAAAGAACCCCCCTCTCCCCTACGAAAGACTACTTGCATGGAACATTAATGTCTTCCCAAAAATTTTCCACTTACTGAGATATCTGCCTTTCTCGGAAACCCTGTGCAATGAAATCTATGAGCAGAGGGCTTCCCTTGTTTGGGGTAGCTCAAAGCCATACATTTCAAAAATTAGAATTAACGCCAGCATCTCGAATTGGGGCTTGGGATCGCTTGAGGGTTGAGTCCATGTGGAAGTCTCTGAATTCTCCTGGTTGCAAAGATTGTTGGGAAGTGAAGACTATTGGGCTTCTAGGATAAAAAACAAGTTCTTTAAAGTTACAGGACATAATTACCAGGAGAGAATCTACATGGGCCATTGGAACTTCTCAGGTCTTAAAGTCCTGCGGATCTCATTGGAAGAGAATGGCCAAATCCTGGGGCTCAAGCTTGCACAGAGTCCTTCCTCTGCTACGAGCGAATGAGCCTCTAAACTTTAATGGGACTTTGGGAAGTTCTTCGGAGTTCTTTCAAGAGGGTTGCCTCACATCTGTTGGGGAATTCCTTCAGAGAAAAATGCATATTAAAAATTATATCCTTAGTATGCGATTACAAAAACGACGCTCGCTTACCTCCGTGGGATGTATATCAATCGGACCACCCACTCCCTTCTATATCGCTCTTACGGCATTGGATAACCAAACTATCGAAGGTCTTTGGTAGGCTCTGAACGTTCTTTTCCTAGCATCAAGAGACGATTGCGGCTTCTACAGATTGAGAAAAATATCCCCCTGTGCCCGAATATTATTATGCGAAACCCTTTAACAGACTCTCACCAAAAATGGTTCCGATACCGCCTTGCCACGTCCTCTTTATTCCTGAATAAATCCATGTGGACCCAAAGAAGCGAGGATGCCATTGGTGTGGGGAGGTCGAGGAGACTTCCTTCCACTTCTTTTACCTTTGCCACAGAATGATCCCAGTCATAAAAGCTGTGGAAGATATTATTCTAGAAGAATTTGGAGTATCATTAACCCCCACAGGACTGGCTGGTGTCCACATCACCTACATACGAGGAGGCTTACGAGATCGAACATCTTATATCCACGGTGCAGAGGGGCTCTCTACGCCTCAAGAACGTGCGGAGGTGGGCTTCCTGTGGGTCCCAACAAGGAATACTAGAAGCTAACTGGAAGGATGACGTCATAAACGGGCACGCCCTTTATGCACACCTAAAGGCCATCATTATCAGTCGTAATATTTATTTCAGAAAACGTGGTTGTGTTGTGCTATTTTATGTTCTTTATATTCTGTGTTTCAAAATGGTAAACAAGTGCTCTGCTCCTGGTTGTAAACAAGGATATATTAATATGCCAAAGGACCCAGATGTATCCTTTCATTGCTTCCCCAAAAATACTGAAATGCTAAATAAATGGATTAGGATTATACCAAGAGATACGACTAACTAGAAACCGACAAGTCATTCAAGATTATGCAGTGAACATTTTGTACCATCTGATTTTATCACTTTATCTGTCGATAAAAGATGCAATGCTGGCAAATCACTCGCAAATAGGTAAGAGTAAACATCATATGTATTATATTTACGTATAAACTTAATGGTGTCATTATAATTTTTATTCTTCAATTGATCATGAATTGAATGAGAGTTTAAAAAACATAATTTGAGAATGCTTAAAAATATTTTTTTTTTTAGATGACAGAGAGATGATGCTCTACCATCAAAATGGCCCAATCTTCCTTCTTATCTCTCAAATTCCATCTCAAAGACATCTCAAAGAACTATCAACAATTAGCAAAAGAATGCAGGCTCAAAATGATCGCCAAAAAGCTTTGAGTAATGCTATGTTCAATGAAAAGCAGTTTTCTCTGGCCAATAACTGTCTGAAAAATTATCTCTCATGACATTGCCTTCAGGATTTTCATTAATTAAAAGTCCTTTGGTTGCTCTTGTCAAAATGGAACATTCAGATGAAGAGGGATTCTTCATTACTTCCAGTCCTGAAGTTCAGGAAGATTTATCGTTCAAAATCTATTATAAGCAGGTTTTACTTCAAAACAGCAAAGTAAATCACTGTCTTCAAGTTGATGGAAGAATCCTCTCTGTTACAGAAGCTATCAACGTCGCTGCTTATTTAGGATCCATGAATTCAATCCCAAAAAGGACAGTTATGAAAATATTTGTATTCAACTCGAAAATTTATTTCACAATACTGACTTACAGCCATTTGAAAGCACAAAATTGTCATTTATAATTGAACAAATGTCACTCCTCTTTTAAACAACCTAAAGGCAGGAAATACTCCCCTAGATTCCTTGCCATCGCTTTGATGTGGGAAAATGTTAGTCCAGCTCTATACAAGAAATTACATTCATTTTGTGGGCAAAATCTTCAAACTTCTATCGCTCATCCATACGACAGCAACAAAAAAGTTTTTCTTCTTATTGATTCGGTACACAATTTCAAAAACATATATAATTGTTTCGAACGAAAAGAATATTTCGAATTTCCTAATATTTACCATCCCGAATCTCCTATTTTGCGACCAAATTTTGCTCACCTAAAGGAAATTTACTTTAAAAAATCTTCTTGTAAAGTGAAATTGGCTCATAAATTATCCTATAAAGCACTTCATCCAACTACGATAGAGAAAACAAATGTCAAGCTTGCAGATGCCATTTTTCATGAATCTACAATTGCAGCTTTAAAATTTTATTCTTCTGAGCGACTGGAGTTTATTGAAACTGCAGAATTTTGTGAATATATTAGAAACCATTGGAATATTTTAAATGTTGAAGTGCCTCAAGTGGGTCAGCAAAAAAGAGACGAGCTCAGGACACCAATTTCTAAAGACCATTTAATGCCTTTGTATTTTTTGAGAGAGTTTGCAACGTTTTTGAATGTTTGGATGTCAACTGGATATCGAGGCCTCACTCATGAGACATTCCAAGCCACAAGGCACATTACATTAGCTTTGGCTGATTTGGCAGAATATCTTTTGGAATCAGAGAATTTTTACTATGTCCTCCTTGCTATGTTCCAATCTGACCCACTTGAGAAGAGATTTGGCTGGTACAGACAGCTTAGTGGCGGAAATTATTTTGTTAGTGTGAGGCAAATACTTGAGGCTGAGAAGAAAATTAGGATTTTATCACTTGCTAATTTTTCTAAAATGAACATTTCCGAAGTTAAAAATATGTTAACCGATGATTCAATAACAATAGCAGAATTAATTCTCACTGATTGGCGTCCTTGTGATTTGGAGACGATCACCACTGAAGGAGAGAGCAATGCTTTATATTACATTGCTGGATATATTGCTTTTTCCCTGTCCAAAAAGATACAATGTAACTATTGCAAGGAACTTTTAACTTCAAACAACTATAATATAAAAACTATTCGATTTGAGGCAAATTATGATGACGAAAATATAGCAGTTAATCGATTCATGGAAATTATAAATCGAGGAGGACTATCTACTCCTTCTGATATTCTTTTTCTAACAAGTTTATATGCCTATTCGCTTTTTGATTATTGTTCAAGCCGTGAGGATGAAAAAAACAGCCTTATTAATGCCCAAAATTCAAAAGCATCATTTATATCTACATTCATTGATAAAATGAAAGATTCATCTGAGATGGCTATCGAAGCCTTAGTTACGGCCAAGTGTGATGAAGGTCACAACTGGTCAATTCTTATGAGAAAGTGGCTGAAATATTATTCAATGTGATGGCAAAGAATCTAGTGGGGAAGTTTAATGAAGCAGTGTCATTTCAGAGAAAAAAAGATCGTCAAATACGAATTTAAATTTGCTAAGAAAAATATATAAATTACAGTCCAGTTCACAATGAAAAATATAATCTTAAATCACTTATTGGTAACTGTTAAACTATGTATATTTTGTAAAAATATTATATATACTATTGTAAACACTATTATTTATAAATAATAATATAATATATCTCACACTCGTTATTGAAAAGAAAAAATTCTTAATTACAGTCTATTTCATAATGAAAACATATAATCTTGAATTACTTGTTTGTAACTGTTAAACTATGTATCGTTTGTAAATAATATGATATTATTATTATGGAAACTATTGTTGATAAATAAAAAGTATTAAAATATATATCACACTCGTTATTCATTAAAAAAAATATAATAGCTACTTGTTTGATCGTTCAATTATGAATTATTGAAGTGAAAATGAGTCATTTAGCTAAAAAATACATATAAAACTTTTAATTTATTGCTATGTTAACCAACGTATCATGGCCTTAACTTGGAAGCTACAATTTTCCCTTTCCTTTCCAGTTAGTTTCTAGTATTCCTTGGTCCCAAGATCTCGTCAGAAGAAGCGTGAAATTCTACGCTCCATCCCCAGGGATGTTTTCAAAAACAAACGGGCCCTCTCCCCTTCAAGTGCAAGTGGACTGAATCAATGACGCATTGGATCTCTCATCTCAGCGAGTCAACGGGTTTCTAAATCACTATTTTATCTCAAGATATCTCATAAAAGAAGGATGATAGGTTGGGAGTTCTTTTATTTTTCTTCCGACAAGTTATAAATGCCTGTGTTTTTTTATTAATGTTATATTTGTTTTTAACGTAGCTTTATCAAACTTTTCATTTATTTATTCATCCTTATACGTGCATTTTATTCTGTTCGAATATCTTTAGATCATAAATAAATATTTAATTAAAAAAAAAAAAAAAAAAAAAGAACTGTTATGGATCCCGCAGTGCCTTGGGGATCCAGACCGGTGGGATCCGGAGTACTGTAGGGATCCGGAGTGCATCAAGGATCTATTGTAGCCAGGGGAGGTTCTCCAGCTGAAAGACCGTAGGGAATGTCCAGCAAAGATGATCCGGGAAGTCCGTAATGTCCGAATTAACACAACAAAGTCCTGAGCTTATTATTATTTCTTATGTTATTGTTCATTCCTCACGAAACCTACCTTACCTTACCGTAGCTCAATGTTCATAGGTCCCTTAGGGTCTATTATATACTTTATATATGAACGAAAAAGTACTCAAAATGGGCTCATTTTACTATTTTTATATGATAAAACTTACCAAATGTGCTCATTAATGCTCAATAAGCTATTTGACTGAATAAGCTGGGCCCAAAAGTACGTAGTTCTTTAAAAATGCATTTTATACAAAAGTGTCGTTAGAGAAAATTCCTAGTATCAAATATTCCGAACCCAAATAGCTTTATCAAATTTTTCCTTATGCATAAGTGTTTATACAATTATTCCTAGAACCGTTTCTTTGCTATAATCTCCAAACCACAAGCACTTCTGTTGGCACTTCTGTTGGCAGTTGAGATGGCTTCATCTTTTGGAGACATCGTGTAAGATCGAGATAAGGTTTGTTGGAGGGAGACAGGGTCAACGCGACGTCCAACTTCCTGTATCGTCGTGGCTTCAAAGGTCCTCTTCTTGGTAGCGAGGGTCTTTGGTGCCGACTGTTTCACGGATGGTTCTTCTTGGGAGTGACGACGGGATCTCTTCCAAGGTCTTAAGACTGCGTCGTGAGGGGCAGGGTCTTA
>CP045896.1:21568384-21597340 GCA_013387185.1 Caligus rogercresseyi | reverse complement strand
GAAATGTTTGATGAAACCATGCATTGAACTTATAAAAAACTAGAATAATAATAAAAATGCCAAAATAAGGACTGACCCTAAATTTATACAATTAGTATGATTTTAAAGACATATCACCTTTGAAATGCATATAAAACTATATTCAAGTACTAAAAATAGTTGTCAATCTAGCTTTGTATCTTCAAACTTTGTTTTCCATTTATAATATGTTAAAGCGTACAAGCAAATCGAAGAAGAAAAAGAAAAACAATTAGTCAGATTCCCTCCCCCCAAAAAAAATCATCACCATGTTGGGTGCTCATTCAGGCTAATCGCATAATTAGAGCTCATTTGGCACTGCTCAACTACCTTTAATAACTATGGTGAAGCACTAGTACTACTACTTTCTACTACTACCATCAGAGCCCGATTTCTGTTCCTTGAACATTAGCATAAATAAATGAAAAATACGATCAAAGGCAGACGAGGGGGATAACCCTCTCTCACTATATATGTACAGCTACTGCTAGGCATTGATGACAGGAGCCCATTAGATATGAAATGGGGCTTAAATCGAGGGAAATATATGACAAAATTAGCATTTGTGGGCCCTCAGCCAGGGAACACATATTCTAATCATATCAAACATGAGTTGACTCATAATGATTAAGGATAGGAAAATAATATTTTGTAGACATGATTGGATGAAAAGAATAATAATACGAATGTAGTTGGCATTCAGTATGTAAGTATCACGCCACTCGCGTCAGCTGTGAGGAGTCAACATCAGTAATTCAGATAGAATAAATTCATCCTTAAATAATTTACCGTTATAAAACTGATGTTTTTATACTTCATGTTAAATAATATTGTCATTTGTTACTAATATTATTTGTAATGTTCGTAACTGTAGCGAAAAATCAGACAATAATTTGTTTCAATCCCCCAAAATGATTTCTGAAGGCTTATAAATGGTCCATAATATATTATTTTTATATCTGTTTAAGTACTTTCATTATTTTTGCTTATTTGATTCGATAAAATTGCATCCGTGTGGACATAATTAAGGATTGTAGCGTATAAATTATTCCATAATTCCAAGGATTTTTTAATATAAGGTGAACCAAAATCGACCTGTCCTTTTGGGAGGCGAACCTCGCCTATTTTCAAAAATTGGCGGTCAAAACATATATTAAGTATTTTTTAACTTTTTTAACCATCTAATATATTATATACATAGCAAAATAAGAAAACCTTCAATGGCTATCCATGCTCAATGCATGAATCTTTTTAACTTCAAATGTAAAGTTATTGTGACGTTATTTCTGGTCATTGATTATTTCTTAGGACTAATTAACTCTTTGTTCAATCTCCGAAGAACTAAGGCCATCATTGCCTCTTTTTAAGATGGAATATTGTAAGTGTTTATTGATGGCTTCTCATTTCACAGTTCATCAGCATGGCTAAAAGGGATTTTGCTGCATCTTTATAGTAATATTTCTTTCTTATCTACATCTTGCTCTAACATTTTAAAAATTAAAACATCATATACGATCAAGCGTAATAGTACTCTACATATCATATGACGTTAAATTGATTCATACACCGTTAAGATGTTATGATTATAACTCAAAATTAATTTCACAATCGGTTAATACCATAGAGATATAAAGATATAGAGAGCTGATCCCTTCACTAGCAGAGAAATATCGTCGTTAAGCTGTATTCTGTGTGTTCATAATAAACAAAGTAATTTGTACTACGTCATCGTAAGCTCATCATAGAGGATGATTCTATCTCTATGATCAGCTTACGATGACGTAGGTCAAATTAATTTGTTTATTTTGGACACAAAAATACAGATGAAGAGAATGAGCTCTCTATATCTCTTTATCTCTATGGTTGATACTGGATTAAGTTTCGACAAGAAGGGCTAAATCTAGGTTATACGCAAATGAAAATAATAATTATAAGACGAATAAAACGACCACACTAAGAGGTGTATTAAAATGTTTCTATTTTATAAATAAATCAGAAGTCTTATTAATAATAATCAAGCAAATATTGTATCCATTTGATAAATTTAATATACTTCCACCACTTATTTTAAATCATGATATTTATTATAAGAGATCAAAATACATTCCTTGACATAATTTTTATGCTTCGTGTCTCTTATAGTATTAAAGCTAAGATTTTTTAAATTTCTCATAAAGTGAAAAAATAATTTAGCTGACGATCCACATTTTTTCTTGCACTTTAATGGACAAGAAGACAAAATAACGAGGAAAGCTATGCTGATCTGTGGCCCAACATAAAATCACGATAAGTGGATAAAACGTGCTCTTCGGCTTATCAAAAATAAATATATATCAGATAAGATTTTTGCCCTCCTTTTTATATATATATATATATATAGGGTTCACTGTTGCCACCAAATACTACTAATTGAAAGAAAAAGAAAATGATAACATGAATCAGCAAAAGTGCTCAGATCACTCAGAGTATAAAGGAGACGATATTAGGATTTTTACGAGAATAATCAAATATGTTTCAAAAATAGTCACTATAAAGGAACCCAAAAAATATTAATGTAAAGATATATGTATATATATATATATATATATATATATCCGGAAACAACCGGGTACCCTTTCATATTTTCGTTCGTTCTTCATTCTGAAAGTGTGACGTTTTTTTTATTAATATTTTAAAATCATTCAAAGATTTTTTCAAGGAAATTATTTCTTCACTTCCTTCAAGAATTTTTTTTTTGGAAATTATTTTCTAAAGAAACGTCGTTACTTTGAGAATTACGAAGGAACGAAAATATATTAAGTCCCCGCCCGTTTTGGCCAAGCCTGGCCCGGGTCCCGGCGAAATAAAGTGTCCCGGTCGTTTCCTGATATATATATATATAGCAGATTGACCGGATTACTAACAGCAGGTCAACCTACCTCTTCTTATCTCACCCTCAGCAGGTTCTTAATCTTAAGTACTCTTGCCTGCAGCTATTTAAGCAGCAGGCAAGGGTCAAATATTCACACTCTTACTCAACACTACAAGAGTTGTCATTTCTCCTCCTCCTTCGCGCTACATATACTATATATATATATATATATATATATATATATATATATATATATATATATATATATATATATATATACATATATCCAGGATGATTGACATCGTCTATACAGAACAAATATGATACACTGTTTATTTATGCCTAATAATATTGTCAATGCAACGGATTTAGTAAACTAATGAAAAAATATGCAATAAACTGCATGTCAACATAACAAGAATGCATATTTAAAAAAGTAAGAGACACAAGTAACGAAGAAGTGGGGGACTTATTCATAGAAGAATATAGTTCACTGAAACAACGAGATATGCACATTTTTTTAAATTCAACAGTCCATAAAAGAATATACAAGTACAAATAAGTAAATGTATATAAAAGGATGTTAATGCGTAAAAAACATAATTAAACTTTTTATTTTAATGGGTCATTTATTTAAAATCAAACATAACATAATATATACAATAGTAAATAAAAAGGGCAAGAGGGGTTGTGATAATAAAATCATAAATAAACATTTTAGTTTTAAATTTGTTTTTTCCAAGATTTCACTTAAATATAACTTTTTATGTAGTTATACCTTACTTTAAGTCTACCCAAAAGGAATTAATTTGATCGTAAAAAATCCAATCTCCTTCCTCAAGGCCTCTTAAGAAAACCTCAACTATATTGTTTGCATTCAGGTGTGCAGTCACTAGGTCCAGTGATGATGATGATGACCAGTCTCACTTTTGAGCATTCGCGTGATTTACACCCAGGGATCTTAATATTTTAATCTCTATCTGCCTCTAGCTACGAGCTCTCATCATGGACCTACAATGAGTATCATTATTATTATTTTTTTTGTAAAAAAACTAGACCCCCAATTAAGATACTGATGCACTTTTCCTACATGGAACTAGAAGGTTTAATGCACATACAATATACTATATTTTTAATATAATAATGAAATTAAAGGGGGCACCCCCGAGTCATTTTATTTACACAATGCGGATTTAAGAATCCGATGATTGGAAATTTGACCCCACTGTCGTAAAATATACGTTCCATATACATTAGCGGTATAAACTGTTTAATAAATAATAATGTATTTACCATTTTCTTTTAATTTTAAAAATTGTAGGTGAGATATCAAGTCGGCAACAATACGTGCATATGAAAGCGTAAATGCTTTTCCTCAGTAAATTATTTTGTTTTAGGATTATAAACGTATTAGTACAGCTTTTTAAGCTCAGTAATTTGTACTGAACATTTTGTTACTTTGTTCTTATCTATAAAAAAACAATTACATTGAGGATGAGAAACTGTATTCGAAATCGTCACTTTTTGCACTCTTCTGCGAATATCCCTGACGTGTTCAGTGACATAACCTGTAGTGGACGGTAACTTAAAGCAAATATGTATTTAGGCTTCAAATTGAGGATTAGTATATAAATATATATATATATATATATGTGAACGGAACGCAAATTGAACGGCTTCAGCTGAACGCAGTTCAATGAACGGAACGCAACTTTTTTTGAACGCTGAACGCAAAAAAAAGAGTTTTGCGTTCAGTGTTCAATTTTTCCAAACATTTCAATGTAGTTTTGATTAAGTATTTTTTTCTGGGATATAAACAAGGGATGAAATATTATTAGAAGAACTTATAAACTACTCTCCCAAGAATTCTCTATAGAATATTGAATAACTTTTTTTTAAATTTTACCACAAGTGACCAAAATTTACACACAATTGAATGACCTTTTTATTTATTCATTCTTATTACAAAATAAACAAAATAAAGTATTTAGGTATGCAACTATCAGGAAACGAACGGTTTATAACAAATTCTTTAAAAAAGTCATCACTCTTTTTCGGAAATTCATTTCGAAAAAAACGTCGTCACTCTTTTGGAAATTCTTTTCTAAAAAAAGTCATTACTTCTTTTAAAAAAAAGTCGTTACTTTGTTTGGAGATTCTTTCTAAAAAAACGTCGTCACTTATTTTATTTTGAAATTTGTTTCTAAAAAAACGTCGTCACTTATTTGGGAAATTCTTTTCTAAAAAACGTCGCCACTTCAGAATGTCGAATGAACGAAATATTAAGTTTCGGCCCGGCTTCAAAAATTTAAGTCCTGGCCCGGCCCGGGTCCCGGCGAAAAAAGGTGTCCCGGTCGTTTCCGGGCAACTATTGTTAAAATAAATTGAGATTAAGTCTGACTACGGGATATTTATCTGGGCTGTGGCATTTTTCAAAATTACACAATGTTATTTTTTAAATATTTGAAAACCGAACGCTAACGAAACGCTGAACACAAAAACATTGAACGGAACGCTATTTTTTTTAACGCTGAACGCAAAAAAAGCTGAACGCTCACAAGTCTGATATATATATATATATATATATATATCAAGAAGGTAATATATAAACTATTTATATCATTGAACGTATATACTGAAGATAACTTAGGAGGGCCAAGTGGGCGCCCCAGAGCACAAACCCAAGTCTGAAGGCATTCTCCACAGTCCCATACATCTCACAGTTATCTACCCAATTCGGAATTCTGCTTTTGAACGGATCCTTTTTTAATTCGAACTAATTCATGAAAGTATCCATGGCTTTTCTAAAAGAAGCTTGTCTTGTAGTAATATTTGTTGTTGATCCAAGTTGAAAACAGGGCATTGATCGCGGGTCGTTGATGCTGTTTTGTTCCGTAAATAAGGGCAATGGATAAATAGATAATGGAGGGTTCCCATAGAGGGCACATACATAGGGACCATTGTTTCTGGACAAACTTGTAATGTGAGATATAATACAGAATAGGGAATCTGCACTGTGTACAAGGAATGTTTAGTTTTAATTAAAACATAAAATGAATGTATATATATATATTATATTATAAACCTATATATGCATGAAAAAACCCCGTAAAGTAATCATCTCTATACGTACCAACAAATAGAGTATGTAGTAGCAGTACCTATTATTAATATTAAGCAAAAGATACACAAAGCCAGTGCCAAAATATGACTTTTAAAATAAGAATAATAAGAGATACATTAAAGAGGAAAAGAGAAAAAACGACTTATTTTTTACGTATCTACAAATCCGAGTAGTAATAGTTGTAGGGCGTACCAACCACTCAAGAATTAATAATAAGAGAAGAGGAACAACGTCAGAAATAGGCATCGCATTCGTGACTAAATGAAATAAGCTTCCTCCCTTCTTCCATTCATGACTCCTATATAGGCAGAGTGGCAATTTCTGTTAAGTATTTAACTCCCCAAAAACTTATCTTTTTCACTCTTAATTAGTGGGTGAAGTATTATCATTATTGTAGGGAAGAAGTGGACTTAGTCTCCCTGAATATACATAGAAGAACAGACAAGCTCCGTGGTGGCTACCATCATACGCAATGGAGCACACCTCTTTAATTGCTCCAATTGCTCGGACGGTAGAGATATGGAGATATAACTACTTACTAATGTAAGATTGTTGTATATACATTATATACATAAGGTAGTAGCAATGGTCTTCCTCGCTTTTCATATCTTCCCTTCTCACAATTGATGCTCCTTCAATTGCCTCTATGTTAAACCATAAGTAGTTCGTATTATGCATAGAGATATAAATATATAGAGAGCTGATTCCCTTTAAAAGCAGAGAAACAGAGTTTTATTGTTTCTGTGTGTCCACTATACACAAAGTAATTGATACTACGTCATCGTAAGCTGATCATAGAGATATAAACATAACAGAATGACGTATTTCTCTTCCCTCCAATAGCAGAGAAACATCGTTCAGCTATATTCTTCACACAATGACGTATTTCTCGGACGAGTCCAATAAGCTCTCTATATCTTTACATCTCTATGGTATTATGTCGTATGTGTATTTACCAGGCTTGTGAACGGAACGCAAAATTGAACGGCGTTCAGCTGAACGCACGTTCAATGAACGGAACGCTGAACGGAACGCAAAAAAAGGAGTTTTGCGTTCAGCGTTCAATTTCCAAACATTTCTTGGACTTTTTTCGGAAAAAACGTCATCACTTTTTTGTGAAATTCTTTTCTAAAAAAACGTCATCACTACGCATGACTTTTTTGGGAAATTCTTTTTAAGAAACGTCATCACTACGCATTACTTTTTTGGGAAATTCTTTTCTAAAAAACGTCATCACTATGCCTTACTTTTTTGTGAAATTCTTTGCTAAAAAAGACCCTTTTAGACCCTGTGTTAGATTCAGATTTCTTATAAAACCCCTAAATATTACATCCATTTTCTAAATTACACAATGTTATTTTTTTAAAATATCTGAACGCTGAACGCTAATGGAACGCTGACGCAAAAACATTGAACGGAACGCTATTTTTTTAACGCTGAACGCAAAAAAAAGCTGAACGCTCACAAGCCTGCTATTTACAGGTGTTCGGAATAAACGGTTTAGGAGAAACGATACACAAAGGAAATTGGTTATAGAAGAAAAGGAGAATAATGAAATACGAAAAAACCAGATCAAAATATACATCTAAATATTGCCCTAACAATTTTAAATGTAAACCATTTTATAAATATTAATCAACTTATATTGAAAAATATTGCCTCTTATATATGCAGATACATTGCTCTCAAATCCTGTACTTTGACCTTTTTCCGTATGCCATTATTTAACCTTTCTTTGACATTTTTTTCTATTAGGTTATTTCCACGAATGTTTTTTCTAATTTCGTATTTTTATAAGTACTAAGAAAATGTGTTTCGTGTTTTTTTTAAATGTAATATTCTATTTTCAAGAAACAAAGACAAAAAAGGAAATTCAAACTTTGAGTGAAGTCTACTTTACTTTTTTTAAAGGAGCTTGTAAAAAATGTAGTAGAATAAAGTTAGTTTCATATATTCTTCATAGAGACATATGGAGGATCCCTTGAGCAGAATTATTTCATGTGAAGTAACTTTTTATATATATTATAAGCTGAAAGAAGACCGATTCATGTGCCCCAACAAACTATAGGTATTGGAGAAACAAGGCTCCGATAATAGTCGGTAGTAAAGTGGGTTTTTATTACTTCGAATTTTTGTTATGTTCAAGATTTAGGTCCTGAGACTGATATTGAGTTACAGGTTAATGAATGTATTTATTTGTATATGTTTGTTATTCAGTTCTCCATTGATATATATTTTGAAAAGTTCTTAATGAACTCTTTCCCCTTAAAGGCAGGGCCTCAATAAAAGTGGACTATATCAACTTTGGGGAGACATCAATCCCCCTTCTATATTTATTCAAAGGCGTTCCAAAGTGAACTATATACAACAATAATGATAACAAAAAAGGAAGGACAAAACACGTGTAAATGAAATATAAATATATGACAATATAAGCAAGACAACAATAACAGGTGCTGATTAATACAATAAACAAATTATATCTACATATTAACATATATAATTTCCATATTCAGTTAAGACTAACTCAGTTATCAAGATTTACATATTGATTATGGATTTAAATACTTTAGGTTTGATGTGCACTCACTTTGTTATATTGGAATATAGCAGTTTGGTTACTAATTGAATTTTTTGAAGGGAGTGTGATAGCCGTGCGTGTTAAGGCGTGTTCAACTCTCAATGTTGGGGGCGTAGGTTCGAATACTCCCGAGAGGGGATGGTCATTTAGGATCTACCACATTGATAAGATCCTAGGTTCGATCATAGAAATATAAAGATATAGAGAGCTTATTGGACTCGTCAGAGAAATACGTCATTGTGTGAAGAATATAGCTGAACGATGTTTCTCTGCTATTGGAGGGAAGAGAAATACGTCATTGGGTTATGTTTATATCTCTATGATCAGCTTACGATGACGTAGTATCAATTACTTTGTTTATAGTGGACACACAGAAACAATAGAACGCGGTTTCTCTGCTATTGAAGGGAATCAGCTCTTTATATCTTTATATCTCTATGGGTTCGATAGACTAATTTTAATGCTATAATGTTTATTTATATCCAGTCGGATGCAATTCTGTCGAACCATATAGGCAAAAAAAAGTAATACTTATTAGTAATATTTAAAAATAAAATAATAAAAGTAATATTATTTCTTGTATCGAAGGATTAATCGTTTTTTTCCTGCTCCTAAATATATATTTTTACAGTAGCTCTTCAAATCTATCGTTGGTCGACCTCGATAGGATAAATATATACCTTCTGAATAATAATTGTAACCTACTGTAAATTATTATTTGTTGGACCATAGTGATAAAAAACTCACTCATCCTCGAGAGTGCTCATTAACACTCGTTTAATATTCAAGAGGGCTTCTACACTCCTCGTACGTTGTTGGGATATTTTGGGGGCAAGGGAAATGACCGTGAAGAGTTAAAGAAACCGACTAGACACTTAGGTATCTTCATGCATAAATGAAGGAACCCATGAAAAATCCCTGACAGCTCTGATTCTCTCGTGTTACCTTTATGGTCATCATATACTCGTCTATGGCTCACTCATCATAGCCTCCTATGAATAATGTTGAATAAGGTTTGACAATAAAATGTTTGGATTTCCCAACATAGTTAACTGTCACTTCAATTATCCCTCAAATGAACGTCTGCTTGCTCAGATGGAATGGAATTGGAATGCTATTTAAGGGAAGTCATTTATTAATGAGGTTACTTCATATGCTTTACATTTGTAGGTTGATTTCATGACCTGTTAAAAAATGAACAGGTCATGTATATTATATGGCGATTCGGATGTCCAGGAACTGAGTCTCTATCTTTGGTCAACTCTGTACTTGCACATTTTTAAACTTCCCTCCTTTTTTCATGCTGTTGGGGTTGACAGTAATGCAGTAATACATAAGTATTTATTTATTGAAAAAGCTATATTTTAATAAGTATATCTAAATTAACGGATGATTGAGTTGTGCTCCTAAAAAATAGGTAGAAAAAAACATAAAACGTTATTTGGGATCTCATTGACCGATGTATACACATCGTTTAATCAACGAATGAAGCGTTGTTGAAAGTCTGATAATTACATGAATCCTTGTTTTTCAAACAAAAAAAGGTGTCAATTCCCTCAAAATTGAATATTATTTATGATTTTATGTTCTATTTAATGTTATGACAATTTGTGTACTATTAAGTATTCTTATGTGTCATACACGGAGAGGAGGGAGTAAGTATAAGGAATTGACCTACACATTAACACAGCATTGCTCCTGTAGACAAACTAAATTATAGTTACAAATGCCACAACTCATACTGTTATATTCGACCCTCGAAGAAACCAAAAATATACTTTAAAGCGTCAGAAAAAAACAATTCTGTCCTTGTTTACCATGGCACCTTACAATCGTGTGTTAATTTTTCTCCTTTATTGTTTAGATGTTATATAAAATTATAAAAAAATTATATAAAATTAAATAAATATTATAGTTTATAATAAAATCTAAACAAGAGGTAAAACATTAAACAAAATATCAAATGGGTATTTATTTAAAATATTTCAATATTTGGGTTGATTGCTTCATCGTTGGTGTCCTCAAATATGTTTTCTATGGCCGTTTATGGTCTAAAAAACAGAGAATAATTTAATATAAAGTCGCTCAAACTTTTTGAATGGTCAAATTCTTTGGATTTTAGTCTCTTGAGTTGCCTTGATGGTTATAGACTTACAAAGAATCTACCAAGAGAAACAGTAGGGGATTCTCATTACTGCTTCAGTTCAATATCTTAACCCATTAATCGAATACCCAAAGTATCCGTTCCAGCAGTTGGTAATATACATGATACATATAAAATAAACCTCATCAACGTCATACATCCCACAGAAATTAAATCGTTATTATCAACCCTTCATATTTTTTTCGTGATTTAATAGTATAATGAATATTTTACTGATGTATTCTTTTTATAATTTAAGTATTAATTTATTTCCTAAGAATATTATGAGACAATATATACTTTTCTACAAATTAGACCTTTATGTCCATTTCCCAGCTATAAATATATATCTGTAGAAGCAATCAGGCCGGGTGTTAATCTCTACACAAATCATGCAAACTTAATCAGCATAGTCTGAGGAAATATTTTTTCAAGGGCATCCTCTTAAGCATCAAAATTGTGCATAAGAAATTCTAAGAAAAAGTGATCCTTCCACACGTCATAATAACAAAAAAAAAAAGATAATAACAATGGTAATAATAATAATAAAACTAAGCAAGGTTTTATGGTCTTTTCTACCTTCAACCAAGCATCACACACCCCGAAGGACTTCTTAGAGTCTCTCTCATTGACATCCACTATACATTTAAGAACAACGAAGCACATAACCCAATATGTATATCATTATTATTATTATTATGTTGATATTTTTAGGGTCTTTTCACGTGCATGAGCTGCTTAGCTTCTGTGTAAGGCGTTCATACAGAAAAAAAACTGAGGTCGCTCCAATTAAACCTCTTTTTTCATCTTATTCCATGGGGTACGTACCTTCAGGTGTTTTTCTTTCTTTATCTCTCTCTCTCTAACAACCCACCTCTACCTTCTATTGTGCTGAACAGGGGAATACGTGTATTTATGCTTTTGTAGAATCATATAAACTGTATGTATCTATGAGGAAGTCCTCTATGACCTAATAATATATATATATAAACATGTACAAATCGTATTTGACGGCTATTTTAATGTATTAATTTTGAAATGTTGCCTCAGTAGTGGGGTCTTCGACTCTCGATGATGACTCCCGAGAGGCTTACATTGCTCAAAAGGATACTAAGTTTGATAGAACAATCTTAATGTCAAGATCCCCTCTGTCACCGATGGAAAGTGCAGTTGGGCAGCTGATAGTATTCGTTACTTCCCCTCGTGTTCTCTTCCTTATGGAAAAATTGGCGCAAAAAACTTTTACGCGGCAATTCAAGGATTTAAAATAGAAATGTTTATCGTTTATATATGTTTTTTTTATTTTGTCAAGTTATTTTATTATAATTGTATTTTAGTTTTTGTTCATGTTTGATGTTAAAATTTTAAACCAAAATGTTTAATTATGTTTTTACACATCAACATCATTTTATCAACATTCTCTTTTTTTGTGCTTGTATATATTTTTATGAGCTGTGGAATAATAAAAAATCTTAATGTTTATTCATATCAACAACAAGGATAACAATTTCATTCAAACCATAAAAGATAAAAGACGATAACAAATATTATGACGGAAAATTGGCATACATTGCAGTAAGTAATGACTAGAGAGCGGAAAAAATGTGATGATTTTTGCCAAAAAATGTTTTTTTAATGTTACCCAAAATGAGCGAAAATGTTAAAAAAGTGAAGTTTTTCCTCAGTGGTCCTGTCATTTTTACTCTCGCTTGAGACTCATTGTAAGAAGATATAAGAGGACTTCAAATGACATCATCGAGGGAGCCGTGCAATAAGGATGTGCTTATATACTTTTTTTTTTCTTCCTATATTTCGTGTACTCACTTCCACTATATATAATGCAGATCATGATGTTTTAATGATGTGATGGGTCTTGCCTCAGAGGGTTAATTTTAAACTACAATGTTTATTTATGATTTTTTTATCACACCCCTCTTTTTTTTATTTATTATTGTATATATTATTTTATGTATGATTTTTAAATAAATGACCATTATTAATTTTAAAAAAAAAGTGTTAAAAATTACTTTTGTAGACTTCAAATTTGATTTAATGTGATTTTATTCTTTCATAAAACAGTGACATACAATAATCTCTGCCAAATTTTTCTCGGTGACGATTTGGCGACGGTCGGATAAAATGTTTTTAGGCCTCAAAAATGATCTCTCGACATCTATCGAGGTAATGGGACAGTATTTTAGAATAGTTCATCCATTGGGCTCATCCCATCTGAAAGAGGAGCTCCAGGTTTGCCTAGCAGCACATCTCGAACCTGTCTCAATACTGGCAGGGCAGAATTTTTCTTTACAACGTAATCGAACATAGTTTCAAAACCTCTCCGGCGTCACCTGGAATCTTGCGGATCCTTTCCTCAACATCTTCAAAGATTTTGAGTCCACCTTCGAGTGTAATTCCTGTGGTCTCGAGGCTGGTAATTGAATCTGGCAGAAATGATAAATGACTTGAATAAATGTTGTAAAGTCAACTACGATGCTTTTCATTTTAAGATCCTGCTGACTATTGAATGCACATTTGACATCATCAGGGTCAAACATATCCACGACTTTTTTGACTTGCTCGAAATTCAGAACATACCAAACAGCAGCTCGGATCCAGGTTCCCTATCTGGCAGAGCTGGGATTCGGTACCGCCAATTCGGTATTCGGTAGATTTTATTATATATCTACCGAATATCGATCGGTGGGGTAGATAAGAAAGAAAGAGAAATTTATTTATGTATCTGCTCTGTGACTTCTTCATATGTATTTAGTTGTTGTTGTATGATTTTATTACGGAGCTAATATAACTCTAGCCTTCAATGTCAGGTTCCTGCTAACAGTTACCCCCAAAAGGTCGAGTGTAGTGGTCGAAGGAGTGTCTGGAGCACCGTTACGTTTGGGTCTTCCCAACGTTTAGGTGGAGTTCATTGATATTTGAATACGCCTCCAAGGCCTTCGATGCCGAGCCCATAGCGAAGTCGACCTATTCCTAGGATGGAGCCGAGATGACCATAGAAGTATCGTTGGCGTCATTAGTATCGGACAATTTTATTACAAAATAAATTAATTACATAATTTGTTATAACTTTTTAGAGATTATTTGAAATTTAATACATGTTATTTTTATATAAATCATATATGCACTCGGATTTTGAAGGAAATGGAAGGCAATAGCAAACAAATTATTTCCTTAACTGTCTTTTGTTTTACGTTGTCCGATATTAAATGCGCTTTCAGCTCTGGAGTTTTTATTTGTTTTGTAAAGTTCAACTTCTTCACACCAGGTAACGCTTCCAGTTCTAAATACCGATTTACATTCGGTAGTCGCAGCTCTGCTATCTGGTCATAATTGGATCAGAGAGGAGCTCCAGGTCAGGACAACATTTCTGAATTCAGCTCGTCCAGATGGGGCTTTGAGGAATACTTTCTTTACCGAAGAAATGAGACTATTCACGTCAGCAAAATGGTCTTTGACCTTATCTGCCACACGATGAAGCAAATGACAAATACATGTCACATGCATTAGAGACGGATAAAATACCCTAAGGTCTCGTCCACACTTTCACATATACTCTGCGTCAGTCGCTATAATTTTGGCCACAAGCTTGCCTACAACTGAAGATCAATCATTTTGAGAGTATCATTGACGATCCTAGCCATGGTGTTTGATTCAGAAGCTTCAAAAAATTAAGCTATAAATTCTGGATCAATAAAAGGGCCATTGGAATGAGGATTTGTTGACACCTTCCATGAAATGAGAATGCATATAACTATCTGTTGCGAGAGAAAGGAAGGATTTGTGATGAATATAGTCAAAGAAAAAGAGTAAAAACGATGAAATCTACATGCAAATTTGCTGTTAAACGGAAGGGGTGTAAGTTACTTTTTTATATTGAATTGAAGTACCTTAGCAGCCCGGGATTATAGTAACCACAAAAGCTC
Source organism: Caligus rogercresseyi (assembly GCA_013387185.1). Taxonomy (NCBI): domain Eukaryota; kingdom Metazoa; phylum Arthropoda; class Copepoda; order Siphonostomatoida; family Caligidae; genus Caligus; species Caligus rogercresseyi. The sequence continues at coordinate 21,582,682 of CP045896.1, read as the reverse complement.
TATTTATAAAGTTTTCCTTACCTTGTGTCTAATAGAGGTCAGACTTAGAGATAGAGTCCAGTACAATAACAATGGTTAATATCAATCAAATAATATGGAATAAGTATAACTCTTCCTTTTTATAGGGAAAACGTGAATTGACCAAAAGCCTCACTAGAAGTATATTTATTCGAAAGGCACCATAAATTAGACGTCCAATATTTCGCCCCAAAAGTCAACAAAAAAAGGGAATGAAGGAAAAAATTATAAAAATAATGCAAGAAGTGGTGAAAAAATGTCTAAAAAAATCTAAAAAGAGAAAAAAGTGTTTATTTCATAGATATTATGAAGAAAAATGTGACTTATCTTAAATTTCCTAAAAAATGTTTTTATTTGTTGAAAAATGGAAAATATGTGAAAAAATATTTTTTATATGATTTACATTTTTTCTGCTCTCTAGTAATGACTATCTCGTGCTTTAAAACACATTTCTGAGCAGAAAAATGAATTATTACTTAAAAGGAGCTATAGTTTTCTTTGTAAAAAGTATTTGTATATTTAAAAATGTTTGGTGCAATTCATCTAAGTATTCAAAATGTATATATATATATATATATAACTCCGAAAAGCTCTTTGTGGCTTTGATGACGCACAAAATATTCATTAATGGACCTTAGATATTTTTCGTTAAAAGCAGTTTCATCCTTTAACAATAACAATATTTGTCTATATAAAAATTGAAAAATTATTATTATTCTTTATAATAACAAAAGAGTTTTATAGCGAATCATTTATACCTTTTGTTATTGGAAAAAGACATTATAATATTCCAAAGATTCTGTTTTTCAATGCTTAGCTGGATTTTGAAACTATGTTCTTGATGCAAGTTATATATATATATATATATATATATCAGACTTGTTCATTTATCGTTCATTTGTTGTTGTTCGTGAACGTCGTTCGTCGTTCGCGAAAGATGAACGACAAAAGACAAAGTTTTTGCCGAACGACGAACGATAAGGAAAATTCCTTATCATTCGTCGTTCGTTTTTGGAACCGAAAAAAAGACAAAGATTTTTAATTTTCATGGGAAAAATTTCCTTTCTAAAAAAACATCATCACTTTTTTTCAGATATTATTTTTTAAAAAAAACGTCATCACTTTTTTTTCAAAATGGCGAACGACAAACGAACGATGAACAACGAACAATTCAATTTAAATTAACGATGAACGGCGAACGATAACTTTTGGCGAACGACAAACGAAACACAATTTTTCGCGAGAGTCAACAAGTCTGGTATATATCTATAACTTTTTCATAAAAATAAATTTATCTTAGTAGAAGTGAATGCAATGAATTGTAATAAAAATATTGAGGGCATATATTTTACTAGTGCTTCTTTCCATATTAAGTACCTATGTGCGTAGTAGCTACCTCAGTTTAAGCAATTCGGAGGTTAATTATAAAAATAAATCATGAAAAAATGTATGTATATAAATGCCTCTGATATAACCCTTTTTCATTCTCCCCCTTCTCTCTCACAGAGCTTATTATTTATTTTTGAGATGGCTTCCAACCATATTTTTATATGGTTGGATATACCCGGAGTAGGTACTTTGAGGCCTGGGCAATAATTACACATAATCATGAGGGCTCTTAGATGGAGTGAGAGAGAGAAAGGATTTATGAGATAATACAGCTAGATCAATTTTTTCATAAATTTCTTTAACACAATACCCCCGTGAAATTGAAGTTTCAAAAGTGGGCTTCACAATTGGATGTATTTTAATGGAAGGGCTTCCATACATTTTGGTGCTCTTCCTATTCTTTATTACACTCAAAAGACTTTGCTGTAATATGAAATATATATCATGTGCATCATGTTGCTTGAAGGTGAAAAAGACAAGCAAAGTAATACTATCTATATAATAAATCACCAATCTCTGTCCGTCCGTCCGTCTGTATGTCCGCACGCTATCTCCTCCCACATTTATGGTCGATTTGAACTTTGAAAGTACCTATGGAATCCTTGGGTCAAGGCGGACCTAATAAACTATTTGCAAAGTGATGGGACCAAAAATGAAGAAAAAAAATGTCATTGGATAAACCTTTTCTGATTTAATACCTACTTTTCAAGGTAAAGAGAGGAAAAAAAAAAAAAACATCTCATGTGACTTAAAAAAATATCTTTGTATAAAGTCAAACTTTTTATGAGGAATGTTTGTACAAACAGAAAATTATTGTAACTCATTTGATATTTAGAAAATCTATTTTATGATAAATACAAATGATACAAATTTTAAGAAACTTATGTAATATGAACATATGGGCGCTGTAGGCGCCCAATATGCGAGTGAAATAAATCAAAGACTTTGCAGCACGGAAAAACAACTTTATTTTTATTTTGATATAAAACTATAAAGTTTATCAAAATAATAGAATTTTTGATATATAACTACGTGGTAAAAAATTAGAAATAGGAATATCATGATAGGACGAATTTTCATGAGTATTCATAGAATTTGAAAAAATGAAAATAGTTCATTTACGTGAGATGGAATATCAATAAAAAAATCTTGAAAAAGTGTATTTGAATTAGAGAAATAATATTGCTTAACTATGATCAATGCCATTCGATAATTATGTCGGAATTTAACAGAAATTAGAAATATATCATAAAGTTCCGGAATTGTGATGCATAATTTTTAGTAGAGCACTTGTAAATAAAATAAACGTGGAGTTTTGGAGGTGGTTATTTCTGATGGTATCTGCTATTTTAATCTTAGTTACCAAGTGGTAATTGTATATTCTCTTATCAAAAGATCATTTTTTTTGGGGAGAGTACGTGCAAAGATGTATTTGCTTATATCTCGTAAAGTATAGCGATTTTTAGAACACAAACATACCAAATGAAAGCTTGGTACACCAGCTTAATATTTTGGTATACTAAATCATGTCAATTTACAAAATGACGCATATAATGGATTATAATGCGTCAGAGACAAAGAAATTTTTTGAGAGGATACCTTGACGCAAATCTAAGAAACACATTATTATTAATTTTTTTTCATAATCGATTTCTTATAGGTCAATACAGGCTCTGAATCATATGATGTAACTCAGATTGTACTGAATTCTGAATGATAGAATGCAACCAAGGTCATTTTGGATTTATCATCTAAAGGTTTACTAAACTTAAAAGTACTATTTTACTCTAAAGCAAACAAGTCATTTTTACAGGCGAGTGAAGTTAATTGATACAAAAAAGCTATGAAATATGCTAACATTACACACTCCATTTTTTCTTTGTTTTTACTGAAAACTTTGTTTTATTAAAAAAAATTAAACATACGTCTGGTAGTAAATTAGATTTCCTTTAAATTAATAATTTTATTGAAGTCTGTAACGTCCACCATTTTGAAGAATTTGGCGGAAAACTATATTTTTTACTAATTTTTAAACTTTGACCTCGTTGTGCGACCTCGTAATGTTGACCGATTTTGTTCAAACTTTGTATGTCGTCTTCTTTTATCACCAAGAAAACAGAAAATCCACAATGTTGCTAACATTTCAAACGTTTGAAAAATAAGAACAGCCCTATATATATATATATATATATAGAAATAAACTTTTACATATTGCATTCGAAAGAAATAAAACAGTCGGAACCGAATGTATATATATACATATGTATATATATTATATGTATATATATATATATAGAAGATATTTATATAAATGTATATAATATATAAATATACGATTCCGACTTTTTATATTTCTTTTGAATGCGACATGTATATGTTTAGTTCCTATAATATTTATATTTTTATACTAAAGGTATAATATTTACAACTTGATACATTTGCATTTTGCTAAATTAACCATCCGCAAAGTATTCAAAGATATGCAAAATAGTAGCTTTTCATCAACTACATGATGAAATTATTTTTAAATAACTAAGTTATCTTTTAGGCCTTCAGGTTATATGATTGCATAGTGAAATAATGTTTTTTCCATCAGAATCACATTTTTCTTTGTTATTTGAGTACATATTTTTTCAAAATATACAGAACTAAAAATATAAATCTCTTAGTTTTAATAAATAATGCTGTTGCTAGAGCTTGTAACTATGAGAAAAAAATTCGCCACTTTATAAAACTAAGAAAATGATTGTATCTTAACATATTTAGATAAATATGTATTCATATACATTTCTTATAAAGATTGAAAGAAAGAAAAAGTACAGAGGTTCTCTCGTTTGTAAGAGTGGCCAAGGTCTTTGATTGTATTGTCTTCTATGGAGGTTGAGGAATGATCGGTGACTGTGAAGAGATTATAGACAGGTCATACTTTAGGACAGGGATGCCGGGTGAAATCGGTCAGGGGCCGGACTGTTTTCAAGTGGACCTCGTAGGCCAAATTACCGGTAAATTTTTGCCTTGCAACACTAAACACTAAACAAAAGTAGATTTAAATTTGTTGATACTGTATCATAATATATTTATTTATAAAACACTTCTCAACCACTAACGTAACGGGCCAATGAGATGTCCATTCGGGCCGGATCCGGCCCGCGGGCCGCCACCATGGCACCACTGCTTTAGGAGTATCATCCACGTTGTTGCTTAATTATCTTGTCTATTGCCTTGGAAAATGTTTAGTGGTCCGTACATCATATTTGTTTTTGGTCACTGCCATTAATACAGGACTTGTCGCAATGTCCAGTTCATCTCTTCTGCCCAACAAAACAATATGGCTATGTGAAATGCGTTAACACTATGGAACGTATATTATTATTTGTGCAAAGTGTCCCAAACGATATGGCAAGTTTTAAAAAAAATATTTTTTTGGGACTATAGCTTTTTGTATTCCACTTTGGCTGTATTTATTGTATTTTTTAAAGTGTTAAAGTTGTTTTATTTCTTATTACATTAGTTGTATCACAATTCTAAATTAATAGTTTTAATACCAAATAGTCCAATTTAATGAATTACTTTTTAATACGTAGAATGAACGATTATATAGAAAGAGACCCGAATACATTAAATGGAATACATTAGCCTCTTGGATGCCTTTCACTCTTAAAGTCTTTCTTTTTAATAATTTAACACTCAAGTGAAACAATGATATTTTCAAAGTCACATAGAAACCCATGTACGTTTTTTCTGGTTAAAAACATTTTATTCGTTAACTGCAAAATTTTATAAGGGAGCTCGATAGCCGTGCGTGTTAAGGCGTGTTCAACTATCAATTTTTGGGGCGCAGTTCGAATCCTGAGAGGGGATGGTCATTTTTGGTCTACCTCATTGATAAGATCCTAGGTTCGATAGACTAATTTTAATGCTTATTTATATCCTATCGGATGCAATTCTATCGAACCATATAGGCAAAAAAATATGCATTGTAAAATAAAATACACTAAAATAAATACAATACAGAGTAAATCTATTCAGGGCAGTTGCGAAAATACATAAATGAACATTGTAGTTCATATTTACTGCACTGAAAAATAACCTTATATAGAAGGACAAATCATTTATTAGATTGGTTATAAAATCAACGATGTCTTCTTAAAATCTTTTTGATAGTTTTTATGCTTCGATCTTTCAGGCACATATTTAATTATATCGCTAGCAGCCAATTTCGACGTTGGCGCTCCGGCATTTTGTACGTTTATTTAATGTTTCATGGAAAATGAAATGTCAGAAATCATATTATTATCCACATATCATTAAAAAGTATATTGTAGCAATATATATTTTTGATCGTATCAGCGAGAAGAAACACATTAATAAATATATTTCTTCCCGCTTGCCGGCGTGACGTCATTTAAATCACCGGCAAGCGAGTAATCAACTCTCTTAGGGCAATATGGACCGTTCTTTTTGGTCCAAATCCCCTTGATATATTCCTATGTTTGCATAAGCAAAAGTGTATAAACTGCTAAATATAAAGTATAAAAACATATTAAAAAATAAGATATAAATTCAAGTCAACAAGGCGACTGACCTTGGATTCCAATTCCATACAAGTCCATGGCATTAACTTATTCCCTCTTATCCCCATTTAAATGTATATTAAAACCATCCTTGTTTGTCCTTAAAAATCCTTTTTCAAAGCCTACCCTTTTATATAGGTATATATATATATATTTATATATGCATGAAGCGCGTGAGAAACTACCTACGACCCATTAAAGACCCATATTAACTGTTTATTTATTGACCAAAAGACATTCCCAGAGCTATTAAAATACTTGATGATGGTTGAAAACTAAATATCTGCTTTTGACATCTTATTTTTTGCTTATTAACATTTGCAAATTATTTATTCCATGATCCATGGCATCATCATGATCCTGCTCTAGAAATACATAGATGGAATATTATAATGATACATACCCCCCCCCCCCCCTCCCTCCCTAACCTTATTAGAATAAGATGGCGCCTCTGGGCAAAAAAGATGGAGCTCCCTGTCTTACACGCTCTCACGCAAAATACTCATAATTTCCCGGCAAAACTTCCTTTTATGTTTAAAAAATTATGTATATTCCTATTATTCTTATTACTATTTCAACCTCGACTAATGGTTGCCTACTTGAATATATATATATATATATCGATATAACTCTCAAAATGAGGTCATATTTTTTAATATTTATAGGGCATATTTTGCTAATACTACTACTACTACATGTGTATATATATTTACTATTAACAGGTAGAGGCTCTGAGCCTCTGAACTCCTTATGCATATGTTTATCACAGGTATCTGTGTATGTGTGTATCATAGAGATAAAAGATATAGAGAGCTTATTCCTTTCGGATGTATCTGTGTGTCCAATATAAACAAAGTAATTTGATCTACGTCATCGTAAGCTTATCATAGATATGGAATCTATCTCTATGAACAACTTACGATGACGTAGTATAAATTACTTTGTTTATAGTGGACACACAGAATCAGCTGAACGAGATGTTTCTCTGCTATTGAAGGGAATCCGCTCTCTATATCTTTATATCTCTATGGTGTGTATATATTTTCTTTTCCTACTTCTTATTTAGGGGCTGGTGGTGTTCTGGAACAACTAAGTAACAAGTTTGCTTTGTCCGTTGCTGCAAATGACTTGGTCTTGATAACTGATATAGTATCGAACATTGCTAAATAAAAGGACTTATATTACTTTGTTTATAAATTTATCTGTATAAAAAAAACATAGAGCGAGCATGTTTCATTTTGCCTCTTATTTATTGATGTAAAATTTCTTTGATTGAATATTTCCTCCTCGTTTTTTTTGGTTGGAAATATTGGCAATTATTTTCTTTATGTTGATTCATACATTCCTTCCTCATATATACAAGTTAAGGAATGTGTCTTCATCAAATTGTCATTGGGAAAACTCATATCTTTGTCTCAAAGACAAGAGACACATTGATGTCATACCTGGCAGTACCTTTTTCCTCCTTTTTAAAATACAAATCAAGCTCTCTGCATCAATTGTTATCAGCAAAGACATACAATGCCCATCAGACTTGAAAGGAAGCTATAAGAAGACTCAAGCTTCAAACTACAGAGTTCCATATAGTTGGATCTAGAAGTACAAAAATATATATACATATTTTGTTATTAACTCTAATGATTCAGATGAGGTATAAATGCTTTATATATAAAAAGTCACTGTGTATTAAAAAAATATATATGAAACTCAATACCAATATTAAAATAATGATCTTACTCCAGAGCATCAAAATATAATATAGATATCTATATTATGGTGTTAAATGAAGTAATTGATATTTAAAAAATAGATATTTTTCTATGGTGTAGTTAAAAAAATGATGTGTTTATTCCATATTTGTATACATCACTTGATGATATATGCTAAAAATAACATTTTTTAGCTTAACGTTTTGGTAACAACTTTAACAGCCCTTTCAGAGTATTTGTTAGCTCCGTAATGTTGAATCTTTTTTTAAATATCCCTTTTAAAAATATATGCTAAATAAATACAAAAATACCTTTGTTCATCTTTACGCAAAGACAAGTTGAACAGCTTCATCAAAATTCCTTAGGGAAGAGCTGAAGTCCTTTATCAAAGTCTTAGAGCCCACTAACTTGGAAGCCTTTTTCGGGTTTTATACATGTATTGCAACGTAAGGCACTGCTACGTATAAAGTGATGTTTATATCTCAGTCAACCAAATAATTAAGGTTGGGGAATCCTCAATTATAAAACAAAAACATTAAGCCCACCAATTAAAATAACTATAAAACGAAGGTTTAATTAAAATTAGTTATATGTAAGCTGTATTTTTTCCTTTTTTTTCTCTCCCTAAAACAAAGTTCTTTATTAGATATATTAAGTTCAAAATTAAAATTAAATAGAAAGATTATTATATTGCGCATACATACATAAACTTAAGTTGTTTTTCAGTCCTTCATTTTACAAAAATATTCGTATATTTTTAGTTTTTCTTTTTCTTGCCTACTTATTTGATTTAGGCTGTTTATATATATTACAAGAATTACTTTTAATATATTCACCATAAAGATTTATAGCTTTACCTGTCTTTACTGTTTAATGTTTTAAAATTATTGTCACAAAAATACATTTGACAAAAAAAACCACATGTTCTTATAGTTTAATTCACAATTAGTCATTGTTCATATATATTTGTAAGTGTTGATATTCCAAACATGTATCTAATAATGGATAGTTTTACTTTTTAAAGTTTATAAAAGGATGGTTCAAATATTTCCTCCTACCAAAAATAACATATAAGTGTATAGCCTGCAAGGAATGCTTCTGATCAGGGAAAAACTGTCATCAGGGGAGCACTTATTGGCTCAAATCGAGTACTCTGTTTTGTTTTAAAGCGCATTTTTTTAACAAAAAATAATAATATATAAATACAGCATATAGTGAGTATGTTCACATCGGGGGAAAGGTTATCATCATCTATAAGCTCAAGGTAAAGCTAAGTAGTGATTGGTGTGTGTGTGTGTGTATGTATGTATGATGGTATAATAATACAGTATAAGTGTATGTACCTATAAATACTCACTGCTCGTACATAGGTACATACGTGTTCGTGACGAAGCCAGCAATCTCGACTCTCTCTCCTTTCTTTTACCCACGAACCCAGAGTGGTTGTTATTTATTGGTCGATAAAGAACTTCCTATGCGGAACACAAGTATGTTTTTTGTTCTTTGTAACACGCAGAACCCTTTAAAAGATTGCATCCTTTTCCCCCCTCATCAATAATGCAATAATGCATGGATAGCTTTAAATACATATCCCCTTGGAGCTAAAATTTGCATACGTAGACCAAAGATTAACCGTTCAATACAACCAATAGAGCTGAGATATGTTTTCATTGCGGCTATTAAAAGATTTACGGGGTTTGTCATGGAAATGTATTTTTATATGTATGTATAGTATTATAAGGTTTCAGGTTAATTAAGGGTGAGCGGCTCTCAATGTCGAGGGAGCAGGTTCGACATACGAGAGGGGAAGGTAATAAAAAATCCCTGTTCGATGGACTAATTTTAAAGCGATTATGAGTATTCATATCCACTCAGATGCAAAGCCGTGATTTTTGTATTTCTTTATAGATTTATTTAAGTTTTAAATTATAAGATAGACTGTTTCCTGTGGGGTTTCTTGAAGTTTCAGGTCTATGGAAAATAAACCTCAATCGACCGATGTTCTAAAGGTGAACATAACACAGTCCATCGCTCAAAGTCAGCTGGACCTATGCGGACGAGTCATTGAAAATTAGACCACTCAGACCCGTTCCACCCGTAAGAATCCCAGAGGGGCATATGAATATTGCTATATTCCAGTATTAATGCCATTTTGTACATGCACTTTTCCAATAAATAAAATAATTTGTGAAAAAAAACAGTGCTTGTTTTATTGCATTTTAACATTTACCAGCCCTTTTGTAAAACCCTTTATATAGCTTTATTTATATTTTATAAGATATCAAATATATCTTTATATATTATATTTATAATATAAAATATTATAACTTTTTGGTACTATATGATATAATTAGTACATAAGTATATATGTCTAGTTAAGTAGTTTACCAAAACGCTTGAACCAATCGTAAATAGTTTTTCTTATATTTAGACTATCTATGTAAATTTTGCCTTCATATCCCAAAATGTTTGGGTGCTCTCAATGTGTTTGTCTGTATTGAAGGGGAAAATTATTGAATACCATAAAAATATACTAGCTATATATACAATATACGGACTTTACTATAGTATTTGCTGTAGGAAATGTATAGCATTTCATGGAATAATATGTCCTTAGTTTAGTGGGAATTTATATGTTGAATCAATATAATGTGGGTACCATTATTTATTCAATAAATACAAAACATACAATCAAGTCATATATAAAACAGGAGCAGTTGCGTAAAACCATTGTTGTTGTTGTTGATTTTTACAGAGCTACTATAGCCCTAGCCTTCATGGCTACTATATAAAAAACATGTATCTTTATATCAAACACAATAATTATACAATATAATAAAATGTATCAAAGAAAAATAACAAAATAAATAAAAATATTATACATATATAAGTAAATATTTTTTTTCAATTTCATAAATACATTAAACTTAAGAGCTATAGTTTTATTCTAAGTGAATGCTCCTGGAAAGATCGGTAAATGTTTCAACAATATAACAAACTAAAGTATATAATACAAACAATTTTTTTTTTCAAAACTGTAAAATCTTGTTCAATATATTTTTATTTTTAAAGTTGATGGAAAGATTTTATATTATCTCGAGAGTAGGACCAACCGTTGCAACATAATCTTGAAATATCTTGGATGGAGTTAGATAATAGCTCAAGCCGTGATAGTAATTCCATAACTCCTTGCCTGTATATAGATAATTCCTCTTAGCTCTTCATGACATACAGGATTCTTTTCCTATTGAAATGAATGTTTTTTTTAAATTCTGATGCACTGAACCCACAAACGACGAAATACGAACCTTTTTATTTTGCGGCATATTGTCTCTGGTCCAGTTTATAAGTTTGACATTTTCCTATCTATCACCCAATCATATCAAAGGGACACAACTAAAAGATTATCTTCAATGAAAACCATAGAGATATAAATATATAGAGAGCTGATTCCCTTCAATAGCAGAGAAACGTCGTCGTTCAGCTGCCGCTATGCCCAATATAAAGAAAGTATTTGACCTACGTCATCGTATGTTGATTCATAGAGATAAGAAAAAAATGTTTATATTGGGCAATATGACGTATTCCTCTGAAGAATCCATTAAGCCCCTCTGTCTTTATATCTTATTATGAAAACCATAGAGATATAAAGATATAGAAAGCATATTGATAAATTACCTGCAATAACATAGAGATATAAAGACATAGAGAGCTTATTCCTTCAATGCAGAGCAGCATCGTCGTTCAGCTGTCGCCCTGTGCCCAATATAAACAAAGTAGTTGATCTACGTCATCGTATTTATCATAGAGAAAGAAAAACTTGTTTATTTGGGCAGATGACGATTCCTCTGAGAATCCAATAAGCTCTCTAGTCTTTATATCTCTATGAAGAAAACTCATTTAAACTATAATTTAACCTGACCAACATACTGTACAATGAATTATGATTGATTAAATCAGATAGAATCGAATGTGATATAAGTCCCCTACATTAGAACCAGTTGCTTAAATTTAACTCTTAGCCAAGGAATATATTTATTTAGGCTGTCCACAGCTTCATAGTTTTCCCCCTCAAATAACTCCATGGATTCATTATTTTTTTCTTATCAAAACAAAGGCCATTCATCAACCTAATATGAATCAATTAATTAAGATATTCAAAATGATTGTTATTATTATTTTGTAGAGTTCTTCAATGAGAAAATTGATTTTGAAGGTATTTGTACTTAGGTCCTCCTGCCTACATACAACTTCTTCTATTATAAATAGACTGTATTATCTCAATCAGACTTCCCATGTAAAAATAAGGGGCATGAGGAGCCTTCCCACGAATTACTGGGGAGGGAAAAATACCTTCATCATCAATCATCATCATCAACCCATAGCTTAATTAAATTGACAAAAATATTTATATATTGATGAAACAGTTGGTTAATTTGTGAGGGAATAATTTATTTAAATAATCGTTAAGCAATGCTCACATATCTTTATGTATAATAGAAGACATAAAAAATAGAGATCAATCTACAAAACCTTTCATTTATTGTAGATAACGTCTCAGATAATAAATAGTCTCTGGAAATTATAAATATGTATATTATTTAGTTTATTGTATTGATCAGCGTCCCCTTTAGTATTTTTGTATTCTTGTTGATCTCATGTCTTATATTTGAAGTATTATGTATAATTTTACACGTGTTTTTGTTCTTCCTTTTTGGTTATTAATATTTTTTGTATATAGTTCACTTTGGAACGTCTTTTAATCATAGAGATATAAAGATGTAGAGAGCTTATTGGACTCGTTAGAGAAATACATCATTGTGCCAAGATATATGAACGATGTAACTCTGCTATTGGAGGGAAGAGAAATACGTCATGTGTTATGTTTATATCTCTATGATCAGCTTACGATGACGTAGTATCAATTTCTTTGTGTATAGTGGCACACAGAAACAATAGAACGCTGTTTCTCTGCTATTGAAGGGAATCAGCTCTCTATATCTTTATATCTCTATGCTTTGAATATAGAAGGGGGACTGATGTCTCCCAAATTATAGATACAGTCCACTTATTTATTGAGCCCTGCCTTTAAAGAGAAGGAGTTTCACTAGGAACTTTTCAGTCTCTCCCTTGAGTATAAAACTTTTTCTTTTCTACATGACTTTCACTAGAATATGACAAATTTACACACTAAAAAATATATTTGGGCTGAAGAAAACCTTATTCGTCAATTAATTAAATTTTGGTGATAATATTTTTCAAATTCTATATAATTATATTTTTTTAATAATATTTGCTAATATCCATTACAATTTATATAGAATGGAAAAAACTTATATTAATGAGAGAGCAATTTTTCAGTGAAGATTCTCCTCAATAAATGAAAGGTTTTTCTGTGCTAGAAATATGTCATAGATTCTTATTTAATTATCTAAGAGATGATATAGTCGGAATCAAAGTTTAAGATATCAAGCGTATAAATTACATGGAAAATAGATTAGGAGTTTTGTGAACTTTCGTTCACTTACTGTTGCAACAAAAACCAGGATTACGTAAGTATTTTTTACAAAAAAATAGATAATATAGAGTTTGGACTCATAACGAATTCTCTGGTCGTAATATATATATATATATACATAACTTGATTATTTTACATTTTATCTAACTATATTGGGTAACTTTAATGGTGTATGCGCCATTTTATTGTGACATTTGAAAAGAAGTAGTTACAGTGTCAAACCTGTCTCACCCCAAAAATGAACGCTAGAGATAGGTGGCCATTATGGACTGCAAACTGACTTCTCTTTTTTCAACGATTGATCGGTATACCTATAATATGATGACTGAGCCAAAAGAGTGTAAACAACGTAATCTCTGACGTCACGCATACTACATAACTGCTAACCCAAATAATGGTTACTAATCTATAAATAATATAAATAATACATTGTAGGAGAAAATATAATGAATAGCAGACTTGTTGACGTTCGCAAAAAATTGTCGTTCGCCAAAGTTATCGTTCGTCGTTAAGAAATTTCTGAAAAAAGTGATGACGTTGTTTTTTAGAAGGAAATTTGTCCCATGAAAATTAAAAATCTTTGTCTTTTTTTCGGCGCCAACAAAGAACGAAGAACGTTAAGGAATTTACTTTATCGTTCGTCAAAACTTTGTCATTCATCGTTCGCGAACGACGAACGACAACTAATGAACGATAAATCAACAAGTCTGATGAACAGCATTATAAATGATTACATCTTTTTATTATATTTCTCCATTAGCTTTCACATATTAGTCTTCCATGTGCCGTTCCATCAACGTTTATTATTATTGTTATTACATACATTACGATCATTTAATGGACCTTCATTATACGCATAGGAATCTTCATTAAGTTCCAATATGGTGGAGAAAACGCATCGTGTTAGAAAATCAAAAATATTTTTCCCCTCTCTCTTATAATATGGTTTATATGTCTTATACGGTCGCTGAGGAGACATCATGTTTGCTAATATGCATCTCTTCTAATCGAAATATTTTAATCCACTGTATCTTAATTTTGTGGAATTATTTAAAAATATATTTTCGCCTTTTTTAAAGATATTATATTT
>CP045896.1:21485539-21568284 GCA_013387185.1 Caligus rogercresseyi | reverse complement strand
TTTCGTTCATGAACGAACGGATCAAAAAACCTAGTTCTTTTTAGTGAACGATAGGAACTAGGTCATTTTCAAAAATGATCCGTTCTTTTCGTCAATTTAATATTTGGGGTGAGTTTCTTATAACCCGGATTATTTTGCCCATCACTACAAAAAATACCTATTCCTGTCGCTCTTTTTCATATGCATGCTTACAGGCCGGGATAATCTGCGCTTGTGCTCATGTACACTTGTGACTGGGAAGGAAGGTTGTTGTTGCTAGGAGTTCTCAAAAAGACCGATAAAAAGAACGAAATACAAATCGTTCATTGAACGAGATACGTTTATATCTCATTCATTCGTTCTTTGAACGAGATATGTTTGTAGTCGGTCATTCGTTCTTTGAACGAGATACGTTTATAATCGGTCATTCGTTCTTTGAACGAGATACGTTTATAATCGGTCATTCGTTCTTTGACCGAGATACATTTATAGTCGGTCATTCGTTCTTTGAACGAGATACGTTTATAGTCGGTCATTTGTTCTTTTAACGATATATGCTTATTATCAGATCATTGAACGACACTTGACCAATCTTTCAATATGGGTCATATGAATGAATGGAATGACTAGTTTGAAATAGAACCTCCCAAAAGACCGTGATCATATCCGTCATCCTCGGGTTCAGTGAGAGTTTTCCGAATTTACGGAACGGGCGAAACCCCCTGCTGATAATTTATACAAACATAATCCCTTATAAAATCTAAACCATACCCGCCACTCTGGGGTTCCGTTGGAGTATATCGAATCCACTTATTGCATGAAAGCCCTTAATGATAATTATGGATATATAACTCAAAAATATTCCCTAGGAGCAAAATTATAGCAATCACCCTCTGGTTCTGTGGGAGTATTCCGAGATGTATGAATTGTCTTAGCATTTACCAGTTCACAAGATAATTTGGCATGTAGATATGAATATAATATTCTTTCTGGAACTTTTATTCATGATTTTATAAAATGTGGTTTAAAATATATAGGGGGCGCTTCCACAATACATGATTATTCATTCAAGAGAAGGGACGGAAACAACGATCTACAAAGCCTCACAGCTCATGAAGAAATGTGTTCTTGATGCGTGTCCTTCCCACAATTTCGTTGCCTAGTTTCGTCCTTGACTAAAGAGAGGGATGGCGTCGTAGTTCATAAATGAAGTTTTCGTAAAAATAAACCAGTACAACTTCTAATGACGTCATCATATCCTCCTTCTCTTCAAGACATTTAGGCAAGGATCATCACGGAATCATAGTTATTACCCTGAATAGCCCACTTTTTTGTTAGGTATGTTCCAATGGATCTTGACCGACCTCAGCCAAAGCCTTTAGATTTAATTTTTTATATAGCTGAATAAATGGATTTCTCAAGGAAGAGAACCGCTATTTGGACCCAATTCGAACGACTTTCTGGGGATGGAGCAAAATGCAAGATATGCAAAAAAAAACTATTCGTTCGTTTATGTTGGGCCCACTGGCAATCTTAAGAGGCACATCCAACAAAAACATGTAACTGTTCGGCTCGAAGAGATCAGATGTGATGAGGAAGACAATAGCAGTTGCACTCCTGCTACATCATCAGCCAGAATGAGTGGTGCTGAAAATTCCATCCCAACCATTATTTCCGTAACTTCATCTTGCAGTACCAATATAACTGAAAGTACTGTTGTTAGTGCAGGTGCTTCAGTCAATAGTAATCCTAGGATCAGGGGAGCACAATCAAGACTTACTGACTTTGTGACAAGACCTGTGAATTCATTGGAACAAAAAGATTGGATGATTTGTTGGCATGCATGATTGCACGGGATTTGCAACCTTACTCAATAGTGGAAGATATTGGGTTTCGAGAATTTATAAAATAATTAAATCCCAATTATGTTTTTCCGAGCAGGAAACATCTTTCTACAAACGTAGTTCCTGATTTATTCAATCGAACACATGAAAAAGTTAAAAGTAGTGTCGACAAGGCTGAATTTGTGTGCCTAACAACCGATTGTTGGACGTCTAGAGTCACAGAAAGCTACATGTCTGTGACTTGTAACCTCATTAATGAAGATTTCGAAACGGTTTCTGTTCTGTTAAACTGTTTCTCACTAGAAGAAAGACACACGTATGAGTATCTGGCAAAAGAACTCGTAAGAGTTGCTTCAGAGTGGAACATAAATGAAAAAGTAGCGGCTTGTGTCACAGATGGTGCTGCCAATATTGTGAAAGCAATGGGACCTAAGGAGGCTGGGGGTACCGGATGGCCCCGCACAATATGCTTCGCCCATCAGCTTAATCTTATTGTGTACAATGGAATTAAGAATTTAAAATCCACCATAGAAAAAATCAAAGCCATCGTTCAATATTTCCATAAAAGCACTCTAGCGTCCACAAAGCTGAAGAGACAACAGAAGAACTCGGGATCTCCAGAACTTCGTCTCAAGCAAGAATGTACAACACGATTGAATTCCACTTTCATCATGTTAAAAAGAATTCTTGAAACGAAAGAACCTTTGATCGTCACAATGGCATTGCTCAATATCAGCTTACATTGTCCATCGCCAGAGGAGTGGGAGGACATCAAAACAGTCTGCGACATCCTTCAACCCTTTGATGAAATAACAGTGGAGCTAAGTTCGGAGGGGTAAGTATTTTTTTTTGTATTGCCATAATCTAATAATATAATATTACTACATTTCCACATAAACGTGGTAAACTATTGTAATTTTACTTCAATCTAAGCCTTTTATATTGCTTCAAATCAGGAAGATTATCAACTGCTACTACTAATGACAGTATAAGGCCTAATCTTTTTTCTGTCTCTTTTAGATATGTGGGTATGTCAAAGGTTCTTCTGTTAATGAGAGGTTTATATAGGCTGACGGCAAACTACCGAAATCAAGATATTAGAAATTCTGTCAAAAAACTCATAGACTCGATCCTCATTGAAATGGAGCAGAGATTCCGCAAAATTGAATCCAATGACTTATATCCCCAAGCAGCAGCACTGGACCCTCGATTTAAACAAAAGGCCTTTAAGCGGGATGAGGACGCTGATAGGACCTATGGGCACCTCACTAAAATGGCAGCTGCAATAGTATTCCTTGATCAACAGCCTGAGGAGGAAGAGGGCCCTCATGTTAAATATAGATCTGCCCAAAACAGTAGTGTCTGGAAGTTGTTTGACGAGGACACAACTGGGCTTCAAGACACCAGGCATCCAACATCCGAAGCGGAGGTTCGTGCTTTTAGGACAGAGGCTCGAATCACTAGGTACTCAAACCCTCTAGCGTGGTGGGCCCAAAGAAGAAGCTCCTACCCGAGACTTACTAAAGTCATGCTAAGCAGACTTTGCATTGTAGCTACTTCAGTTCCATCTGAAAGAGTTTTTAGTAAAACAGGACAGATCTTATCAGAGAAAAGGAATAGGCTTAGTTTATCCAAAGTCCGTCTGCTAGTTTTTCTCAATTTCAATTAAAGTTATATATAAGTTTACTATTGTTTTAAAATATACCCAAGATTATAGAATATAGTGCATATAGAATAGGACGTATATGTAGACTATTTTTTTATTCGTTTGTGTATATAACGGTATGTGTAGAAAATTATATTTATATATTAAAAGTTTATTAAGTGACTTGTTTTATGTCCATCATTTGTGTGTGTGTGAGGGGGGGGGGGGGTATTTAAACTGTTTGAACGAAATGACCGAAATGAACGGTCTTTTTACTGAATGATCCGTTAGGATCCGGATCAATCAAAAGAACGATTTTGCCCATCACTAATTTTGTGTATTATGATGACGTAAATGAATATTTAATTCCTCTTATATAGAGTATTATTTATAGACACACAGATAGAGAAAGACACTCAGAGAGAGATTTATATAACTAACTTGCCTCCCATCCTGAAGTCTCGGGATCCAGAAATAGTGAATAGTGACTTTACACATCAATTGGAATCTTTGGGCAACTGGATCGTGATAAGAGGGAGTTCTTCAGGACCTATTCCTACTCATTCGTCTTCAAATGTCTACCCTCCCCTCTGTCCATCCCCCTCTTCCGGATCTGTCTCGGATGACTGACTCCGGAGACTCCACTCATGAAGCCTCCTCCTCTCTACACTTCTCTTGGACTCGTCAATCACGAAAAAGAAGTCTCTCAGGCATGGCATGAGTAAATGGAAGTTTACCAAGTTCACGATCAATAGTGTTTTCGATCTTCCTTGGCCTGAGAATAGTGAGTGAGCTGGAGCAGCGGAGGGACCCTCCGTGACTAGATTCTACGGTTCAAGGAAAGAACATCAGTCAAGCACATCTTAGCTGCAGGAAGAGTGCTCAATCATATTACGTTGTTCATAGTTAATGTACGTTTTCTAATATACAAATAGAGTAGGCAGTAGTCCCCCTTTTGACAACCTCTTTTTTTTTGTAGATTCGCTACTTTATTAAAGCGGCATTAATAGTCAATAGTCTTCGAGGACAAGAAAGTAAGCTAAGGACGTCAAGGCTCTCAAACGAATCATGAGACCTCTTGCAGAGCAGTTCCTCTAGCATGGCAAGGCGGCGAGGGCGGGTAAAGAGGAGGCACAACAGCTGCTACTGCTACTGTGAAAACGTTCCCAGAAGATTGTTCGTCCGTCCGTCCGTCATGGGGAAGAAGTGCTGTGTCCCCGGATGTCTCACCCTCTACCGTGTCTCCGAGCGTGGGTTCTTGGTTACTCCGGTTCTCTCATGTAGAGGTGCTTTGTGAGAGCGGTGCTCACTACAGCGGCCATGTGGAGGAAGGAAGTCTATCCCTCTTATTCCGAGGGACTCGTGAGCTAGCTTCGACTCCCGGGAGCTCCCCCTCTCACGCTTCCCTTTCTCTTCCGTCCGGAGGTCCCCTCCCTCCCGCCACGAGCCACCCGGGGACGCACAGCTTCAGCATCGGGGTGGAAGTGGAAGTCCTCAACACCGCACGGGACTCTGAGGCCTTTGGCTGGTGGCCCGCTCGCGTCAAGGAGATACGGAGCAACGTGGCCGTCCTCTGCAGCTCTGACTCCGCCGGGAGCTCCTGGGCTTGAACCAAGTGGTCCACCAGGACCGGACCGCCTTTGCCCCCGAATTCGCCAGATCTCAACCCCTGTGAACACTACCTAGAGTAAAAGTAATTCTTCTAGCCTGTTAAAACTTCAACCCCAATAGAGATAACTTCACTTTATAAAGATACTTAATAAATTAAAATGAACAAATGTCAAATGTTTGTACGAATTTATTTATTTTTGGTCATAATTTCAAATATATAATCGTAGCTATCTTGAATACATGATACTCGTTTACAACCAATTTTTTATATCGTCAGTGGTGTAAACTGGTGATAATTCCTTGTCCCAGGTATGGTTTTAGAATTTTCAAATCTTTTACTTAAACTGCTTCTTGTTTTTTCTAAGTCTTTTGTTTGCAATTCTAAAACACTTATTCCTTGTATATTATTTTTTGAAAAATCAATTATGTCTTTTGTAGTTAAAATTTGATTGTCAAAAGGTCTTTGAAGACTAGCCTTTGTCAGTAGTCTTTTCAGAGTTCCGCCAACCCCATCACAAGGAGACTTTCCATGGCTGGTTGCAAAAAAATTCCAGGAGCTTGAAATTTTAAAATCTTTTTCGTGACAAATTAAATTAATAAAGTTATTTTTATTTTTGTATTGTCCGGTGCACCCATTTTACGATGGTAAAAGTATTTGTAATATAAATATAAATAATTATTCTAAAATAATACACAACAGAGTATTGATCTTCACAATTCTTAAGTGAAGGTAAGGTGTTCGTTAATATATTTTATGATATAATCTGTACTTCTGCCACCTAAAGAAAGAAATGCTTATTACTACTATTGTTAAATTTACAAATAAATATAGCCCATTAATAAAAATCTGAAATGAAAATAGTTGTCATTGACCTTATCATGAGTATACTTGATGTTAATTTATCACTTAAGGTCTTAAGTTCCTTTTTGTGTTTATTACTCTCATTTTCCTGAATGAACCTCTTCAACGCAGCCCACAGTGACTCGATATTTAACAAATAAAATACATGAAAAAGCAAGGCACTGAGTTTTGCACTAATAATAAATATTATAAGTATAGATATGAGTATAAAAATAGATGTCGATTTATTTTATTCACATAATAAACGAACATGAAAAAAATAGATGTCGATTGAGTGATCAAGTGTATATTCGGGTGTATCAATCAGAGTATTTGTACGAATATATGTGGTAAATATAAAATAAGGATGAAACAAATATCCCAAGTGGAAAGGGACTCCGTTGAAATTATTTGTAGAATCTTTGAAATAAAATAAGGAGTTTATTTCACTCTCATGGATTCAATTGAAAACTTGGTGTAATTGAAGATTCTAGGGTCAAAACGCGACGTAAAGAATGGTAATAAGTCACCAAATTCTAAGATGATCGAATTGGTCAAAATTATGGCTCTTTCCACTGTGTGTCTTCATCCGTGCTCACGACCCGCAGAGACAGACCACTTGGAAGGCATGGACCTGACGGAGCAGGCGTTGATGGACTTGACAAAGACGGCGTGGGAGTCCTCGTCCTCTGCGGAAATGTCCTGCATCTCCGAGGGCAGCGGGCTCCAAAAGGAATAAAAGTCCTTGTCCTGGATGTGTGGCATGTTGGATCGGGGGCAAAGGCGGTCTGGTCCTGGTGGACCACTTAGTTCAAGCCCAGGAGCTCCCCGGCGGAGGCGGAGCTGCAGAGGACGGCCACGTTGCTCCGTATCTCCTTGACGCAAGCGGGCCACCAGCCAAAGGCCTCAGAGTGTTGAAGACTTCCACTTCCACCCCGATGCTGAAGCTGTGCGTCCCCGGGTGGCTCGTGGCGGGAGGGAGGGGACCTCCGGACGGAAGAGAAGGGGGAGCTCCCGGGAGTCGAAGCTAGCTCACGAGTCCCTCGGAGGAAGAGGGATAGACTTGATAGACTTCCTTCCCCCACATGGCCGCTGTAGTAAGCACCGCTCTCACAAAGCACCTCCACATGAGAAGAACCGGAGTACCCAAGTACCCACGCTCGGAGACTTATTTGAGTTTTTATCAAAAACTCCATAAGGAACTCGAAAATTTTTAATAAAAAATAAGGCTGGGATTTTGGCCGGGAAAAAGCCCAAATTTAAGAGGCATGTAACTTTGCTCAGACAACAAATTTCGAACTGAAACTTAAGACATATAATGAAAAAGACTTAATCATTCTATGGTGTAAATTTCATTTGAATCCATGAACCCAAAATTTCATTGAAGTAATTTTTTTTTGGAATGACCCATATATATATATAATGTTTGTTTGTTCTCTTTACTGCCAAACTATTGAACCCCTTTAGTGTAAAAAATTGCAAGAATCTTTTTTATATTCCGAGGAGCGTTCTTCAGTGGGGTTTGGACACTATCGGGAACCGATGATGTCACTCAATTCAGCTCTTTTGCGTGAAACTAGCACACAATCCAGAACAGTCTTCTGTGCATGTACCTACTCCTCCACAAAGTGAAACATCCCACATGGAAGACAAATAATCGAACCATTGTAACTGTTGGTATGGTTTCCCACAATGAACTGTATATTTTTATTATGAAGTGACCAAGAAAGTGCTAGAGTATAAATGCCCTTTTTCTTAGAGGATTCATTTGTTGACACCCGAACGGGAGTATCGAAATTGAGTCTTGATTATAATGATACTGTTAACATCTTCCTCTTCTATATCGATAGCATCTCCCTCATTATCTCATGCGTTGTTGGGAGAATCTTTTTTGATCAACAGCCACTACTTACAAGTTGTAGCACTTTAGCTGCATGTCCAGAGCAAATTCGTAGGTGATGGTCTGTTGGTTGACAGAGTTCCGATGGCAACTAAA
Source organism: Caligus rogercresseyi (assembly GCA_013387185.1). Classification (NCBI taxonomy): domain Eukaryota; kingdom Metazoa; phylum Arthropoda; class Copepoda; order Siphonostomatoida; family Caligidae; genus Caligus; species Caligus rogercresseyi. Next base: position 21,560,368 of record CP045896.1, on the reverse strand, counting down.
ACGGTGTTTGATTTCTTCAGGGTGCTCCTCTTCATCTCAGCCTCCTCCTCAGTCATGGTCTCAGCTGTTGCTTCGATGTTCTCTTCGCACGAGAACTCTGCAAGAGCACAACATCGATCATACAACTCCTTCTTATGTTCCTTTCTCCTACTCAGGAGCATCTTTTCATCTTGATAAAGAAAACCTCTGTTGCCTAAAACCCAAGCAACAAAATAACGTTCGTTGAACGTTATTTTTTAGTTTGCAGAACGTTCACCAAACGTTAGTTTCCTTCTCAGAAGGCAGTTTTTTCGTTGCAATGAATAATTTTCTTAACGTTTTTCGAACGTTTCCTTTTGGTTATATTTACGTGCCCCTTACGTTATATTTCATTCCCCTTGTGCTTCCTTTTGAGAGTGTATTAAGTTCTTTAACAGTATCCAAATGCTAATTACGCATTTATTTAACATTAAAAATAAACACAACTTTTACAATATTTCACAAATATTTTCAATTCAAGCAACAATTATTTATAACGCAAAATAAGAAAAACATAAAAATAAATTTCAAATATATGAATAGTAGGGGGTATTATAGAAACCTAATATTAAGATATCAAAATTTATCCCCCGCGAAAGTTGCGTCATTAGAAACTAAATGATCGTAGAAAAATGGATTTTGGTTTGACCCCCCCTTACCCCCCCAAATTGCGTTCAAAGGTTTCGTTATGAAGCAAAACTTTTTTGTTATTACTTATTTTGGGAAAAATTAGTTTTACAAAATTAGCTATGATCAAGGTATGACTTTGTTATTTTTTGCACATTTTCGTCAAATAATATTTAGTGCCAATAAATGAACCTAAATGCTGACGCACCATACATTATTTAAACAACGGCTCCTACTAGGGTTCTTTAATAGTTTCAAGAAGGAAAAAGAAAAAAAAAGTACTATTTTGATGTTTTTCAGTTATTTTTTAAATAAGTTTGCTTTTCACATCTTAATTTTCATACAGTAACTCCCTCACATGGTTGAGAATATAAATCTATGACGTTGATTGTATCCAAAAACTTTTGCAGATGCCTCCGTTACTAGTTTTACAGCTCTTTCCACTGATTGTGAATGGCAAGGATACTTATTAATTTTTAAAGGATGTTCTTTTGCTTTTATAAGATCTTCTTAAGGCACAATTGGAGGAACAGACAAATTTATATTTGACCAGTCGATAAGGTTTAAAAAATTCTTAGAATTACAACTGATTGTTTTGGGTACTTGAAAATTTCTTTGTTTTTTAATATTCTTTTTTGCAACCAAAACTTTTTCCAGGGCAAATATTCTTGTTTCCATTTATTTATCGGTTAGGCCTTTTACAAGTTTTATGTGAGACTCACATGGACTTTTTTGTGAAATATAGGATTTAAAATTCTGTTGGCTATGGTAAGACATTTTGCCTCATGTAATGCTCCTGGAAACCTGTAGCAAAAGCTTGAATTCGAAAATTTTCCTGTTTGTATTCCTAATGTAATTTCGTATAAATATTTTTATCTGAGCTTAAAGAATACAGTAAACTTTGATTTAAGTATTTACTTTTCCTACAAGTATTTAAAAACTTTTTATTGAATTTTTGGTAAAGTCTGTATTAATTAATTTTCCTATGGTACCTTCATAAGTCCGAGGTCCTTTTTGTGCGCCATCTAAATGTTTAAAAACTTCTCTAAAAGATAACTCATTCATGTGTAGAAGACAAATAATCCACTGAAGTGGTCTTTTAAGACATAACTCGAGTCTTTTTATTACTCCTTACCATATTCTGACATTGGTGTTGCATCCGTAACACACAACAGTGACCAAAGTGTCAAGTCTTAAATGTTCTTCGACTACTGAAAGTAGTTATTTCGCTTGATCTTCCGCTATGCCACTTTTTAGTAATACGTGATCAATGTATTCATGGTGGGATTCTAAAAATATTTTTTAAGAAATAAGAATTAAGTTTTAAAATAACAAGTTACCTTTAACAATAACTTCTTTTATCAGTTGAGAAAACATTTTTCGTCATTATATTATTATCTGCAAAAGTTTATGGATATAATCAACGTCATAGATTTATATTCTCAACCATGTGAGGGAGTTACTATATGAAAATTAAGATGTGAAAAGCAAACTTATTTAAAAAATAACTTAAAAACATCAACATGAGTACCCTTTTTTTCTTTTTCCTTCTTGAAACTATTAAAGCACCCTAGTAGGAGCCGTTATTTAAAAAATGTTTGGTGCGTCAGCATTTATGTTCATTTATTGGCACTAAATATTATTTGACGAAAATGTGCAAAAAATAACAAAGTCATACATTGATCATAGCTAAATTATGTAAAACTAAATTTTCCAAAATAAGTAATAACAAAAAAGTTTTGCTTCATAACGAAACCTTTGAACTCAATTTGGGGGGGGGGGGTAAGGGGGGGTCAATCCAAAATCCATTTTTCTACGATCATTTAGTTTCTAATGACGCAACTTTCGCGGGGGGATAAATTTTGATATCTTAATATTAGGTTTCTATAATACCCCCTAATGAATAGTATATATATTTTCTGACTTCTTCATTTTTTGCAAATGAAAAAAAAAAACATATACATACAAGTAAGCCAAAGAAAATGTGTAAAAAACATTAGTAAACATAATAGCTTTTTTTTTGCTCCGGTATTGAACACATAATTAATAAAATATATTATCAAAAAAGCCCATCCCATTTTTACATGGACTTTTTTATTTAAAGTTTTTTCAGTTATCAGTGTTACAAATCAGTGTTTTTAGGGCAATTCAAAACTGTAAGGTCCAATCTATTCAAATTGTTGGACTTGATTTAGAACAACCATTCATTGAATATGTTATGAATTGAATGTTTGATAGCAGTCTAAACTTAGACATCTACACACCAAAACAAAGGATATTCTCTGACGATATTGTTTACGAAGAATTGATTAATATGTAAAGAGACCCAAAAATTTATATGGAAATATTTCGTACTATCTTAAAGCTAATTAGGATACATATATTTGCATGCTTTATACAATAAAAATCAATGCGCCAGTAGATATGATGATAGAACATCTCTGTCACGATTATGATTGGCCAAAATCGAGTAGATTACATAGTCATGTCATGAAATGAATGTAATGATTCGTTAAACGAATTTCAATGTTCTTATATTTTTAATAAGATTTTATCCAATAAATAATAATATAAAATTTAGTTTAAATCACTGCTTATTAGAAAATAAAGAAACACAGGACTATGATCAACTAAATTTCGATCTCAAATTTCTACTCTATCAATCAAGTATCGATTCTTGGTATTTTTAGACACAGTCTTTCATAATTCTTTCGGAGGTACGACATATATGTTAAAATGATTCGTTAAACGAATTTCAATATTTTTTTTCTTCTAAGATGTTATCCAATGAATAAAATTATAAAGTTTTATTTAAATACTGCTTATTGGAAAAATAGAGAGGGCACTGATAATGGATTATGATATATTTCGATCAAAAATTTCAACTCGATCAATCAGGTATCGATTTTTGGGTTTGTTTAGGCACAATCTTTCATAATTCTTTCGGAGGTACGAATTATGTGTTAAAAATATCGTTCTTTATACTGTAAATATCTGAATAACTCGTTATGGGTTACAGACATAAACATATTGCTAGTCATGTAACTTTAGTTTACCGTATGCTTATTACGCGTGTTGTTCTTTCATTATCATAGGTTTTAAAATGTCTTCCATGATTTCATGTAAATATTTGATGGTGGATTTAATTAGAAAAGTCCCCAAAAATGTAATTAATAATACTACGTTTTTTTTATTTTTTAGTTGCTACTTATCATTCAAAGTAATGAATAATCAGAAACATACGGGTGCTTAGGTAAAAATGATATTTATATATTAAGGGTATTTGCCTATATCGTACTTATTTTGACAACGGCCAAATTCATTGGCAAATCAATGTTAATTTACAATATCTTTATTTTAAAATTTAGGAATTTAGCAAATACCTCCTGAGGATTGTTAAAAATATATTAAAAGTCGTCATAAGCGATCTTCCAAAAATACTTTCGTATAAATAATTTTAAACTTAAAGACGAGCGGACACTCTTTTCGATATAGACACCTATAAAACAACACACTCTAGAAGAAAAAAAACATTAATCAGTTGACTGACAAAATTGCTGTAAGTGCCATCTAACGGACATATTTAGCATTTGATGACCCACTCAGGATCATCCAACTAAATATCGGGTACGGTTACTTTGATCTCCTACCTGAGCTAGAAACAAAGAGAACGGCTGTCGATGAAGACACCTACGACACTTCAACACGGCCATCGTGCTAACATTCCTCACAAACCTCTCTATTTTTATACTTATTCTAGAAGAAGAAGGGAAAAAGTATTCGTCATCCAGAGTGCTCCTGCCTTGTTCTTATTATTGTTATTGTTTACATTGATTCATCATTGCATGGGATCAAATTTCTCGAATGGGAGTGGACGGGTGGCATGATTCCAGTCATTATATTTGCCCGTCTCGTCTCATCCTCCTCCTCAATGATCGGAGGAGGAGACGAGACGTTTGGGAGCTCCTTCATCAATGTGGTCGCTCTTAGCACTGACTCGGCTCATGAATATGTTCCACGGGACTCGCGGATCCAGATTGATCTATGGGACTGACTCGTTCTGGGATGGATGTGTTTATGGGAGATTCATTCATCTGTACGACCCGGGTCAGTACTTCAATGAACTTCTCGTCACAAAAGCTAGTTCTTAAGACCTCTTAAAAATAAAATAATTATATATATATATATATATATATATATATAACGTTGACTCTGTTAGTATTTTATGAGCGACCTGACGAGGAAGACAGTGAGGGCCTCGTCGTCTGGGACAATCGATCCACATGTCTGGGCAGCTCTGGCAAGACATACTGATGAGAGCGTTTCGCGTCATAATTTCGATGGCCACCACCATTTTTCCTCTAATACCTATTCGATAATTATTAATATTCTGATTCATTAGATCTGTGCCTCCCATATACTGGTTATATTGGTATATGCTGTGAAGGACTGGAAGCTGAATCATTTAATTTGTTACTGCACTCCATCTTTTTACTTTTTGGTGGGGCTTGGTACGATATATTGCCGATGCAATTGTAACAATAGATATCTTTCCATTGTGTTATATGAACCGAACTATCTCCTAAACCTGACAAAGCTATTTCCATCGATCTCTTTCCATTCTTGACGATCATCTGTTTTTGAAGTGTTAAGTTCTTATCTATGATGGGTTTTCGATCTGAAAATTCCAGACCGGTCGGAATCAGTCTAAAATAGCTTTTGGGTCTGTTTCGATTCAAAGTAGCATTTCGGTCTGAATCGGTCTCGAATAACAATTCGGCCTTTATATCATAAACAAAAGTGGCTTTTGATATTTTGTAAAGATGTACCTATTCATTTAATAATTGAGGTCGAAATACATATTCTATTTTTGAAGATATTTAAAGTTTAGTAATGTACTTTTTTATTTGTCTCCCCTTCTATTCTTGGTCCTACTTCATCCAGATGATCGATAAAGTGTTGATTGTCATTACTGCATCTTGCTTCTGTAAAGTACTTGCCCTAGAGGGTGTAAATGGGGGGGGGGGGGGGGGAGTGGTCTAAAACTGATTAAAAAATCCAATCACAATTGATATTGATGTTTACAAAATTTATAAATCCAATCACAATTTGTCACATGTTCGATCAAACTGTAATATTTGATGTCATTGATCAATAAAGAACTCACTGGTATAAGTTATGTATTTGTCTGCCACATTGAACGTTAGTTCTGATTTACAACTCAGAGAATAAGGATGGATTTCCGACTGTTCGTCGACGAGGACATCGTGGTAGCCTTCTGCCGAGATCGAGGCCTTATAACCAGGACTTTAATTTGCCCCTCGTGTTTAGCCTCATGTAAGGAAACTAAACACAAGGGGCAAATTGTTTTTAGGTGTACCAAAAAGTTTGCCAAAAGTTTTTTCTATCCTTATAGGTAGCATTTTTGCAAATGTCGACTCCCTATAACCAAGATTCTCCATATTCTCTATCTCGGGTCGTGCCCAAGGCCTGTTCGTGACGTCGTTAGAGAGTCGGAGTCACCAAGAAGACCGTCGTCGACTGGGGAAAGACCTTCCGAGCGATCTGCACCAGGCATCTCCGGCAACATTCAGTTCCTTTGGGTGGCCCAGGAAGGATCGTGGAGATCGACGAGTCAAAGCTCGGGAATCGAAAATACAACCGGGGTCGAGTAATCGATGGACACTTGGTCTTCGGTGGTGTGGAGCGAGGCCCACAATCGGTAATCGGTAATTTTTAACAAATGCTGGATTTGATACCTGAACAGTATCATCCACCGATCAGAATTGGACTTGATTAGTTATCTTGTCACTTGTAGTATTTGTGTCGAACAGTTTTAATTTTGTAGTGATATGAGCGTCGGATTATAAATATGAGGTGTTGAATTTATACCATTAATGTATAACGTTCATACCTCATATTTTAGAGTAAAAGTGATATTTATTAAATATCAACATAGGTAGCTTTTCTTTGTTAATTTATTTATTATTAAATAAAATTATCATTTTTAATAATAAGTACTTGTCATTTTATTATGGGTCTAATAAGTTTTTATAGGTGTACAAAAATATTAATTTGGGACTTGATATTTTACATTCATGGAAGAAGTGGTATTCGTTGGGTTTAAAGATGTATTGCAATTTCAACATTTTGTAAGTTCAACTACTAATTACGAATTTCAACGATCATCTGGATGAGGTAGGATAGAAGGGGAGACAATGAAGAAAAGTAAATTAATAAACTTTAAATATTTTCAAAAATAGAATATGTACTTCGACCTCAATATTAAGTGAATGAGTACATCTAATAATGATTCACCGTTGTATATACGTGGTATTTTGTACAATCTTGTTGAAACTTGGTATACAAGTATATACGTTCAGAAAGTTTCTTCTATAATTTTGATAAGTTTGAAAAAGATCGATCAAGTTTCAAGTAGATGATAAAGGTCATGTCCAAAGTGCTCTTGTATACGCTTCATTGCTTCAGTTTGTTTAACCTTCCTTAACACCGCTAGCTGCAATTTACATTCGCTTCGTTCGGTTTCGTTCGCTAAGTTTCGTTCTCGGGCTTTCACCGAAATAAAAGATTTCCCGACATTTCACCCCAATAATAGTTCAATTTTACAATTGGATACATATGGGAACTTTGCTATCTAATCCAGACATAGAAAGGTTTTCTCCGTTTCTTGCCGCAATTAAAAGAATTGTGTGGGCGATGGAACCGACCTACTATTCGGATTCAGTACTTGATATAGTGCACCAGTGTAAGGATATGCGTCCATTCATTGATATATTTGGAGATCCGTTGCTTTTAGAAAAATTGCGCTTAATATGAAAACTTTTACTCTTCATGATTTAAATGATCATTCTATTTTTAACGTTGGTAGGTTTCGCTATCCTCTACAAAGATCCATAAAATCATTATGTCCTTCGAGGTCGTGGGTCTCAAAATTTGCCTTCAATGATAGACTGCCGCCGGAAGCTAGGTCTGTGTTGGACGAGTATATAAGATTGCTCAATCTTCCAACCTCTTGGCGACAAAAAATTCTTCAATCAACGTGTAGTATCGTCGATGGATCAAAGTTTACTGCACAACTTCAGATTTCATCTATATTATTGAATTTTTTTATCCTTGCAATAATTGTGGATTCCTCTATTATACTATCATACATGCATTTGCTGACTGCCCAAGACTAATTTTTAAAAACAGTTTATTAAATTGAACGTGTGCAACCAGGAAAATCTCTGTTCTAAATTAATAACTGCTTACATTATATTTGGTGCATACAAACGAAAAAATAACGCCCCCCAAAAACATAAAGCTTCTTAATGTAAAAGCTTTCATCGCACATAAACTGACCGCAAACTCTTTCGTCAACGTCGAAGAATTAAAAGCGATTATAATTGGTGCTGCTGCGAGGTACTCGGCGCTCGACATAAAAATCCCGACATCGCTATCCTCAACTGGGTGGAAATGGACAGGAGACTTGATCCGTTTTTTACCGACATTCTCAATCAAGTATATGACGGCCATAAGTCAATGACATCGGCAATTTTTATCCACGAAAAAATAAAATTTTATATAAGGTTATTTTGTCACTCGACAGTAATTTTAAACTATAATGTAAATTTATGTATTTATATGCGCAACTGTCCGGTGAGTTTTTATTTTATATCTCTACATGTTTTTTAGTGTATAGTATACAGTATAAGTATACACTTTTATTGTAAAAAATTAATCGAAAAAAATAAATAAAGATAGTTCAACTACGATTGAAACGGATCAAGAACAGTCACGATTAAAATGTTGTGTTCAACTTGTTCATTGCGGTATAAGACGTAGTTGGCGAGCGTATAAAATATCAAAGTCCACTTTTGTTTATGATATAAATTCATACAAATTAACCCGTTTTCTCTTAACGTGTCAAGAAAGACACGCAATATGTATTTTCTATTATCTTGAATTTCGTTGTAAAAAATCGGAATATTTTCGTAGGTTATAAAATTTAAAAAATTCTACATATCTTTCTGTTGAAGAGGGAGAAAAAAAGAAGAATGCAAATTCAGTTTTGAAAAGAGTAGAGAAGCCATTGTAAATTTAAAATCTCTTTTTTGAGATGAATTCACAAAGGTAAGGCGATAAAACTTATTTGGCGATAAAACTTATTGTTCTTTATCTTATTTAAAAATTCATTAATTTTGTTCAATTGAAAGAAGCAAATATTAGTTCTTACTTTTTGTGTATCCAAAAGTTAACACTAGGAAGATGCATATATAAAATTAGTTTCTTCTTTTTTCTTAGACATTTATCGATGAAGATATCTAGTGAAACGTTTTGGAAAAGCGCTTTAACTGTTTTACTTAATAGCTTAACTAATGACCATAAGAATTTTCCGTATCACATAATATTCGACAACCTTTTCACAACTATACCTTTACTTAGTGAACTTCAGGAAAGAGGATATTGATAGAACAGGCACTATGGGAACTAACCGTTTGGATAGGAACTAGTGTGTTTTTGGTCTGGACCGATTTTTGTTTTTAAGTCCGGTTTGAAGTAACCTTTCCCAGACTTATTTGGACAGATTTTTGTCCGGACAGTCAGTCAAAACCGAAATGTTATTCGAGACCGATTCAGACCGAAATGCTACTTTAGGATCGAAACAACCGTCAAGGATGGAAAGATGATCGATGGAAATAGCTTTGTCAGGTTTAGGAGATAGTTCGGTTCATGTAACACAATGGAAAGATATTCTATTGTTACAATTGCATCGGCAATATATCGTACCAAGCCCCACCAAAAAGTAAAAAGATGGAGTACAGTAACAAATTAAATGATTCAGCTTCCAGTCCTTCACAGCATATACCAATATAACCAGTATATGGGAGGCACAGATCTAATGAATCAGAATATTAATAATTATCGAATAGGTATTAGAGGAAAAAATGGTGGTGGCCAATATTCACCCGGGTAAACGACGCCTCAATAAATAACGTATGGCAGATTAACAAAGAGTGTGAAACACTATGTATTTCACAGTTACATTTCCGAATAGATATAGCCATGGCTTATATAAAGAAATATGACATAGAGCCTAAAGCATCTGGAAAGAAAAAAGTATAACCCAGGAGAGATTGACTACCGATTTCATGGAAATTGTCAGATAATTCACCCGGAATACTGTAAATGTAATGTTGGACTTTCTATCGATTGTTTTGAAACTTATCACAAAATATAATTATTAATTAATTTTTGTAAGTTAACATAAATTAATAAGTAAATGACTTTTTGTTTTCTATGAAGAATAAATAATTATGTAGAAAAATATGTATGTAGAATTTATTTTTCTTCTAAAGAATAAAATAATATAAAAATGTATTCATTAACTCCTAGTGTTAATTTTTGGACATGGGGCCTATTTTAGGCATGATTGGCTTTATGAGCAAAAATAAAATGAATGTTTGATATAATTTTTAGATGAATCAAGAGAAAAATAATAATTCCGGAGTTAATGGGTTAAACAAGAATTATAAAAATATTAGCGGTGGGTCCTGCTTGGTCGCCGTGTTGGAAAACCGCGCCTTGACGCGAACACAGGAGACAGATGAGCGTCTCCAGAGTTTTCCCTGTCATTGGTAGTGTCCGTAGGGGGTACTGAACGTGGCCTTGTCCGAGGTAAAGACGACGCCCAAAAGGGTAACATGGGACGCCAAGATCCGTGGCCTCTCCGTTCACGGCAGCTACGAGGGCCAACTCCTCGCCATCGAAAAACTAAGAACGAGGCGTTTAATGGCATTCGCGAGGAACTCTGCGTTTTTTGCTGCTTCTCAACGAACATGTATGTGAGGAGGTTCAGGACTATTCCGTGGCTGAACACCCTTCCAAGAACCAAGATTATGAGGACCCGGCACTGATCGTGTTTCTGATACCGTTGATGGTGGAACAGAGGATGATTTGGGCGAAGCAGAAGTAGAAGCGCACGAAGATGTCCTTGTATGCCTTGTGAATCCCTCGAACTTTGTTGACGTCCAGCTCCTCCTTGGATGCAGATGAGGCAATTTCCCTCCTTGTTGAAGGAATACTGCGTGGGGCTCTTCCAGAGTTTAAAGTACTCTGAGGAGGGGAGTTTTTGAAGCATGTTTAGTGTCCGTTTATTTTCGAGGGACTCCGGGCCCACCGAAATTATGACGCGAAACGCTCTCATCAGTTATGTCTTGCCAGAGCTGTCCAGATATGTAGATCGCTTGTCCCAGACGACGAGGCCCTCACTGTCTTCCTCGTCAGGTCGCTCATAAAATACTAAAAGAGTCAACGTTTATATATATATATATATATATATATATGGCTAGACAAAAATGTCCGGTTGATAAGTTTGTTTCTTGTGCGCAGAGCGTACGTAAAAATTCAAAACAAGTAAATCAGCTACGCTTTTGAAACAAATAGCTACAATTTATAACTATAAAAAATATCTCTCAGACCAGAAATGAGTGTTCAGCAAGCGAAAAGACAACGGATTCACGATTTGCTTGACGCGCAAATATCAAGTCGATATTGCCCGGATCGTTGGCGTTGATATCCGTACTGTCCGTCGTATCCAGCAAGCCAAAAATGATGGAAAAGGCTTCAACAGAGCTCCTGGATCTGGTGGCCATAACAAAAAGCGGACAGACGACTTTCTCAATAAAGTTAAGGCCAAAGTTGATCGGACCCCACCATCAGCCTAAACCGTCTCTCAAAAGAGTTCAACATGTCCAGGCGCACAATCCAGCTGGCTGCCAAGGAAGATTTGGGCTTGCAATCATTCGTTCGGACCCACAGACAGCTATTGACAGCAGCAGCGATGGAGAAGAGGCTCGATAGGTGCAAAATCATCCTAAATTGGTTGAAAAAGAAGCCGTGTCTCATCAAAATATTTTCAGACGAAAAGATCTTCACGGTGGACCAAGTTTACAATCGCAGAAATGATCGATGGCTTGCTAAGCAACGTGAGGATGTCCAAGGAGTCTTCAGGACCAAGAATCCCCAGCAAGTGATGGTCCTTGGTGTATTCAGGTCCGACGGAAAGAAGATGCCTCCATTCTTCTTTCGGCCGGACGAGAAGATCGACACCGAGGCCTACTACAAAGTCCTGAGGTATACTGTTCTGCTATGGTTTAAAAAAACTACCCCACCGGAAACTATGTGTGGCAGCAGGATGGTGCGCCATCTCATATGGCGGCTAAGAACCAAAAGTTCTGCAAGACAATATGGCCCATTTCTGGCCGAAGAACTTCTGGCCACCGTCATCCCCGGATCTAAATCCGCTAGATTTTTTCTGATGGGGCGCAATTTGAGAGCAAGACCAACCGGACCCCTCACCTCAATCTTGACTCTCTGAAGGCCACCATCATCAAGGAGTGGGACAACTACCCTGAGAAGCACATTATAAATGCCTGCAAACGCTTCCGGCCCCACCTCGAAGCCGTCGTGAAGGCCAATGGAGGCCATATTGAATAATTTAGATCCTTTTATATACAACTTAAAGCCAAATAAATTTCAGTTCCATAGAAGCAACCAATTAAAAGTTTATTAAGTTCACAAAATCAAAATATCAAACCGGACATTTTTGCCTAGCCACTCTGTATATATATATATTTAATTATTTTATATTTAAGAGGTCTTAAGAACTAGCTTTTGTGACGAGAAGTTCATTGAAGTACTTACCCGGGTCGTACAGATGAATGAATCTCCCATAAACACATCCATCCCAGAACGAGTCAGTCCATAGATCAATCTGGATCCGCGAGTCCCGTTGAACATATTCATGAGCCGTCAGTGCTAAGAGCGACCACATTGATGAAGGAGCTCCCAACGTCTCGTCTCCTCCTCCGATCATTGAGGAAGAGGATGAGACGAGACGGGGTAAATATAATGACTGGAATCATCCACCCGTCCACTCCCATTCGAGAAATTTGATCCCAAGCATTGGTGAATCAATGTAAACAATAACAATAATAGAACAAGGCAGGAGCACTCTGGATGACGAATACTTTTTTTTCCTTCTTCTTCTATAATAAGTATAATAATAGAGAGGTTTGTGAGGAATGTTAGCACGATGGCCGTGTTGAAGTGTGGTAGGTGTCTTCATCGACAGCCGTTTCTCTCTGTTTCTAGCTCAGGCAGGAGATCAAAGTAACCGTACCCAAAATATCAGTATTTCTAAGTTCGTTACTGTAGGTTTGTAATGGATTTTTCCTTTTAATATTTTTAAAAGAAGAAGCTGCAGTGTAATTTTGATAGCTCCCAAATTGTATTTGGGGAGAAAGGAAGTGAAGCTCATTGCCAAGCAAAATGACTTAAGCTCCATCTAGCGGACAACCTTTTCCAATTGAACCCTCTAAACAAACCTCAATATTTCTAAGTCTAATACTGTGGTTTTGGTCATGATGCAAAGCATTCATATTATTTCTTTTAATTTTTTTAAAGAGGAGGATTGTAAAGGGGTATGATAAGTTTAATAACTGCCCAATATGATCTCAATTAAATTAATAAAAATATATATATATATATATAGATACAAACATTCTATCTATATTTGCCTTGCAATAGGGACCAAGGAACTCATTTTAAAAGAAGTATACTTAATGGTTTTGCACAAAATGAAGAAAAGACAAGAAGGAAAAGAGTGAGGAAGACCACCCAGAGTGTCAGGTTCGTTTCGAGCAATGCCAGATATATTTATGTAGTTAACACTTTCATCAATACATCTAATTTTATGTTATTAGCGTCTCTTGATTCTTTTTCTTCACTATATTGTTTTTTAATCAGATGGGGGTCTTAAATTGGAAAATTATGCCTGACATCAGAATGAATGGAAACCGGATTCAAACTGAGTCACAGGTCTGTTTTTGATGATGTTCGTTTATAATATATTGGAAAATTAGAATATTTCATTATTTATATATATATAATATTATTGTAAACATCATATTATCGCGTCATTGAGTATTTTTTGCTGATTATTAAATATATTTAAGATGTTCTCGCAAACTAAAAAGAACACAATTTTTCAGCTTGACAACTCAATTTTCTTTTTTTTTTTCTTGTCCTGTTATACTGAGGAAAAAATGATTATAAACGTAAAAGTTAAGAAGTCTCAAGTAAGGACATATATAACACATGGGCTGAAAAGTCCCGGGCCTAATACATATATGGCGGTATTTTATTGCAGTCACCTTTTTTCCAGTTAATACTAGCCTTCAAAAGACAGCTGTTAAAAATTCATAATATTTTATTCATTAGTTTTTGAGTTATTGTGCTAAGAGTGACGCTACTGTTGTTATTTTCAAAACAATGGATCAAAAACAATTTCTTGTTTTAATTTTACACTGCTTCTTGATTGGAAAAAATACTATTCAGGCGAAGCAATGGATTGAAAAGTGTTATGGGGACTCTGCTCCATAAGAAACAACAATAAAACGTTGGTTTGCTGACTTCAAACGTGGTCGTAGAGACACCAATGACGCAGAACGCAGTGGACGTCCAAATGAGACGGTAACATCAGAAAACATCAAAAAAATCCACAAAATCGTTTTGAATGATCGAAAAGTGAAGTTGTGTGAGTTAGCTGACATCCTAAAAATATCAAACGAACGTGTTGGCTTTATATTGGATGAGCATTTGACTATGAGAAAGTTCTGTTCAAAGTGGGTGCCGCGTTTGCTCATTGTTGACCAAAAACAGGAACGTGTTGATGATTCTTAGCAGTGTTTGGCCATGTCTAAACGTAACAAACCAGAATTTTTGCGTGACAATGGATGAAACATGATCCATCAATTCACTCCGGAATCAAAACGATCGTCATCTGAGTGGAAAGCAACTGGTGAGCCTCGTCCAAAGTACCCGAAAGCACAACCTTCGGCTGGGAAGGTTATGGCCTCGGTATTTTTGGATGTGCGTGGTCTAATACTCATCGACTATCTTGAGAAAGGAAATACCATCAACAATGAATATTATATAGCGTGATTGGAGCGTTTGAAGGCCGAAATTGCAAAGAAACGACCGCATATGGCAAATATTTTTTTGTTTCACCAAGACAACGCACCCTGTCACAAGTCAATCCAAACAATGGCGTGAATTTAACTTCGAGTTGCTCCGACATACACAGTAGGGGGTATTATAGAAACCTAATATTAAGATATCATAACGAAACATTTGAACGCAATTTGGGGGGGGGGGTAAAGGGGGGTCAAACCAAATCCATTATTCTACGATCATTTAGTTTCTTATGACGCAACTTTCGCGGGGGGATAAATTTTGATATCTTAATATTAGGTTTCTATAATATCCCCTAATACACAGTATTCGCCAGATTTGACTCCCAGCGACTACTGGCTGTTCGCAGACCTAAAAAAATGCTCAACGGTAAGAAATTTTGCACGAATTAAGGGATTTTCGTTGAAACTGAGGCCTATTTAGAGGCAAAAGATAGATCGCTCTGCAAAAGTGGTATTGAAATGTTAAAACGGCGCTGGAATGATTGCGTTGCTCTTGATAGAGATTACTTTGATGAATAAAGCTAATTTTGAACAGAAAAACCCGTGTTTTCTTTGTTAGGCCCGGGACTTTTCAGCCCATGTGTTATATATAAGCTTCAATATTTGCAAATATTTTCTATTTACATTGCCAAGCAAATTTCAAAATATCTAAAATCAAATTGAGTGTTTAAATTAATGATACCTCTAGCATTTCTAAATTGTTTATCATTATATAGTCATATGATTTTATCTCATTGCATAATAATTTGTTGCATTTGATCACAAAATATTAGTTGTAAAGGACGAAGGCTTCATATTCTATACCCTATTTAACTTATTTGTTAGTGCGTTTGCAATGGCTTAGCTTATATTGACTAAAAAATACAAGATTTAAAATCATGATAAAGATAAAGCATGATATCTTAAAATATGACACATACCAGTTATTAATAGACAAAATTAAGTGAGTCTCGTATAATAAGGAGCCACAGTAGACTTGACGTTTTCCATTTACTGATACTGTAATGTTTCCCAAAACGCAATATTTATTTTGACTTATTAATGATTCTTCCAATGTATGTACAGCTATTTTTTCTATACTATACCACATAATATAAAACAACATGCAAAAAAATGTAGAATTCTTTAAGGGAAAAATTATATTCAACGAAAATATGCATAAACAATGCCTTATTCACAGATTGGCAAATAAAAATAAATAAATTTCAAACTCTCTGAAATACTTACTTATGTATTTCGGTATTTAAATAAAGTTATTAAAAGTTGTAATGTGACCAAATAATGAATATCATCTCTAAAAGAGACATACACAAAACATTAAATAACACATTGTGGGAAATCTACTTATTGGTGTTTAATATAAAAACGCTACATCTATATATATAAAAGAGACTGTGTGTGTGTTTGTGTGTTTGTTTGTCCGCTATCTACGGCCAAACTACTGGACCGTTTTAGATGAAAATTGGCACGGACCTTCTTTAGGACCCAAGGAGTGTCCTCCAGTGAGTCTTTGTCATTATCCATACCTGATGACGTCACTAGAGGTCAAAAAATAAATCAGAGTGCCTATTTCACCATGAAGGAGGCATTCTATCAACTTTTATCATAAAATAAAAATTGTAGACCTCCCCATAAAAAATAGCCAAAATGACCTCAAAAATGACGTCACTGGTCACCCGGGCAAACGCCGGGTACTTAAGCTAGTATTTGATATTGAAGGGATATTTTCACAATATAATAAAAATCACAACATACTGGATTAGTTGAATGTATGCATCATTACAGGGTGTCCAGCAATTTCATCGCACGTAAATTTATCACGGACCTTTTTATTACATTATTAGGTCCACAAAGTAAAAAAATGAATAGCACGGAAAATGCTTAACGACAAAAAGCTTGGTGACAAAAATACCCACGAGAAAAAGAAGAGTGACGTAAATGTTTCACTACAAAAAGCTTCCTGACAAAAATACCCACGAAAAAAAGGGGAACGAGAAAATTGACTGACTATAAAAGAGCAAGCGATGTAAATACCCACGATAAAAAACGGCTATAAAAAGGTCCGTGACGAATTTACGTGCGATGAAGTTACAATAAACCTCATTACACGGCTTCAATACCATGTAAAATATTTATCAATATTACATTGTTCAAGCAACAAATAAAATAAACATACATGCGAAATAAGACACAGCTCCAAAATTCTATAAAAATAGTTTTTTTATTATTCAGTATATCAGACTATTTATAAAGTTTTAGTTAAAAATTATCAATATTATTTATTTGAACACTAATGTAACAAGAATTATATTTCTCGTAAAGAAAACTGCAACCAGATATACGACTTCTTCTCATGAGATTATGTCTTTATTGCAGAAGAAATGAAATATTTTCCGTCAAGCTTTTTTAACATATTTTGCATAAGATTAAGAAAGAACATCAATATTTATTTCACTAATATGTAGAGTATTATTTGTTGTTTTTGTACCAGATACTCTTTTGATAATCCTAGATTAGGCCCACTGGAACATATTGCTGTCTACGTTTATTTATTTATTGTTCCTTGATGTATAATTTTGAACTAATACTTTTAATGTATTTAATTTGAAACGTTTGAGAGGTGAAACAAGCCCTCAACTAGATGATTTTGTGATATGATAACAAATATATGAACTTCCAAATAAAATTCATTCACCAATCCATTCCATTGGACACAAGGCAAAGCTAAATATCAGTATTGCTATATTCTTCCATTGCATTCGACTATCATTTAAAATAAAACAATGCTAAAATTAATTTAGCACTTAATTTAAAAAAATCATTTCCATACTTTATCGTTTAATGGCGAATCTTTATTTTTATCATACATGATCTGCCTATGTACATAGATTTGAAATTCTAAATTTTCTAGCTTAAACATTTATTCTCCCTCTTAACAGAACTCCTTCGTCAATAATGTTTTTTTTAACTTGTAGTCCTTATACCCATCTAATCCAGATAAGTATACGTAAAGCTTTAAAGTAAAGTAGCGCATGCAAGGAAAAAGTAAACAAAAAAACTGGCCAAAATTTTGATTATTTTCTTTAACGTTAGATGTCGCTAGTCCATGAAATTACGTCACAATCCTATTTAAAACCGTTTTAAAGGGATTAAGTTTGATGATTTGAAATATATCAAATCACTACAACATTGTGCGAGATTCCAAATATAAATAATATAAGGACTTTGTTATATTTCAAAGAGCTCTAGCATCAAAGCAGTGCCCCTTACGGACTAAAGAAGAACTAAATTTTGGCCAATTCCTTTTGGGAAAAAGGAATAATTTTTGATGTTATGTATGCGCTACTTTACTTTAACGCTTTATGTATACGAACCACATAGTCCAAAGATTCCTTATAAACTTTAAAAAAATCATTGTCGTGTCCAGAGATCGAACAATCATCATAAATTTGATATAAATTAATTAAAATACTCTTTCGATTGAGTGAGATTGATTTTTAATTGGGATTTGCATAGGTGCTCAGGTAGGAGTAGTAGTAGGCAAGGTAGTACTTACCTACACTGCAAAATGGCTCCCCTCTTGTTTGCTATGGATGCGTATTGCCAAACACTTTTAATTAATTATCTATATTTATGAGACTCATGAGAAAGCCTTTTGCTGGCCTGATGCATACCTTTGACAAAAACCAATCTAAAGGGAAATTCCATATGTCAAGTTATAAACTCATCATTGAAATAGGGTTGAGTATATATATATATATTTTTTTTTTTTCATGATTGCATTTTGATCTATTCAATCCAATTATATATGAAGAGCAGATCGTTTAGTAACAAAGATGATTTAACCTCACACGGTGAGAATGCATTGATTATATTTAAATGATGGTGAAGGAATTGTCATGCTATGGTCTGCATAGGAAACAACAACATCAAGAATAATTTTAATTGTAAATATCATTATTAAGTTATGTCCGAAATCGGGCATATATTTATTCTTCTTTTTGTATTTACTTTGTGAGTGCTTCTAATATCGGTATGTTCGTGATTTAAGATAATACGTATTATTTACAATCATTTGGGGGATTTTGAACTACAGTTGGCATAAAAAAGAGAGTATTTATTTGAAATTGTAAAAAAAAAATCAGGTTATGTCATTATTTTCTCAGTTTATATGAGAAATAGTATTTGTAAAATATTTACCTCCGCCGAAGGGTATTGTTTTCACTGGCGTTGGTTGTTGTTAGTTTGTTGGTTTGTTTGTCAGCAGGATAACTCAAAAGTACGGAACGGATTCGGATGAAACTTTGTGGAGTTGTTGAAAATGTCAAAAGGAACAAGTGATTAAATTTTGCCATCTCTGAATGCAGAATTAAGATGCAAAATGAGCTAAATACTAATAAATATTTCAAGTTAGCCTACTCTGCCAATAGATGTCGCTGTGCTGATAAATCGGGTGCCGGGAGCATCTTCCTCTCGGAATTTCCGTCGAGGGGAACCCTCCCCCGTCCCTCTACGCCGCCCCAGTCGTGAAAAATCCGCCTCGGAAGGCTCATAAGGACCCCGTGACGGCGGAGGTTTGCACTCTCTGAGTGTATATATGCCTCTAGTTATATATATATATATATTCCACTCAAAAAGTTGCCTACCTATGTATTTGGTCGATTTCGTCCATGAGTCATCATTTTCCTTTTCTACCTTGATCTATTTCTCCATTTTTCCCCGGTCCATTCTTCCTTACAACTAAATTCCTCGGCCAATTCTTCCTAATATTGGAACCTATGGTAAGTTAGTGGACTATACAGATTTCAAGTTGTTGATTCTATATTTACATTGTATATAGACATGATATCATTAACCATTATATGAGGGTGTACCTGGAAGAATGAGCCGGACCATGAAAAAGTCAGGATTAAAAAAACTTTTAACTTTGAAAGTTGTAATCTCCACCGACTGTGATAACGTCATGGCAGTGTTCCCAAAGCATCTTGACTTGGTCGAACAGCGAAAGTCATGTGTTTTAATTGGCAGTGGTAAGAGTGATTCCAGATGACTCTTATGGCACGATTATCAAAT
Organism: Caligus rogercresseyi; assembly: GCA_013387185.1. Taxonomy (NCBI): domain Eukaryota; kingdom Metazoa; phylum Arthropoda; class Copepoda; order Siphonostomatoida; family Caligidae; genus Caligus; species Caligus rogercresseyi. The sequence goes on along the minus strand of CP045896.1, from coordinate 21,540,611 downwards.
TTTTACTACTAGTGTGATCTCACTCAACCTCCCTGAACATAAAATATGTTATGAAAATAATACACAAATTGTTTTGTTTTTTGACTAATCGTGTTAACTTTTTGAGATTACAAAGCAGGTTTATTCTTATTTGTATAACCCAATAAGAATGAGATATTTAACAGAGACGAAAAATTCAGTTGACTTTAAAAATTACATGATGACGTAAATCAACCTTCTAGATATCAAAATTATTAAATGCAACGGTATATTTTATTTCTTCATGTTCTTTTATGTTGCAAATTAGACAATTTGTCAAAATACCTCTGCCAAACTTTGTTGAATATATAGGGCGTTAAATAGATAATAAACAACTTGTTGCTTTTGTGTAAAATAAATTTATTTTCAAGCAAACATGCACGATAATTGTTTTTTTTCTTATTAAAGCTTGGATATTGAGACTTTGGATACTTAAAGGACAACACAAACTCTTTTCATCTCTTTATTGTGTCACCGACTTCAGTAATATATGTATGCCTTTATTCGTTTCCATAATGAATATCCATAAGAAAACTACCATTTTATTATATTTGTACAATATTTTATTATATTCAAAAAATAGTTTGTATGTAATGAATAAGTTGTACAATTATGACGTCACACCAAAGACCTCAACACTTATTTGACGTCATAGGCCGGTCAGCTGTACTGCTGATACTGCCATAGAGATATAAAGACATAGAGAGCTTATTCCCTTCAATAACAGAAAAATATCGTTCAGCTGTATTTTTGTGTCCAATGTAAACAAAGTAATTTGTACTACGTCATCGTAAGCTGATCATAGAGATAAATTCTATCTCTATGATCAGCTTACGATGACGTATTACAAATTACTTTGTTTATATTGGACACAAAAATATAGATGATGGGAATAAGCTCTCTATATCTTTTTATCTCTATGGTTACTGTGCCCACCTATTGCTCTCCGTTTTTCCTTTTCTTACATACCGTGTTATTCATACTGTTCGTAATATAGCCCTTAAACTCTACGCACGTGCGCCTCTCGAGTCCTCTTATTCGTTCCTACCTCTCCACTAAATGACGACGAGTCTGGGATACTACTAGTAATCGTAATCCTTTATAATCTCAGGTATCCCTACATTCACATCATATTGATCTTGTTTAAATATATAAAAAAATACTTGCATGTTTGCTTAAAAATGAATTATGTTTGAAATTATCTTTAAATACCTTTGTTTATAAAGGCTTCTTTTCCAAGTGTCTACCATAGAGATATAAAGATATAGAGAGCTTATTGGATTCGTCAGAGAAATACGTCATTGTGTCAAGAACATATGTATCTGTGTGTTCAATATAAACAAAGTAATTTGACCTACGTCATCGTAAGCTGATCATAGAGATATAATCTATCTATATGATCAGCTTACGATGACGTAGGTCAAATTACTTTGTTTATTTTGAACACACAGAAACAACAGAACGTTTTTTCTCTACAATTGAAGGAAATCAGCTCTCTATATCTTTATATCTCTATGATTCTATCCATAGAGATATAAAGATATAGAGAGCTGATTCCCTTCAATAGCAGAGAAACAGCGTTCTATTGTTTCTGTGTGTCCACTATAAACAAAGTAATTGATACTACGTCATCGTAAGCTGTTCATAGAGATATAATCATAGAGATATAAACATAACACAATGACGTATTTCTCTTCCCTCCAATAGCAGAGAAACATCGTTCAGATATATTCTTGACACAATGACGTATTTCTCTGATGAGTCCAATAAGCTATCTATATCTTTTTATCTCTATGGTGTGAATACATATTGACGAGAGAGCTGACTTTTCGCATGGGGAAGAATACAAATAGTAACTTTGTTCATCCCGCCTACGTCATCAAAAATCTATTACAACTACAGACTTATAATAATTAGATGTATAACGTGTCACAATCCATGAAAAAATGAAATAATTTTGTAATCTTTATACTTTCATCCTAAGTAAACAATAAATGCTAATTATAGTTGATAGTTATGTATTACAAATAAATATTATGGATCGAATTCCCCTAACAAAAATATATACACGCATCATCATATTGATATCTCCTTTTCCAAATCTACAACAAATTATTATTATTATTACGCCAATTATATTTCCTTTTTCAGAAAAAAAACTAGTATTTTTTTTTTGCATGATCAGCCTACGATCAAAGGAAATCATGAGACAGATAAAAGCCTACTTATTTATGAGTCTAATCGGATCCCAAAGTAACATAAATCAATTTATTCTTATTATTTTTTTTAAACAGAGAATCAGCGACCTGAAACAGGATTTGAAATGGGATCTACATAATTAAAAAGACAACTCTGACGTGGTGTGTTTTCTTGACAGATTGTTAAGCCAATCTTTTGGGGGGGATAGTTTGCATGTAAGGAGGGATATGGTACATAAATAGACTCATTTGCATATATTTTAATATACAAATTTTGATATTGTATTCGTTTTTATTCTATTTGGGAAGTTCATTAGCACATAAAGCTAAAATTATATACATAAAATGTGCAAAAAAACCTTGAATTTTTAACAAATATCGATGGAATAATATATATATATATACTTTACATATATATATATTTATATATCAGACTTGTTGATTTATCGTTCATTTGTTGTCGTTCGTTTTTGGCATCCCCCGAAAAAAGACCAAAATTTCCTTTTTTCAGAATGGCGAGGAAAAATTTCCTTCCTAAAAAAAGGTTGTTAATTCTTTTCAGAATGACGAACAACAAATGAACGATGAACTACAAACGATTCAATTTAAAATTAACAATGAACAACGAACGATTCAATTTAAAGTTAACAATGAACGACTAACGATATTTTTTTGCGAACGACAAACGAACGACAATTTTTCGCGAACGTCAACAAGTCTGATATATATATATATATAAACATATATTTATTATTAATAAAAATAATAATAAAGCTTTTGCATGTGCTTTTCTTTCAATAAAATATCTAATATGTAATATTCAATTACATATTCCTAAGAACTTTTTGATTAAACATATATAATGATTGCCATTACATACATGTTTTTGAAATTGTTGTGGCGGGTCAACTGATGAATCATTTTGTTGTTTCTTGAAACATCTCTGATGACGAATTAACACTCGGATAGAATATTTAAAAATAATTTTCTCAAAGCTATTTCTATCGAAGAAATATAATTCATGGATATATATATAACCTGACAAGATCTTGTTCAATTTAGACAATCATATCGAATCATATTTAGTTACTCCTTCGCATGGCAACTTTTTGCCCTATTTTCTACTGATATCAACATGGCTGGTATGGTTTTTTGACATATTTTGTTAGATGGAATTGTATGTGTGTTAATATAAATAAGTTTTTAGGCTGAAATCATCGAACTTAGGATTATATTTGTGTTTTTTGGGGGTAGATACTGTTGAAAAATATTTCTACATATACTGTACCCTGGTATGTGCTGCAAGAACTGCTGGAATAAAAGTCCACAGTTGCGACAGGCCAGGACGTGGAGAGCTGCCAGGGATGCAGCAATAGCTCTCGCCGAGGGAGTGGCGCTATAGATTACTCCGATCTCATGGCATGATTTCCCCAAAAAATCGATATTTATATTTTATATTATTATATATATACGCAAATAAGTGCAGAGTCTGATTAAACTTTCTGGACTCCCAATGAAGTAGCAAATCTGAAGATCCAAGTAGCGGATATGCTATTGAATTTTAAAAAGTTATAGAAACCTTAAGATTTCCTTTTTCTTCTAGTCAAAATTGTATTTTTATATGTTGATTGAGCGTTCTATCTGATTACGTTGGTCGTTTAGAGAAGTCTTCGCGCCTTCGGCCTTGACCGCCAGGAGGACTTTATTGTTTCGCAAAAAGATACTTTTTCGGTGTCCCTTTGGCTTCGAATGGCTCAACCTATATTAAAAACAACTCCAGCACGATCTCTGTCATCATATATACTGTCAATGTATATAATTGACTGTTTAGGGATAATTAAATATTTGATCTTTAATATGCTGATTGACTGAGTCTGAGTAGCGTTCTATCTGATTACGTTGATCTTGGAGCGTTGGAGGCCGTTTATGATGGTGGGTATTCGTGCCTTTAACCGGTCTATATCGCTCCGCTTTTTTTTTTGCTTTGAAACAGCTCGCATTAATCCATTTAGAGACTCCTGATCTAATACATCTCCAAAAAAAAAACGTAAGAATATTTAATCCAAGGAGGAAAATTGCTTCCAAATTTGATAAAATATGAAAAAAACATGACACAATAAAATCCAAAAAATATGATTGATGTAATAAAAATAAGTTGATGTGTTATTTTACACATCCTTTAATCCAAATCAGATAAAATCGATTGCCCAAAAATATTTTTTGTTCTTTCCTTATTTACGAAATTACGTATCATCTCCAAAAGAAAAGTAAAATTACATAAATTCTTTTCTAAAGTCATCTTGAATTTTATCAAGAAAAATCTCTAGACGAACAAGGCGTGTGGGCCAGATGTAATCCCTGGCAAGGTATACGTGCAATTTATTGATGGAGTTTTTCCTTTTCATTTAAAAATTTACCAGAAGATGGAAAAGTTCTTTAGCAAAAGGTAGAATTGTTCTTATCCCAAAAAGGGTAATGGCACAAACTTCCGTCATTGGAGGTCAATTCTAGATGAGTCGTATCGGCTTATGTCAGGCATTCTTGCTCAACAAATGCAAATCCTATTGAAAACCTGTTGAAAAATGTTGTAATATGAAAACTGATTTTTTCGTTGTTGCTTCCATTTATTACCTCTGCCGAAGGAGGTATTATTTTCACTGGCGTTGGTTTGTTGTTTGGTTGGTTGGTTTGTTTGTCAGCAGGATAACTCAAAAAGTGCGGAACGGATTCGGATGAAACTTTGTGGAGTTGTTGGAAATGCCAAAAGGAACAAGTGATTAAATTTTGGCATCTCTGAGTGCTTCTTTAAGATGCAAAATGAGCTAAATACTAATAAATATTTCAAGTTATCCTACTCTGCCAATAGATGTCGCTGTGCTGTGCTCTCAAAGAGGAGAGCACAGCACAGCGACATATATTGTCAAAGGCAAAAAGACTAAGTGATTCATTTGGTGGGGATCGGCGGAGGTTTGCACTCTCTGAGTCCTCTAGTTTTTGTATATTTCTATCCTAGCATAATTATTTTGTCATTATAAGGATTTCTATTGATTCAAACTTCTATTAAAATATCCAATTTCTTTTTTATCGACACACATATACATGTACTTCAATAAAACCTATTAAGTTAAGAACTGACAAAACTAAAACCGTCGAGAAATACGTGGAATAATAGCTCAAGTATGAATGTTTTAAAAAATAGAGAGGACGCCATTGGTGAGCAGTTAAAAAAAATAATTACATAGATAAAAGGTAAATATATATCTTTTCTATTATTCTAGATTCTAAGTTCTCCTTCAGTGCACTTTTATGCTGCATCAATTAACGGGGTACTTTAATTTGAATTTAATGATCTATTACTTGTATGTATTAAACTTTTAATCAAGTGAAATCTTTACACATGACAACGAACCATTTGCAATTCCTATTAACATTGATCTCATATTTACAATAAGTCTTTTTGAGCCCAAAAAAATCAGAGTTTATTTTGAGTATAGGTAGAAGTATAAGTCATTTGAATCTATAATAATTGGAATCCGTAATGAACGATTTGCAAAATAAATAAATAATAGTAATGGATTTAGCATGCTGAATGTTTAACATTTGAAATCACAGAAAAAGTTCAAAACAATGCCTTGCCTTCAATCCATATTTCAGGAGCTGAAGTCATTGTAGATAAGAACAAATCTTCCCCATACGTGACGTCACCATATTATATCTTCAGTATTTTTTAATTATTTACTTTTTCGTTAGGTTAGCACATGTATATAGACACCTTGAGTATTTATCACATTGAGAAAGGAAATATTATTTTTATCGAAACAATTAGTAGCCAAAATTTATATTCGTTGCATCTCAATACTATGTTACTAATACAACGCAACCATTTCTTATATTCTAATATCAAACTCAAAATTAAACAAAAAAACTTGCTAAACCACAGAAATGAAAGTTTTGAAGTAATTTTATTTGAATCTCTATAACTTGTTAACGTCACAACGAAACATTTGTAGTATTTCAATGTCGATTTCATAAGGAAACAAAATCATTTTTACCAATGAAAAGTCAATATTTTTTTAATTGCATCTCGATGATAATTTACCAATGCAACGTAATATATTTATAGTGTTTTAATGTCAATTTCAAAACTAAAACCAAAACTAGAGGCATATATATACACTCAGAGAGTGCAAACCTCCGCCGTCACGGGGTCCTTTTGAGCCTTCCGAGGCAGATTTTTCACGACTGGGGCGGCGTAGAGGGACGGGAGAGGGTTCCACTCGACGGAAATTCCGAGAGGAAGACGCTCCCGGCACCCAATTTCACAGCACAGCGACATCTATTGGCAGAGTAGGCTAACTTGAAATATGTATTAGTATTAGCTCATTTTGCATCTTAATTCTGCACTCAGAGATGCCACAATTTAATCACTTGTTCCTTTTGGCATTTCCAACAACTCCACAAAGTTTCATTCGAATCTGTTCCGTACTTTTTGAGTTATCTTGCTGACAAACAAACCAACCAACCAACAAACCAACGCCAGTGAAAACAATACCTCCTTCGGCGGAGGTAATAATTCTTTACACCCGACGCATGAAAAGACCCGGATTCCATTTACTTGGTATCTTAATACTTCGTTCATACACACACATAATATTTATAGGCTTCTGTATTGTTTGAATGAATGGCCCATCCTAATATATATACATAAATCCCTTAATTACCCGTGTGAGTGAAAAAAAAAAAGAAGAAAACAACATATTGTTTCTGTGACCAACTTTTTTTTTGTTGTGTGTGATTTAATTACTTTAGGACATTTTCAAAAAGGGATTGCTTACTTCCGCCTTCTGCATTTCTTTGGGTCATTTTGTAAAGGACTACAAGCCTTAAACGTCCTCAAGGCAATGAATGTAAAGCAATACATAAAGAGAGTTTGCGTCAATTAAGAGAAAGAAAAAGGGAGAATATATTTGAGCATTTATGGAAAAAGGACATTTTGGCGATTGCATAAATCTACCGAATCGTTATGGTACTGCTTTGTCTGTTGTTTGAAGTAACCGACAAGCTCACGTTGGTTTTTTATGGGGATACATATATCATCAATTACGTTGGCTTTGGAAGGGGTCTGGTTTGAGTTTAAGATTGTTTGCTAATGCGTAGGACCTTTCCCATGCGTACACACAAACACACACACATATATATATACAATATACATATATATATAGTATATACATACATATTATATATATATATATATAGTATAATAATATATGTAGGGATTATTTTTTATTAATTGAACTACACTAACTTCTTTTATTCTGGAATGATGTGAATTGGTCACTCGGTGATTTGAATATGGATCTAAAAAATAAATATTCTGTAGGTGACTTTCAATCTGTAATATATATATTTCAAATATCGCTAATAATATTTAAGAATTTTACATCAAACATGTTTCGTTAGAAGTTAATTAAATACTGAATTTGAAGCATAAGAATAATCATTCGAGTAATATTTTTGATTGGTTAAACCGTTTGAAATAACTCAACTTCTTAAATGTATGTAATGTCAATATTATAGTAACAAGAAATGATACGGAGTATATTTTATTATATAACTGCATGATCAAATATTTTTTTACAATACAAAAGGGTCCCCAGATAATTTAAGGAAACTAAGAATTAGTTTCCATAATTGGACATGGCTAAAATACATTTTATTTGAAATATATCACACCTACAAGGGTAATATTTATGTTATGGTGGAGATATGAAACGGTGTAGGCTATGAGGGAGGCAATATTAACCATAACAAAGTTTTACTTAAGAGATAAACACATAGAGGCTAACTAATCACATGGAGGATATCGATGGTCTCTTTGATTTTCCGACATACATAAATATGTAGAAAATATTATTCGTTTTAAGTTGAGAAAAATAATATCGTATATAAAAAAGAAAACCTTCTTCAAGTTCACTACTATTAAGTCTGTAAACGATTGCCTCAGTATGTCTATTATTATTTGATTCAAGAATCCATTATTCGTCGCCCGGAAATCCTTCAATTCTTTATTCCGGTACACTTGATTATAAATGTTACATGTCAGGCTAACATTTTATTATCCTATATGTTGCTTTGGATCCTTTATTTAATTTGCTATTATCATATTTTCCGTTGGCAAATCTATGCAAAGATTTTATAACCTAATTCATATATAATTTTACATTCCTCGACATATTTTCCCCAAAGCATTTACTAATATATACAATAATAAATTATACGCAGATCCGTACTAACAAATTATTAAAATAATCTTTATTCATTGTTATATTCATGTACAGTTTGTTTAGCTCCTAGAATAGATCCATGAATTTGGTTTCAGAATGGTAATGATCTATTTATAAGCTATGTTCAGTGAAGTGTTCCTTTAGAGCTTAAAGAATTCTTGGCCATTCGACATACCATTATTAAATTCAATTTGGACATATATTTATTATGTCATCAACGTTTTGCCATATGATCTTTTAGTTAATTGTTTCTAGGAACAAAATTGTAATTTTCAACTTCCCCAAAGGTTACACCATGTATCGACCACTTAGGTGTTTCCTCTATCCATCAATATATAAATACGTTAAGGGAGCTCGATAGCCGCGCGTGCTAAGGCGTGTTCAACTCTCAATGTTGGGGGCGCAGGTTCGAATCCCGAGAGGGGATGGTCATTTTTGGTCTACCTCATTGATAAGATCTTAGGTTCGATAGACTAATTATAATGCTATAATGCTTATTTATATCCAGTCGGATGCAATTCTATCGAAACATATAGGCAAAAAAAAAAAAAAAAAAAAACGTAATATACGTAGCATAGAAGAAAAAATTAGTCCAATTAAAGAGCTCTTCAATGACTAAGATGGCCGCTGATGACGTCATCCTATGCTTTATAAAAGTAGTCCCTTAAATGGAGGTCGTTGGTTATTAATTTATTCATTGTCCCTTTTTCTATTCCTTAAGACTTGATATTTACAATTCCATCATTCTCTGTCTGTTGAATTTAATAATGATAATATAATTTCGTCTAACTATGCATACAAAATGGCTCCCTTCAGCTGATGACTCAGACATTACTCATCATCTATTTATGTGGTCTCTTATGATTACATGCCGACAACTTATAACACCTTAATCTCACTGAATTATGTAAATTTCTTCACGAAAATGCCCAATCCGTAATTTCCAGCATGGCCTACAATGTGGGGGTACTAAATTAAGAAATATTCAGTGGTTTTAAGTGATATTTGAGGTTGAAAACTGGTAAATCTTCGAAAAAGCAAGATGGCGGCCCCCCAAAAAAGGTCCGGCCGCGTACATGTATTCAGACGCACGATCGACAACGAGGCAAAATGGGTGTAGGTTTAAACTCCAGGTGATGTCAAATCTCTCTAAATTTCAATATATGTCAACATCGCGACCCTCATATATATCGCAGTGGTCGTGTAGTGGATCCGGGCCATCGCGACTTTGCGAGGGACGACTGTATGTAGTAGCGTTTGGGACTTTCTTTTTATGAAAAAAGTGCTCATCCATTAGAGGCTGTATGCAATTCTATACTGATTTATAATCCTTTTTTTACTATAGATAAAAGAAACATATCTGTATAAATATATATTTATGGTGTTTTGATTTATATTTCGCTCACCCAAAGATTGTTGTTGTAAGATAAAAGTATAGGAATCTACTGCATAACTGGTCAATTTTTCTCCCAAGTTCCCCCCTTTTTTCGTTATGGAAGCCATAATTAAAAATGGTAGTAATAATAAGAACAACAACTCTTGCTCTTAGGCAAGCTCTCAAATCCAATTAAGAGCCACTGGTCATTGATGGTTAGTTGTTCTAACCATCGGAGGAGAGTTCATTTTTAAGGGGGAGGAGAAGATATAAAAAATAATATGAAATTAGATTTTTACCCCAAGAGTTCATCATTTATTTCAAGAGGCTTCTGAATCCTATTTGGAGCGGTTAAAATCAAGCCTCCCATCAAGCTTAGAGAGAGAGAGGAAAACAATCTTCCCAAACACTAATAAATAATTTATGAAATAATAATTTATGAATTGGACGGCTTTTGTCTGAGTTATTTGTACCGCCCCCTCCAGGAATCATATTTTCTAAGTCATAAATGGGAGTTAAAAAGATATTTTTTTGTTTCTCATTGCATATAGTAATTATAACAATATTGATGTTATTTTACATCGTTATATTTTGAAGATGCTTTGCTCTGGGGTCTGATATTTGGAGATCTCTGAGTCCAAAAATATATCTTCAATCGTTGATAAGCATTGAATGCTCAAATAAAGACATCAAAATTTTAATTTGACACATTAAAAACATAATTCCTTTAGATAGTAATTTTGTTCTATACTGTTCAATTATGGTTTTTTTCTAAAACACAACTGTCTAAAATACTTTTTATCTATTTTTTTGTTATCTATTGTTGTATTTTATGTACTCCTTTTTTCGATAAAATAATAATGAATTTTATAACCAAAAAAACCATAATTTAATTGCTGTTTTTACAGTAACCTTAGTATTTATATTTTTTTATAAATATAATTTAAACTATCGATTAAAAGAATTGAATCATTTGTAAATAAAACTTATATATTGGCAGTATAATACTTAAGAGAACAATAAATCTCTAATATATATATTTGTAATTTATCGTCTATTATGGTGTAATTATATTACAAAAAACCCATTGAAACTAGTATTTCTTTACGGTTAAGACAATTTATTAATCATCATCAACAAACAGTGTAGAGAAAATACACATAAGACAATACGATAATAAATAAAAAACATAAAACTAGGCTGTTGCGTAAAAACAATACATAAATGAACATTATAGTTAATAATTATTGCCTAGAAAAAAATAACCTTTTATAAAGGGACAATAAGACGATATTCAAAGCTAAAAATAATCACAATAAGGCCGTTCTTGACATAAAACGTTTATATCTTCTAGCAATTGATTTAATCAGGCCTAGATATTGTGCTGAAGTTGATGGTATGAATTTGATGATATCACCAGCCCAAATCCAGGAGGAAGATGCCACTTGAGGGATTTTGATTCCGAGTGCCGAGTAACGCGCTGCTGCTCCCATCATGATGGATCTTAACTCCTTTTCGTGTATGGGACTGTTTATTGCTAGTTTCTTCCCGACCAATGATTTAATATCTAATAAAGCACACAACAAGTATTTATTTCAAATGTCATTAATAATTGTTCAAATAATAATTATTCCTACATTAATAGTTTGAATAAGCAAGCTTTTGCGTCAGGAATAAATTTAATTACGTATTTCAAACAGGAATCACAAGAGGCATTTGTAGTATAATTACATTGTGAAGAAGTAATAAAACTTTGATTCATAATATTTATTGTATGGACAGATTGCTGTTTCCATCATTTTTATATGACCTATTATTAAAGTAGATATCAACGTGATTGGAACGAACTTCATTTAAACTAAAGTGGATATTTATGTTATGGTTTTAAAACCAATTTTCCTATTTTATATTTGATTTTATGTATCCATTCGAACTAAATAAAGACCTTACTGAAGAGTAAAAAACCCAAACTGTTATCTAGATCCTTTATTTCTAAAATATCATCATTATTTATGTATCCTTTAGTTCAATACCGTCTTGCTTTTGTGAATAAAAAATGTTTAAACAATCTTTTACCTGTTCAGATAATAGCTACTAGACACTTTCCCTAGCGGCGAATACGAAATTAAGTTCCGATGAGGTATACCCAATCTAAAAGCCAAAGAAACATCTGTAGTTTTCATACCAGAGTAAGAGAGTTTGAACACAATAACGAGGGATTGATAAAATGTGAGTTCATAATATCATCAAGATATGTATATTTAATACTTGTATGTTTATTTCATGGTTTACTGAAATGCACGCAATCTTTCTCTTATTTTCACGTCCTCAAAATAATTGCAATACATTCTAAATGACGACAGCGAGGAGAATAACATTAATTACTAATGCTATTCTTCCGTCTTGTCGATGTGATGTCATAACAAAGAAACTTCATGTTCCTGATATAATATTCCTTATTTATAAAAAGCTTATTTGCTTGGGCTTTCCTCAATCCCTTGTCATGAGCAGCTGTTTTTTGGTCCAGACTCTCCTACTCTCAGGCACTGCTCAAACAAAAACACTACCTAGTTGTTATCAATCCTCTCATTAGTTTTTTTCTCTTCTTCATTAGTACAGAAATCAAGTCTCATTTGTAGGTCTTGGACATTACCAAAAAAGGCCTTTGAGTACGTAATAAAAAAATATACCTATCTGCTTTTCTTCCTACGTAGTATCTACCTTTACTTATGTTGTCAAATAATTGTAATTGATGATTATATAAAGTAATACTTGATGATGGCGGGGAGAACGACTCAAACTGCTCGTTAAAACCACTGAGTTAGTGAAATCAGGTTGCTACATACATGATCAAAGGCATTATTGATATCATATAGGTAATAAAGCCTTATATGGTACTTGATTTACTTGACCACTGGGGAGTGTTTCTTGACAGTTCTTCAGTTTTATATGACTTGAGTCATGTGGATATTATTACTTGATAGTTGCACGGGTTAAAAAATAATAATATCTAAGAAAAGCGTAAAAATATACATATTATAAGATGGGAATATAACTGGTATACATGTTTTTACTTTATCAAGTAGATGCTTTAAGAGAAATATGACATATTGACATATGAAAGATTAGTTGCTTAAAGCTTCATTTGAACAAATTTTGGATTTTGGCGATTATCTGCCAGTTACCGTTTTAAAAGTGTAATAAAGACTCAAATTCAACAAATACATATCCATATTTTTCATATGAATAATAGAAAAGTCGTACTTTAATTTTTGTATAATAAATTATTTGAATTGTGTAGTTTTAAACATAAAAACAAGTTTGTATTTTAATACAGTTATAGGAAATGGAGAAGTTGTGAGTTTGTTTTGCATTTTTTAAGATAAAATTCTTTGGTGTTCTAAATATATAACTTCTTACAACAAAAAAAAGTACCCCGAGGGTTCGTACAAACAAGTAGTTCATTGAGATTGACAACACTTCATATAAAATGATGAGAATCAATTGCCTGAAGTTATATTATATTTATATACATGTTTTCAGCTAAATTAGTTTGTCACAATGGGCTGAAAATAATATATAACCAGCTTTAAACAGCTTTGAGAGAGGCATGGACGTTATCAAGTGCTCGGAGAGTGGCAAAGAATGTTGCGGGGCTGTCAAGATCCTTCTAGTTCCTAAAGCGTCATCTAATTATAAAAAATATTTGTTTGTTTGTTTCCTGTTACTATTTGTTTATATGTGTAAAAAGTAAGTAATTTAGACTGGGCATATTGGCGGGCATCATATATATTGGAGCATATTTTTGTTGAAGTAATAAATGTTTAAAGAAAATAGGTAATTTTTTTATTATAAAAACATTTTTTCCTTTGTAATGCTGAAATATATATGATTCGATGTATATGCATAGCTCTCTTACAATATATTTATCTACATTAACCGACAATTTTTGTATATTATAAACTATAATGTTTTATTTTACTTATATATTTTTTAAATATCATTTTATATAACATCTACACAATAAAGAAGAAAAAAGGTAATAAATTTTGTAGTCGGTTATTAAATAAACTGGAAAAAAACGAATGGATCTTTAATCAAATATGTTTTATATGTTATGTTCGTTATACATATTTTTTATTTCCAAATCTCATTTTGACTACTAAATCATAATAAAAATTCAATTTTATTGCCGCCGCTTCTGAACGGCCCATATCTTATATATATACATATATAGGAAACGACTGGGACACCTCTTTTCGCCGGGACCCGGGCCGGGACTTAAAATTTTCAAGCCGGGCCGGGCCAAAACCGGGCTGGGACTTAATATATATTTTTGTTCCTTCGACAGTCTGTGAAGTTTTTTTAGAAAATAAATTCTAAAAAAAGTGAGGACGTTTTTTTAGAAAAGATTTTCCAAATAAAAGTGAGAACGTTTTCGTTTTTGGAGAATTTCCAAAAAAGGTGCAAACGACTTTTTTAGAAAATAATTTAAAAAAAATCTCACAAAAATTCCTTTCTAAAAAACCGTTGTCACTTTATGAATGACAAACGAAATAAAATATTTAAGTCCCGGCCCGGTGTCTAAAAAACCCGGGATACTAGGCCGGAACGCTCAAAAAGTATCTGGGTCGTATATACATATATATATATATAATATATATATATATATATATATATATATATATATATATATATATATATATATATAGATATATATATATATATATATATATATATATATATATATATATATATATATATATAGACATTTGCTTTATTGATGAATAAAAAAGCAGTTGCCATCCCTTACTACCACCAATTACAAATGAAAGGGAGAAAATCTAGGACAATGAATACTACCCATATTACTCCTCGTCGAAAGAACCTTCAGGCCTCTTTGGTCAATGTCTTGAGAACATGGTTATACATATATGTGTATATATGTACACACATATAACTACTACATATATTCCATCATCAATGGCTAACTACCATTTCTCTGAATGGGATGTGCATGTAAGAAACCTACATTTTCGTTTTTAAGCTTCTTTTTTTTACTCCTTCGTTTCACTCCTATGGTAGTAGTGAAGACAGAGTAATTGACCGTTTCCCTCATTTCAAGAAAAAGAAGGACTTCAACCCCCCTCTGAGGGAAACCATAAATTAAGAGTTCGTAAATGGTTTTATTGGTCTTGAAACGAGGCTTTGAACGCTTACAAAAAGGGGATTTACACACTATCCAGAGTTGAACATGTTGACAGATTTTGACAAATTTTTCTTGTTTTTATTTTTTGGTTTTGTATGTTCCTTTAACTAAAAAATGTATATGAATTTAAAAACATACAAATTTCTTCACATGTCCGAAATTTTATAGTGTTCTCCTTAACTTTTATAACTTCCTAGTATACAAAAGTATACTTAAATGGCTGCCGTAGTCTTGCTAACACTTTTAGGTATATCTTTCTATTGTTTTGTTGTGTTTGTAGTTCTAGGATACAATCTGTATTTATTTGCTTAAAAGCTTTATTCTGGAAATCCTGAATATTATAATTGTTTATATTCTGCTTTAACCACACAATTTACAAGTGTTTATAAATAAATTTGTAGATATAAAAAAACCTAATGAATAAGAATTATCAGATCTAAAAATAATATATAATCAATTAATAAAATATATCAAAATGATAATCAATTAATAAAATATATCAAATGATAATCAAACATTCCAAATAAACAGATAGTTGACTTTTAAACGAATGGTTAACCAAGTTTGTCACAGAGTTCAACTCCATCAAAGCGTTCTCATGTTGTTGCCCATGGTGAGCCAAAGGAGTATGAAGTAGATTTGAAGTGGATATTCTGGCCCAGACGTACATACTAGAGTCCCAAAAGACGTGGATTCATCCGCTAATCAGTCCACGGTGGTATCTTTAGACAATTGTACTTGGCTGAAACTATTTAGAATCGACATGCCTATGAAAATATGGCCAAACTTTGCAACTAAACCATCATAAACTTACACTGCGCAGAATATACTTACAAAAACTATACATAGAGATTGGAAAAAAGTGGGGCTTTTTCTCGAACGTGATTGGTTGAACCAAAAAAGGAGAGGGAATAATTCAAAAAAGAAGAAGTTGGTACTATGCGAACGCAGCTGTTGATAAGTCAACATTAACTCATCCTCTAAATATCTATTGTCTCTTCCTAATGAGCCTACATCCATGACGTCATGGTCGAATCCTTTAAAGGGACTCCTCCACTTTCACCTATTAATATTAATTGAATAAATTAACTCTTCATACTCAAGAAAACAAAAAAAATTACTTAGTTTGTTCATATCTGCCGATAAATGGATCACCACTCCCACTATCGGACATAGAAAGAAAACAGTATTACCAAATGAAAAAATCATTTGTATGGCACGTTTTCTTTTTTTATGCCTAAAAATACAAAAATGCTTATCTCTAAGATGCTTTTGTTTACCTAAGGCAAATCCTATAAGATGCATGGGTCACTGCCTTAAATTCCATTTATAGGCATGTCCTCCCTTCAATGCATGAAATGCTCAATGTTCACCCTTGTAAGAATCTGCAATGCCAAGTCATCCTCACAACCTTTTACGCTTATTTCAATGATCATCACCCATTCAAACGCATTTATTTTCTTTTGTTGTAAAAAAATATATAAAGGAAAAAGTTGTTAAAATGAGATCTTGAGATTAAATACTTTTTTTTGTTTTGTGGGCCTTAATTTGCATGGCAGAATGACTGGATGAGAGAGAGAGAGAGAGAGTTAGACTCTTTTTCCTCGTCGTTAACCACTCATAAAAACCCAAAAGGAACAATTGGTGGGCCATTAGGAGTAATTAAGTAGAAAATGGGTGAAATGGTAGCTGGACTACTTATTTTTTATTATTGTTATTAGCTGGGTCGTTTCATTCTGGTTTTTTTTTGTTGTAGCTCACAGCAGGGGTCATAAATCTCGGGACTTTTTTTCTTTAAGGAGAGAGATTGATTACGCAGGAGGGATCTTCTAATGGTCGGGAGGAGGGGGGGAAAAGCAGAGCAGAGCAAGTAGTCATTCAGAGGGTGAGAATAAGTTTTTTTTCACGTCTAGGTAGCCTCCTGATTCATCTGATGAGTTGTTGATGATGATGCTGCTGATAAGAGTGATCTGAATGATCTTAATTGAAACCGTTCTCTTTGAGGGCGTGAGAAGATTCAATGACTAAAGACAGTTTTTATGAATGGAGGGAAAACGGATTTGACCGGAGACGGTTTTTTAATTATTCATTCATAAGAAAACATGAGTTACAATATGTGTCAAGATAGTTTACTTTGGGGATCTTAAGGCTAATATGTATTATATATAAATATTTATGGTCTTACTATGTATGTAATTTGTTAAAACGACGTAAATTTTTGTTTTTATAAATTTTGGTATTTTGTATTTAATATTTTATACATTCTTTTAGTATATATATATATACCTATATATATATTGGCCTATTTGTATAAATTTGTATTATATATATATATACCTATATATATATTGACCTATATGTATAAATTCGTATTATATATATGAGACTTGTTGATTTATCGTTCATTTGTTGTTGTTCGCGAACGATGAACGACAAAGTTTTTGATGAACGACGAACGATAAGGAAAATTCCTTAACGTTCGTTGTTCATTTTTGGCGCCAAAAAAAGACAAAGATTTTTAATTTTCATGGGACAAATTTCCTTTCTAAAAAAACGTCGTCAATTTTTTTTCAGAATTGCAAACGACAAACTAACGATGAACGACAAACGATAACTTTTGGTGAACGACAAACGAACGACGAACGACAATTTTTCGCGAACGTCAACAAGATTGATATATATGGCCTATTTAGTTAAATAGAATTGTTGCATTCGTGCAGTTATACATATGTATGATTGGCATTAAAATTAGTCAATCGAACTAAGGATCTTAATTAGTTTATTGAGCTTTAGACATAACATTCCATGTCTATATTCCTCGAACGTTTGGTTTACTCACAAATAGTTTATCTATCACATCTAGAGTTTACAAACATTTGAACAAACAAAATGTCGAGAAAAAAAAACCTCGTCCACTTTTATCCTAGAGAGTTGTTTTTACGTTGATTACAATCCTAGCAATTCAAATATTCTGCCTATGTATTATGATGCCCTACTCTTTTAAAGGCTAACTATATTGAGTTGATTCCTGTACCCTCAAAATGGGTAAATTATCCAGTCGCATTTGGTGGTCGATTCTTGTTTTTGGAGAGGCTCTTGGAAAGAGACTTCCTTCATCAGGTTGTTGCTAGTTGATGAACGTCATTTACTCTAGATTAATAAATTGTTATTTTTTTATAGATATTAATTTTATGTCCTTGAATTATCATTTTATGCATGCTTAAGTTTTAGGATATTTATAACAACGATTTGTAATGAAAGTTTGATGTAACAGACATTACATATTACTAATTTTATAGTTTATACATAATATCAAGAGCGAACATTAATCGATGCTTCTCAATGACTTTTTTTACTTGAAGAATTTAATGTTGTTTTTATTTATACTTAAATATGCTTCCATCCAAGTATATAAATTCATGTGTCGCTGCTGTGAATAATACATCCTCAAAAAATGGTTCAAGTATCGACTTTTGACCGGTTCACTGGAGGTGGGAAACAAGTTTTGTTTAAAGACAATCGAAAGAGCTGTTTCTTCTGTACATAAAATACACTCAGAAACAACCGATCATCCCCTTTGGAACTGCTCCGCATTAACAAAGACTTACCAGGCACTCCAAATCTCCTAGAAGACCTCTTCAGAATCAAAACTTCTGAGGAAGATTTTGTGGCGTCATAATACGAAATACGAACAGTTAAAAATGAATACCATTCTTTTATCATCCCAATTGCTTCTTTATATTCAATTTTTATTACAGATATAAATTTTTAATTTAATCATTTGATCGATTTATTTTGAAACTTTAAATAATAGACTCGAAGTCCTATTGTCTTCTATATTTATCTGTGTCAAAGTCTGTGTCAATACCATTTTGAAACATTGTATAAGACATGACCCTCCAGTCTAACGAAAAACAAAACTGGAATTTTTCCTATGAAGGGCAAAGCACGCTTGATGCGAATCTTTTGGATAATTCTTTTTAAAAGCTCAAAAACATTACTTCAATGTTATAAAAAACCCACACATTAGCATTGTTTATGATGTTAGTAAAATGAAGAGCGCTTTGAGTTGAAGTATCTTTGCACCACAATAATTTGGGTCTGAGGGATTAATATAATTTCATTTGGTAAAAACTATTATATTTTATTACCTCCGCCGAAGGAGGTATTGTTTTCACTGGCGTTGGTTTGTTTGCCAGCAGGATAACTCAAAAATTACGGAACGATTCGAATGAAACTTTGTGGAGTTGTTGCAAATGCCAAAAGGAACAAGTGATTAAATTTTGGAATCTTTTAGTGCAAATTAAAATGCAAAATGAGCTAAATACTAATAAATATTTCAAGTTAGCCTACTCTGCCAATAGATGTCACTGTGCTGTGAAATCGGGTGCCGGGAGCGTCTTCCTCTCAGAATTTCCGTCGAGGGGAACCCTCCCCCGTCCCTCTACGCCGCCCCAGTCGTGAAAAATCCGCCTCGGAAGGCTCATAAGGACCCCGTGACGGCGGAGGTTTGCACTCTCTGAGTGTATATAGGCCTCTAGTTAGGGTTGCATTTTGTCCATCTTCTGTAAAGACTGTCTATGCATTATTTTGGAAATCATCGTTTCGATCTCTGAGCATTAATGGATATAAACAATATCTATAAATACCAAGTAAAATAATATTTCATATGAAGACATATTGCGAAACCACAGCTTTCAATTTGAATTTATATTAATACTTTAAAAGAATTCCCTTTTAAATGAACAATACAAATCCTGTCATTCAACAAGGCTTAAATATATCATACTTTTGATATTAATTGCTTTAATAAGAGCCCAATGGTCTTTATTTTGCCTATACATTTGCAATTCTAATGGGCCCCCAAAATGAGAGCCCTAAAGGCTATTTTTTTGTTTTCTTTATATCTTTCAACCACAAATAAATATCATTCACGTGTGAAGCCATGCATTCAAGGTTGTTGATTTTTTTGCTTTACTTCATGAGACATCATATAAACAAAAGCAGTATTCTTTTTAACAAATATATATTTTTATTTTATTCTTTAACATTGTTGAATATGTCTAAGACAAATGAAAGAGATCAAGGCCTAACTTTCTTGATAAAAAGGCCTCTTGATACAGTAAGAGATGCATAATGCCTAGAGCCAAGAATAAGCTATCAAATGCAAAACTCCCACAGTCTAAAAGTTACGTCATGGATTTTGATAAATAGGTTTTGTATGATTAATAAAACCGAAGTAATTAAATTGTCTGGGTTTTCACGCGCCATAAGTAGGATTTGGAGCCTGGAAATATGTAATTTTGACGGACTCCTTAATTTTTGAGTGATTAAAATAAGCTCATCTATGAATTCGATTATTTTGTTGAAGGAACTGATGAATCTTTTGGTGATGTCGTGTTTTGCTAAGGAGCAGTTATGAATCAAAATAATTTGCTTAATGATTTGAAATACAATATAAAACTAGAGGCATATATACACTCAGAGAGTGCAACCTCCGCCGTCACGGGGTCCTTATGAGCCTTCTGAGGCGGATTTTTCACGACTGGGCGGCGTAGAGGGACGGGGGAGGGTTCCCCTCGACGGAAATTCCGAGAGGAAGACGCTCCCGGCACCCGATTTCACAGCACAGCGACATCTATTGGCAGAGTAGGCTAACTTGAAATATTTATTAGTATTTAGCTCATTTTGCATCTTAATTCTGCACTCAGAGACGCCAAAATTTAATCACTTGTTCCTTTTGTCACTTCTAACAACTCCACAAAGTTTCATCCGAATCCGTTCCGTACTTTTTGAGTTGTCCTGCTGACAAACAAACCAACAAACTAACAAACCAACAAACGAAACCAAAAACAAACCAACAAACCAACGCCAGTGAAAAACAATACCTCCTTCGGCGGAGGTAATAACTAAATAAGAGAATGTTGTGATTGTGATCAAATCGTTTTGATGATTACTCTGATATTAGACTCATTTACTAAATTTACATACAGGGAAAACTTAAAATATATATATATATATTTATATATACATATATATATTTCTGTATAAATATATTTTGGAAGTTGAATGCTGAATAAAACATATTTGCATTTGTTAAGCTTCACAATCGGGAACTCAGAGACATGTTGCCTTCCATTAATACTTCAAGCTCAACACTCTAGAGCCTCCACACAATGATGTGAAATCCTAATGAACATTTTAAACAAAAAAATCTGTGAAGACATCACGTCGTATTATTATTCGTATATATGGGCATATAACTCCTTTGAAGAATCAACCTATACCTTTCAAAATGAAAGTAGGCTCTCATAATAGATTTATATAGTTGTTTAATACTAATCATTCAGCAAGACAAAGTTATTTTGAACTCATAAAGAATCAGTAATATATGCAGTTTCTGTGATGATGTCATTACATCACTTGATTATTTTTGTATGACTTTATCAAACTGAATTTCATGTGTTTTCTTCTGTAACCATACAAATTTGTAAATAAAATATTTATTTTGTAAAAAAACTTTTTTAAAGGTTCAAGTATAAGTATTGGTTTCCAGGCTTTAACTTGATTATTACAATTTATATTAAAATGCAACACTTTTTGACTTTCCTCCATTTCTTTTCGTCATACTTTTTTGGAGATGTGAAGTCTCGTGATAAAAAAATAAACACCAAAATAATGCAACTCTAATAAAGTAGTCTATTAAGGACTTAATGCAAAATAAGTGTCTTTTGTATGCCCATAAAAATGTTCATTATTATTACCAACACTCTGCCAAAATAAACTGTGATTAAATATATTTTCAAAACGATGAAAAGAACATTTTTATTATTGATAAAGCTATCAAATGTAAAGGCACAAGCATAATTCTATATACATATTACATGCCCCTTTAATAAATACATATTTTCCAGAGATGCCTTACATCATAAGAAACATTTGACCCCAAAAGCATATATATTAGGTACAGTTTTTTTAGGTTTATAGTTTATCATGTAATTTTAGTTATAAAAACCATATTCCAAATACAGTTTCATCAAATTTATCTATTTCACATATTATATATCAATATTTATAAAAAAGAGGAAGTTAATTAAAACTATGCTAACATGTATAAATACTTAAATAAACTAGGAAGTTTAAAATGCAATCTGTTATTTTTTCCGTAAAACCCCTTTCAACAAGCAATATTAATGGATTATATAATTGAATTTCCACGCAAAAAGAACAAAAAAAATACATTATTATAATTATTTGATGGCGTCGATGAACGATCAGGGTTCTGATTGCTATATATTTTTATTGTAGTAAGTATCGGATCGCATTTTTCCACTAATCCCCCACAAGCCTGATCATATGACGAAATACTCAAAGGATACTGGCAAAGGCCGGCAGCTTTACCTACTGGACCTGGCCAGTAATTGCCCGGGCCGTGATTATTATTTATTGTCATATATGTGAGTTAAAATGACCTCAAAAGGGTTCTCTGTCCGGGAATTTTAAGTTTCCTTGGACTGATCCTGGTAATAATTGTGCACTCAACATCAATTACCTGACCAATCAAGTGTAGCGTGACTCTTTGTTTTGATTAATGATTGCTTATATGTGTGTGAGCTGAGAGGGTATTATCCCAGGTCCTCAAATTCCCTAGGACAGCTTCTTTTACTGACAAAACCTAGCATTGCAAGATACCAATCAGTAGTGAGTTGTAGCCTCAATCAAGTGAAAACTGGTTAATAAAACCCCCTGAAAATCAAGACAGGAAACCTACTACTATCGTATTTGAAGGGAGGAGAATGAGTGTCCTATAAGAGTGTCCCTAATCCCTTAAATCAAATAACCAGCAAACGCCTACCATAAAATCGTTCAAATACATAATAAATAAAGAGGACTGAGCTGGTCATTTTACTTTACTCAACCGTTTGCCTTCATATTCCTTTAATAAAATTAAATGCATTTCAAAGGAACAATAATAAAAAGTTATATTTATTTATATAAACAAAAAAAAAACAATGGTCATTGATGAAAGAAAGATAACAGACTAATATTTTTAAGGCAATATATATATTTTATATATATACATTTATATAATATATATATATATATATATAACAAATATGAAAGAAGTAGTAGAGACAAACCAAAGAGATTGTTATCTACTTTTCTAACTACAATAATATAAAATATATAATTCTTATTTTTTCATTTATTGTTTTTCTAGAGCAGAAATGTGTATGAAATAAAGTTTTTGCATTCTATATTTTTCATGCATTTAGATGAATGACGGGAGTTTTCATATAGAGGTTTACCAACATAAGTATAATTCATTTCGCTGTAAGGAGGATGAACAAAGAAATTGTTTTCTTATTTGCCTACTGATTAAACAAATTAAATGTAATAATCAAAGATATCCATAATTTTATATATTTATTGAATAGTATGTTTTAACATAAATGTTTTGTTGTTCAGTGGGATAAACAATGTTTATAAAATCCATACGAGGAAAACTATTATCCTCCCTTGTAGCTCCTTTCAGATTCTTTAGTATCAAATGTCACTCTCAAGAGTCAATGAATGTACAAATGTTAGGTGACGTCACTGGGGAAAGCATAAAAATTAATCAGCTGTATAAAAAATAGAAGTGTATAATTAAATTATTTATTAATTTTTTTATGTTTTGTATTTCAAGCTTTAAAAAAGTATATCAAAACTTGATTTGATTTTTTGCCTGCATGAATTATATCAATGAAAGGACAGTGCCTAAATTTAGTTTGATAAAGCAAGCCAAGTGCCATCCAACGACCACTTCTGCCCTATCGGTTGAAGTTATCAATATTGTCCACAAGGGATCTCAGAAAGGCAACAATTGTCCTACTTTAGTTCCTTACGAAGGATTTACATGGGATAAAAGGCAGTACATGTGAATGTATTGCAGCTGTGAGATACATTTTTTAATGTCAGCTGAAAAATGGTATAAATATCTGCACTCACTGGCTCCTTGGAACTGGCGGCAAAATTATTTAATGACACTTTTGCAAAGAACATCCAGAGACCATGGACACCTAACTATGGAATATCCATGCCTAAAGACACATACGAGGCTGTACACATTATTATTGAACTTCACATATATATGTAGTGAAGATGACTTTATTTTAGCTTCTCCTCATGCCAAATGCGACGCCATCGTTACAAATATCCAATTCATAGTTTATAAAATGCGTACTGTTAAGGACGCCAATTATCAGGAATTTTCCAATTATCATTTCACATTCGAATACCTTCTAAGATTTATAAAATTTCTTATATTTTTAAAATTTTGTGTCTCTTTACATAAATTGTTAAAAAATTTAAAGTGATGTATTTGCTTTATGTTTGAAAAAAAAATTGGACATTTTTATATAAGATAAAATTTTGGGCCAGAAAAAAATATCAAATTATGTCATATCAACTTTCTCAGAGATCTACACATAAGTTTGATCAAGGCAGTGGTTTTCAAACCTTTACATTTATTGCCATTCCCATTAGCATCAACTTTAGAAGGCCATATTCCACAATTTGCATTGAGTACTCTTTAACATATTAAAGCGTTAAAGTAAAGTAGCGCATGCATAACATAAATTTTTTCCTTTTTTCCCAAAAGGAATTGGTCAAAATTTTAGTTCTTCTTTAGACCGTAAGGGGCGCTTTTATGCTAGAGCTCTTTGAAAATAATAACAAAGTCCTTTTATTATTTATATTTGGAGACGTTTTTTATCTTGAAAAAAGTGATATATTTCAAATCACTAAACTTAATCCCTTTAAACCGATTTTAAATAGGATTGTGACTTAATTTCATGGACTAGCGACATCTAACGTTAAATAAAATAACCAAAATTTTGGCCCAATTTTTTTGTTTACTTTTTCCTTGCATGTGCTACTTTAATTTAACGCTTTATAACATTTACAAAAAAAGTACAACTTTTTCTAAACTCTCTTAATTTTACGACTGTTTAGTAGAAGTCTCATTTAAAAAGGAACATAATATACCATTACAGGTATTTAGGCAAATCAGTGCGAAAATTTTAATGGCTAAACTTCAGGATGTTCTGTCCAAATACTATTAATATAATGTTAACCTTTCAAAACGTATGCTTCAATACAATAATTGAAGTTAGCAATATATATTATATTGGTTAAATTTATATATCAATTTATACATAAAAAATTAAAATGACCAAACTTTGAAATTTGACCTATGAATTGACTATTTTTCTCAAACAACTGAGTTTAAAATATATTTAAGCAATATTTAAAAATCCAAAAAAATATAAATACAATTTTGGACTTTATATTTTTCTTATTTTAATTTTAAATATTGTATTTTCATACAATATACTTTAGCCTACATTTTCTACAATGTATTTATATTTCAAAAGATTAGAACAATCTTAATGAACCCAAGAGGATCAAAGATTTAGTAGATTGTTCAAATACTGGTAAGTAATTGAATAACTAAAAAAATATATGAGTTATATGACTAGGAACTTTAATTACAATATTGGAGCATATTTTTGAGAGTTTCATATTATATCGATATAATTTCAGTCACTAAATATAACAAAAATCTCTTTGGACCTGATCACTTCGTTTCATTACGTTTTAATCCAAGTTATAAAATTTTGTTACCTCAAAACGTGTTGTGTGTACTATAAACAACACTTTAGCTACAGGTAATTATAGTTATTAAAATATCAAAAATGTTTATTATACAAGATTTAGATATAGGACAAACTTGTATCCAAGGTCTGTATTATAAGGTCTGGGCAATACAAAACAAACATGTAGAAGTGTGACTACTCAATGACGTCACCTGAGAACGAATATATCTATCTTTCTATAAATTTATCTATCTATATACATAGGCGTAGGAGACAGGGGGCAACTGCCCCTAAAATTCGAGTGAGTTCTCAAATTCGGGCAAATTGGTTGAGGTATTCGGGCATTTAAGTTGAAGAAAAAAATATGAAATTATGAAAGCAACCGGATTTTGAATTACACCATGTAAATATAATGTAATGAATAGTATATATTTACTATAAAGAAAATATATATCTATATAGCTTTTTTCATTCGATTAGTTTTTCACCGATTTAACAGTTCTTGTTAAAATTCGGGCAAATTGAATTTTGCCCCCCCCCCCCTCAACCAAACCTCTCCCCTACGCCTAAGTATATATATATATATCGTTCTCCAGTGACGTCATTGAGTAGTTTCACTGCTAGGATTACATGTTTGTTTTTGTATTGACCAGACCTTATTATATAGACCTTGCTTGTATCGGCCCTCTCAACAAAACACACCTGAGGTCGAGGTTGAGTGATAATAAAATAAAGGTCAAAAGCTTTGATGTTGAACATACATGTATCCTGTATACAATATTTATTTGACGTTAGCGATAAGACGATGAAGGATATGCCAAGTCATTCGGCATGTTAACAAAAAGTTTTTAATTGAGTATTTAGTGAAACTTTCGTCAGGATGTGAAATAACCTTAGATAAACGAGGGGACCGTAAATATGTCTATACACAAGCAAGTAAATCCATAATATTGATTCACATAAAAATAAGTAGCAGCTATTAATTATGTATCAATACAATGATACTTTTTTTTCTTTTTGATGGACTTGTCATTGAACATCTACAAACATTGACCAAATATAAAAGAAACAAAAGTCGATAAATCTAGATTTATCAAACAACTAACTTTTGTTAGAAGTAAAACATACATAACTTGTATCTAACGATGGCCCAACACAAATATCCTAAAAAGGAGGGACGCCAAAACTAATTGAGTTCAAATTGATTCTTATCAAGCCAAAATATAGGTGTATGAAATAAACAAGATAAAATAATGAACACATCAAATGTGCAAAAGAGACATGTGACAAACTGATTATTTAGCAAATATGGTGCCTTAAAATTGATGAAATCATATTTTAATAACTATATTCAATGTGAAATTGTTTCAAATTCAACACAATCATTGATAATAATTCGTGGAAGGGAAATATTTACTTATCTGTGTTGCATCATTTTTAGTCATAGTTTAAATGCATAAAAATGGTCTTATATTTCAAAGTAATATTTGCAAAACCATCCTTGATAAAGATAGGATGTCAATGAGTATTTGACGATATTTTGTTCAATTGTAGCACATTAGTTAGCTCGTTATAATCAATAAGGCTTCGTTTTGAGGTTTGTAGGATTTTATTTTTACGGATTATATTCATAGTAAAACTGCTAAAATATAAATTCATGTTTAGGACTATTGTTTATCATGAGCTGTTCAATCTTCAGATCTACGTCATTTTTTCCAAATCCAATTATAACTTCAAGAAGGGATGAGAGACAGCGACTAATTGCAACATACAAAAATATAATAGATTCCGTCCCTAGATGAACAACATACTACGATAAGAAGTGTTGGAATGTATAGACAAAATCCACATATCGAATGGAATCGTAGTTCACACATTATACACTTATAGAGGTGTACACACTACAAAAGCACCGCCAATGCCCAAGAAATGCAACATAAGTTCATATGGGGAAGTAAGAGAGCAGACGTCTCAAGCAACCGTCCGTTTGATCCAATACCTCAGTTGGGTCTAGGGCTGAAACAAATCGAATCTGTTTAGATGACTCTAAGCTTTTCATGCTTTTGAGAATAGGCAGAAGTCAGGATTTATGGGCTATATTTTTTATTCAATAGTTCATTTTTATGATATGTACAACAGAATACAAAAAAAAACTCCGATAATGTATGAAGAATCACATAAGTAAATACTTTAATAAACAATTTTATCCTAGGGGCTGAACTAAAAGCATTATTTTCATACAATAAAATATAATTCAAAAAAATCTCAGTTGACATGCATACTATTAGCTATATTCCTAAAGAATTCTTTATATACTATATATTAAAAACTAATTTGAATGGTCCCTTAATAATTTATAAAGACTCTTACCCGTACAGGACATTACTGGGAGGCCATGGCCTCTTCTTGGAAGATATCAGTCGTCACCGCCCTCTCCCTATTGGAATATCACGAACCCTGCAATCACAACAGCAGGTTGAATTCAAGAGACGATTTTTTTAGTGTTCGATCAGTTAATATCTGTGGGACAAGTTCTATGAGATGAAACAGGGAATCTCCCACAAACGTTTCTCCAATCATGACAAATAAGGAAGATCACAAGACAAGCCTTTCTCGAGGTCATAGATCCCCCCCCCCCCTTTACCTTGCAATGAAATGTTTACTCTTTCCAAAATTCTAAGAACCCATCAGAAAACCTTGTAAAAGACCTTCCAGAGTCTGCAACCGTTTTTTGCACTTGAAATGCAACCCGATGACGTTCTTCTATTGAGCTCAGCGGAGAAATGGTTTTACTACAGGATGGCGACTTCGTCTATTTTCCTTAATAAATTCGTGGAGAAGAAAGATGAAAGAAATTGCACATTTTGTGGCCAGAGTCGAGAAACTTCCAGACATATTTTCTTTGATTGTGATAGAGTAGCTCTTCTAGCGATGTTGACAACAGATCGCATCGCATTTGGAGAAATACTCGGAGTAGACGAATGGCTCATTCTTACCTCACTATTTCGGAAATGTCCGCTTCAGGTGGAAGAAGTTGTCAGTAAGGTATTATATAGCTTATACGTAGTACTCACAAAGAAACGGGGATTCCATTGGCCTCGACAAACTTTCTGGACCGAACTTGCGATATGCAATTGCGATTAAAAAAGGATGGGAATGGAAAAACTATTCATAGATGTGTAACCCCATTCTTCAGTGACCAATCCAATTTAACCTCTGCAACAAATGGATCCCCATACAATAATATTTTTTAAATAATCTTTCATATACCTTCCCAATATTATTTGCCCGTGTCTCTTTTAACCTATTTTAATTATTTTGCATGAGTGGAGAATTGATAAATTAAAATGTTGATGGTTAGTATCAAAAAGTAATGAACAAATGATATTGTAAAAAAACCTCTCTCCGGCAATCAAGGAAGTTCGAAACGTGGCCGCTTTTAATCACTAGGAGGTCCAAATGAATATCTAGATCCAGCAAAAGATGAAGAAGGGTATTAGGAGACGACTTTCCTCAAGCCGATGAAGATCTATCAAGTGCAAGGATTATTAGAGTCAAACATTCCTCCATCAACTCTTCTCTGACATAAAACCCAAACGTATTATTATCATCAAAATCATTCTACGACTAATACAAATAAAATCACTATACTTTATTTATCTCTTGATTATCACTCCTAGCCTCTACTCTCTATCCAGACTTAAAAAATAACAATTTAGCTAAACATAAGATTAAAATAAATAAATTATGTGTTTAACAATGCTGTTATCTACTGAAAAGAGCTAATGTAAACAAAATGGTATCATAAAACTTAAAACTAATTAAGTTTCATTCGATCTTTGAATTTTTGTTGTTGATATTTTGAGAAAACCATTAACAGCATGTGTTATTAATGATCATTTAATAATAAATTTATTTGAAAAGCAACTATTTTCTTTGTCTTTGCACAATATAATCAAAAACAATCTTTGGTGGAAGTATCCTTCATTACCAGAGATTGATCAAGCTGACAAAGTAGTCGATGACAAGACTTATTACATTTCCTCATCAAAACAGGAGGATTTTCACACGACTTCGAAAGAGGAATAGTTATAAATGTCCATTTTAAATGTTTGTGCTTTAAAAACAATGAAGACAAATGAAACTCCATTATAAATAGGTTTATTATCTATTATTATTTTATATTTCAAGCTATTGAAAAACATACATTAATAAATGTGCTCGTTTGCTTGATGAAACCTAATCAATGAACTTAACAGAAAAAAATGTAAATCAAAAGAGGGTATTTAGAAAATACAAATCATAGTAAAATAATAAAGTAAAAAAGCTATTATTTTTAGAATGAAAGAAATGTAACTCTTAATGAAAGTTAAATAAAATATTGGCATATATATATATCAGGAAATATATCGGGTCCGGCTGTTTTTTGAACGTCCCAGCCTGGTGTCTAAAAATCACCCAGCCGAATTTTTAAAATATTTAGGAAATGTTTTTTTAAAAAAAGGTCCTCACTTTTTTAAAAATTCTTTTCTAAAAAAACGTCGTCACTTTCAGAATGACGAAGGAACTAAAATATACTGAAGTCCCGGCCGGATCGGCTTGAAAAATTTATTCCCGGCCCGGGTCCCGGCGAAAAAAAGTGTCCCGGTCGTTTCCTGATATATATGTATAACAATTTTTTATTTTCAAGCCTTAACTATTACAAAAAATTATAGCCCATTTTGCCACGATAAAGCAACTTCATGTCGGCGGATGTGGAGTACGAAAATTCTCAAATAAATACCCTAGTATGAATGATTGTTTGTGGCTATATACAGATGACTTAGTGCAGTGGTTCCCAAAGTGGGGACGCGCCCCTAGGGGGGGGGGGCGCAGAGCAATTGCAGAGGTGGCGCGGGGAAAACGAATGAATGAAAATATAAATGCCGAGACTAAATAACACTACTAGAAAATGGACAAAAAACAAAAAAAAGGTTGAGGTTTGTATCAGTTACAATATGTGAAATAAACTGCAATGGAGTCTGAAAACTAAATGTGTGTATGTTCTTTTTTTCGGGGGGGGGGGGGGGCACAAACATTTCTTATGTACCAATGCCCAGCAGAAAAAGTTTGGGAACCACTGACTTAGTGCAGTATTTTTTAAATATCTATTTTTAGCCAAATGTCTTCATATTGTTATTGCTTACTTTTTTTTCAAAATGATAGTGTCAAAAGCTATGTATTGAGTGTTGTAAATTATCTTATATTTCTTTGCAGTGTATTTTTGTAAAAAGAATAAAAAAATCATGTTTGATAATAATTCATATTCTATATTTTATAAGACTAAATCGAGCATTACTCGGCTTTTTCTCTGAGAATCCCAAAACTGCAAAGTTTGTTCTGGAACCACGCAGTCGAAACGTGAAGTATTTTCCATCCTTGTCACCAAAATATGCGAAATTGCTCAGAATAATCATTAAACAGTTTAAAAAGTTCAAGAAGATATGAATGAAAATTGATTATGTTTTTATTGTTTCATCATTTGTACTATATGGAATTTTATTTTTAATCTTTGAAATTTTAATATGTATGTCTATTTACTTTTATATGAACTTGTTGTCTTTAAAAGGAAAATATTTTTAAACTAGAATGTTTATTTATGTTTTTATGAAACACAATTTTCCTTTTTATTATCTGTTATTTACATATAATTATGCGTTGTATATATTTAAAATAGAGTATAGACCTTGTTGAAAGGGAAAAAACTAGTATTGCTATATTGAGATTCAATTTCACAAATATATACTTTTAAAATTTTTTAGACTGTTATATAACATGATTGAAGTAGTTTTGAGTTATGGGGTAAGATCATGCATTTGATTATGTCTGAGATCTCGACCTCAATCCGTACTCTGGGATCCAAAATTCAAACAACCACACATTAAAAAAATATTCGCATTAATGTAGATTCTCAGAATAAATAAAGTGATATGTAGAAAGCAAAACATGGGGTACATATTTTTACTTTTAGTTTTTATATTGAGAAATAGGAGCCAACCATTTTTTTTCTTCAAAAATTAAGTGTTATTCATAATCTATTTATGCCAGTAAAATGGAATACCGACACGTAGGTTTTCTATTCTGGGTCTTGAAAGAAACACTCAAACCAAATAATGAAGAGAAAGGAATATATAAAAATAATCACTATCATTAAATAAAATCTGTTTTGTCACCTATAGCAGGTCCATGGAATATAGTAAGCAGAAATATTCTCTTGCTACCTGCCTGTGATATTTACTCACTTGCTTACCCACAAACAACTAACCAACTTACTCACAAACAAACAAAAAGCCAAGAGGAGGAAAAACAAGATGAATGATTTATTTGGATCAATATACGGGTTGAAAATGATAAGCATCAAATAATATAACTATAATATAAAATAGATTGATAAATGACGGGTTTCCTAGAGGTATGAAGAATCAATTCTTAAATCTGACTGGAGCAATGGGGACTTCACTGAAGGCATAGAGCTAGTTATTTTTAAAGACTGATTATATACCAATCAAAATCACAATAATAATAATAATTAATCACTAATCCCTCATCCAATCATGGACAAAAGGCTGATAATGTACTAATATATATATAAAATAATTTACAAACGATATGAAGAAATATATCACACACATCAAACACATGTAATAATTTCTATTCCTATAAAAACTATGATAAAAACATGAAGACCCCATATAACCAAAAGTAACGTTTTTAACAAATAATGAACACATAAGAGAGTATCAAACTTCTAAAAATTTTTTGCAGCCCCTCTGATTTTTTCTTGTAACCACCAACCATTATGTTTTGGTTTTTCATAATATTTATTATAATATAATTTAATTGCTTTAAAATAAATTATCATCTAAGAAGAATAGTTATAATATTTAAAATTTTAAGGAGATTAGTCACTTATAATGTTATAAAAAATATTATGTTTCATTGTCAAGTTGTCATTTGAAACTGTCATATTTATTTGTGTATATTTTTACGTATTTCCTTCAATTTAAAACAAAGTAAATGAAGGACAAATCAACACGTCTGCTCTATATATATATATATATATATATATATATATATATATATATATATATATATATATATATATACTAGCGAATGTTACCCCGCGCTGCCCGGGATTTTCTAACTTGACAATGTTCTAGAATTTAAAAAAAATCACACGAATAATATTAGCATTTGATTTTTCATAATAAAATAAGTTTCTTTAAAAGTCGTCATTGGATATTCATTGCCATTTTTTCCGTTTTAAATTCCTTAAGGCTAGGTATTTAAACATCGTAAAAAGAAGAAATCACACGAATAATTTCAGTGATGTCATCGCATGTGACTTTTCATTTTAAAATCCGTTTCTTAAAAAGTTATCATTGGGTTTTCATTGCCATTTTTCCGTTTTGTATTCCTTAATGCTGGGTATTTGAACTTCATAAAAGAAGTCATTTTTTGAATCATTTCACAGGAAACATAGAGTGCCGAATATATGTATGGTAGAGCTGAGTATCAGAGTATTTGTTTGATCTCCGTTTTATGGAGGAAAACATCAAAAACTTAAGAGAGAGTACGACTTCATATATTTATCAAGAAATGCTGATTGTGGTTGATATCACTCTCCATCTCTAGGCATTATTAAAATTTGATTAACGCGATGTTGTGTTATAAAAAAGCTGTTATTTTCCACAAAACTTAAATTTGGGGGGGACATACAGGGACAAAATAAACTTATTTTTAAGTAATCATGTAGAAAACGAATTTTACAGTAAACACTGAAAAAAAAAAAACACGTCTTACTACCTCAGTCTCATCCACAGAAAATTTGGTCAAAATCTAACCAGGCAACTTTAAAAAAATGTCAAAAAAACGTTTTGGCAAATACAATAGCATTGCGATGACGAATTTCCCGGGAGTTTACGACCCCACTAAAACACTCCCTGAGCTCTCAAAACTGTTTACTGAAAATTTCGTCAAGATCTAATGAACCGTTCGGGAGATACAGGAAACGAACGAACAAACGAATGGAATTCTTTTTTTATTAGTATAGATATATAGGATTTAGTTTAAAATACATCCCGCGATATAAATGGTATTTTTATTTTTTTATTTGGAACATTCCATTTTGTAAGAAATCAATAGCTGTTGGAGTTTGGTAAATTAATTGCTTGCAATCGCATTATGTTTCCCCGAATTTTTAAAATATACTCAGGCAAAGTGATTTTTTTTAAAATAAATATTTATTTATTAGATATTTTATACATATTTTAGTTCGTATTGATTTAAAATGCCGTTGTTTGGACCTTTAATTTTGCCAAAAAAGCATCCATACTCCTTTAAATATAATTTATAAAAATATAATAAATAATTATTTAAGAAAATTGGTAAAGTTGTGATTTAAAAATATTTGCTCTTCCATTGCAATGTTGGAATATATGTAATAAGACGTACATGCATAGCTCTCTAACAACATACGTATCTACATATGTAGTCGGTTACAAAATAAACTTGATATGAAAAAACAAATTGATTTTTGATAAAATTTGTTTTATTTGTGATACTCATTTTCCATAATATTTTTTAAAATATCATTTTGATCAATAAATCATCGGACAAATACAATTTTTATTGGCGCCGCCCTAAACAGGCTATATGGCAGGCATTCCAGGGGGCCAAAATTAACAATATTTTGCCTGTGGATTATTAAAGCCTTTGAAAACCAGAAGAGCGTCGATTTAAATGCTTTTAAAGAAAAGTGTTAAATTTGAACAAGTCTATATATATATATATATATATATATGGTTCTCTTTTTATTTCTTTGTGATTCTTTAATGGCAACATGGATTCATCAACTAATAAATGGAGTAAAGCCCCTGATAAGATCTGCTCCAAAAAATAAGGTAGATATAAAATTTGTTCTTTAATACTTCGATGTATATATATGTATATTGAAATGGACCTTATTTTTATGATAGCTTCCAATCGTTATTTAAGTCTCTTTGGACTCTTAAATACGATGATAATAACAACAACAATCTCGAAAGAGGATTCTATACAAGAAAAACGCAAGGTTTGTCATCTATGTTTGAGTAGCTGGGATCTCTTTTTAAAATCTCTTATAATAAAATCGATAACGACAATATAAAGGTTTTTTTTGTCTTTATTTCTACATGATCTACTTCTTGTTTTCTAACTTTAGGTAGATCATTAAGAAGAAGAAGAAAAGAAAAAAGTACATGCCACCATGATAATAATAGAAGGAAAAAAACCTTAAGTACTTTGTTTTTTGAAAGCATATCCCAGTCCGTCATTTTTCTTGTTCTTTTTATGGAAGTGGATCGACATGATGCTATGTGACCAAACATTCTTTTGTTTTTCGTTCGAAATAAGGAGCAGAATCAGAGATTGGATATGGAGAGCATTCTTTTTTTTCTTTAAAAAAATGTCAATCTTATATATCCATAAAGAATATAATCAATTCCTCACATATTTGGGTAAATAAATGCCGTTTAAAGAGTATATTTCCTCAATATATTTCTTGATATGGTGTTATCCAGGGGGCAGAACTCATGTAAACAAGTAGGGATATTTCCAATAATAAAATCAAAAAATGTGACGTCATCACTTTGATGATTTGCCTGCATATATAATACCTACACCATCTAACATAGGCGTAGGGGAGATGTTTGGTTTGGGGGGGGC
Source organism: Caligus rogercresseyi (assembly GCA_013387185.1). Taxonomy (NCBI): domain Eukaryota; kingdom Metazoa; phylum Arthropoda; class Copepoda; order Siphonostomatoida; family Caligidae; genus Caligus; species Caligus rogercresseyi. The sequence goes on along the minus strand of CP045896.1, from coordinate 21,505,143 downwards.
AGCATTAAATTTGCCTGAATTTTAACAAGAACTGTTAAATCCGTGAAAAAATAGTCGAATTAAGAAAGCAATGTAGATTAATATTTTTTTATAGATTTTCATACTATTCATTACATTATATTTATTTTGTTACACTTCAAAGTCCGGTTGTTTGCAGAGAAACAACATTCAGTTGTAGCCTGTGTGTTCAAACAAACAAAATAATTTGTACTACGTCATGGTAAGCTGATCATAGAGATAGATCTATGATCTCTATGATCAGCTTACGATGACGTAGATCAAATTACTTTGTTTATATTGGACACACAAATGCAAATGAAGGGAATAAGCTCTCTCTGTATGGTTTATTTATCAAAGAATTGTATTATTGTTTATGTTTTACATTTTCTTAATTCATCTTTTTTATTATGAGTGTTATTATTGAACTGTGTAGAGTCACATATCGGAGCATGTTTGAATATAGAAGAGGAATTGATGTTTCCCCTGAATTTAAACATAGATAAAGTCTACTTTTATTCAAACCCCTACCTGCCTTCAAGGGAAGGATTCCTGTAAGGAACTTTTTCAAATTAATATCACTGTATCACATTATCCTTTATTGTAAAATATTTTAATTATCAAAACAGTATATCATGATATATTAAGACTTGAGCCAAAACATAGTATTAGATGTGGTTTTTTATAACTGAAATCTTACATGAGTTTTTTCAGAGGTGGGCGCTCTGGATTCTTTATCATCTAATCATCCACTGCATCGAGATCAATAACGAGACAAGAAGTGGCATGTTGTAAGCAAAATATTTTTGAATATTCACTAACAATTATCACTCAATATACCCCTCCCCAATAGACCTAGATGACGGAATATTTTTTTTTAGCTGTTACTTCGCACAGCTGTTCTTGATGAAGCTCCACATTATATTTTTGATGATATGAAAAATAATAAGAAACGGGGCGTTTTCTATCCATGAAAAATGGAATAAGCCAAGGATACTATAACACTACATGGAAGGGATACTTTTTTGCGCGCCGAGAAATCAATACGTACGCAGGGATATAAATTATACTTATGTACTATGTATGTTAACGTATATTATATAATATATATATATATTAGCCGGTCCCGTTTTTAGGTCAATCGCTCCGATTTTTTTGCTCCAAGCGATTTCTGCTGCGTAGTGATGAAAAAATGAGATTTTTTAAATAAAATTTATAATAAAAAAAGTAATACCATGAGAATATCAATAATATTTTTAAGTATAACTAGCGATTTTATTTAGGCAAATATACAATATTTCATAAGAATAAACACAACATTTTCATAAAAAATGTCAATAATACGATGATCATTATGAAAATTGCACAAAATTTGCATAATAAAAAACAATTACTTTATTATAAATAACAAAATTGCTAAGTTACTTTTTAGGGCAAATATAAGCAAAAAAAAAAATGCCTCTTTTGGGTCAAAAGAGGCCTACTTAACGGGTCTAAAACCAAAGAAATATTTATTTGCTTGATTGCTCCAAAAAATTTATTGAAAGATGAGACTTCAAGCTATCTTTAGATATTGTTTTTTTACTTGATATCACTAAAACTCAGAATGCACAAGCCAATTGAAAATCACCATTTTTGACCCCAAAAATGGCCTATTTTAACTTTGAGTGGCTTTTGTAATCACAAAAATGGCCTTTTGAAGGCTGAAACTTTCTCAATCTCATTTTTCATCACTACGCAGCAGAAAATCGCTTGGAGCAAAAAATTGGAGCCACTGACCTAAAAACGGACAGGCTAATATATATATATATAACCTTTTTTATTAAAAAAAGTTATTTGAGGGCAATCGAGGAGACTTGGTTCTTTATCACAAGAGATGTCAAGGGTCTTTTGCAAATTATTGGGTTGTTTTCTGTGAATGTATAAACGCCAGAGGAAACTTTACTTACTTCATAAACTGCAAGCACCCTAATGAAATACACCTAATAACACTATGAACCTAGGAGCAAATTTTCTTTTTTTTTTTTCTTTTCTTGCTCTTATTTTTGGGATGATTGCTTTTGCAATTCGAAATTTAAAATTTATCACGCAACATCAACAATCTATGGTCGATATTCTTGAAAGTGCCAAAGTGTTATTATTCCTCTAAATTAAAAAAACATAACACTTCCATCTCAGCCAATTTACACTTAATTGAGATCAATTTCTAGAAAACTAATAGGTGTTGAAATTAACACTACGTGTCACTAAAGAATAAATAACAATTGAAAAGGAAGTATCTACTACTTAGATACAGAGTCACCCTTCCATGGTGTTTCTAGTATTCCTTGAATAAACATACTTATATTATCTAAATACCTTGATACAGTCTACTGTATTGAGACTCTGTCGTTTAAGGCGTTCGTTAGGGAACTATTTCAATTAAATATATCACTGCACAATGACCTTTATTGTTTGTAAAAATCAGAGCTGCGACTACCGAATGTAAATCGGTATTCGATACTACTGGCGACGGTAGATTCCAAATATCGAACTAATTATACGATATTCGGTAGAAACTACCAAATATCGTACCGACTGACAATCGGTACGGTATATTTGAAAGTATGACTTTTGTGACATTCATATAGAAACATAAAGATATAGAGAGCTAATTCTCTTCAATAGCAGAGGAACATCGTTCAACTGTTGCTTTGCCCAAGCACTCCCTTGTGTGAAGAACTTGAATTTCGCAAAATAAATAAACAACTACTACTTATAGTATTATAGAGCAGATACATAAATATACATTCAATGTAAGCTTATGCTATGCATTGAATACTAGAGTACCTGAAAGTGCATTTAATATTGGACAATAAGAGACAGTAAATGAAAAAAAATATATAGCCTTTTATTCCTACAAAATCCAAGTACATATATATTTTATATAAATTAGGTTGTATCAAATTTCAAATAAATTATAACAAATTATAAAAACGATGTATTTAATTGTCCTTTCTTATAAATTGTCCGATATTAAATGCATATGAAGAAGCAAAAGCAGATACATAAATAAATTTATCTCTTTTTCTTATCTACCGTACTGAATATCGATCGATACTGTAGATATAATAAAATCTACCGAATACCGATATCGATCGTTAGAAGGTATACACCGAATACCGAACCGGCGGTAGATTTTTCTACCGAATCCTAGCTCTGGTAAAAGTTTACTTTATCAAAAATTGATGAAACACTAAAATACATTACATCATGATATATTCAGGCTTAACCCTAAAAAAGGTTTTGTTTGATTTAACGACTGTCTTCCATTTAAATTTATGGTGAACTTTTGGATGGAAGTCAGAATTCGTTTTTTCATAGTTATATGATGGTGTGGTGTTAAGATAACTTTGATTTAAAGGTTAAATAACATTTCCTCATAATATACTGATGTTCCAAACCAAACATTGCAATGAAATGACAATTGCTTTTCAATGTAAAATAGTTGAAACTTTTTTCTTACTTTTTTATTTTTATTTTTTGGTGCAAAAAAATGTATGTATATTTGCTTCTGAACGTATTGATGACTTAGATCAATGATACTCAAAAAATGTTTAATGATAAGATAACCGCTAGACGATTAGATAATTTAATTTTTTATAGCTGGGTGGAATATTTTTTGAAAAAATCATAACATGGTATCGACTCTGGCGGCGGCGTTCAAATCATTTTTTTTGTTCTTCCTCTACAAGACACAATATTTACAATATGGCAACCTACAAATGTTTAGAAACTACATGGAAAAGGGGTACACTCTACCTCAGTAGGTCCTTCTTTTAATAGTTATTTATTTTGGTCAATTTCAACATCAATTATTTTTCTTTAATTTGACCTCAATTAGGAGTAAATTAAATCAGGTTAGTTGAAGTTTTTGTTTTATATATTTTAATTTAATAAGAATATAAGACACTAAAACAGAAAAAATTTAATTTATACTTTAACATTGATAATAAATAAATATAATTTATATGTGCTGCTTACGTATTTATTTCCCGGCGTGCGAAAAAAGTCACCCTTCCATGTAGTTTCTAGCATTCTTTGATTTAGGGCATAAAAAGATGAATACCCTAAAAATACATTCTTTTCTCAATATCTTGGCAACTTCATATAAAAGCAATTAACACTTTAAAGACTATTGCTTTTATATACATGAAGAGGACTGCTTTGGTTGGGGTCAAGCAATGTTGCTGAATGCTGAAAGTAAAAACGTTTGAAAAAATATGACTCACGATGAAATACAAAATAATTATCTGTGAATATATATTTTACATGAAAAATAAACAATGTGAGTAAGCGTAAGATCCCAATAATTTGTTTAGATTATAATTTTTCATAGTTAATTGATAGGCACGAATCCCTGGAAGAATGTAATAATGTTCCTTGAAATTTTGAATAGAACATTTTTAAAGCTTTTTGAAAAGTGTATAGCTCAATGGCAAATACCGTTAACAAAGTTATTACTCAAAAATCAGTAGCAATAGATTCTTTGGACGGTTGGATTGGAATCCACCGAATATTGTTACCATCTTCAATTTATACATATTGAAAATCTATTGATCTAGACAAATAGACACAATATACCAACTACCCGATAACAACGGGAGGCTTTCCTTTCCAATTTTTATGCACAGTCACGCTAGAGGAATCCTTTTAAAATGTAAGTGGTCGGCACCGTCTTGTACGGGTCGAGAACTACGTAGTAAACATATTACTTATTTTATTATTATTTTGATAATTACTATTCACATCTTCGAGGAAATATAATTTACAGTTTTTCTAGTAAAATACATCTGTAGGGATGGGGGAGAGCAACTGTTAAAGGACATGAAACATATCATAAAAACGCTTAATAAAATATAAAAATAACATACTTTGTAATAAAAACAATAAAAAAACGAAAAGTGGACCAAAATAACATGTCTAGGGAGAAGTTTGGGCACTAGAATTTACTATAAATCCTCTTTCATTAAAGTTTCTTAAAAGCAGTAGCTCCTTGTCGATCCAAGTATCGAGACCGGTAGGGATCGCACTGTTTGCAGACCGCGCCGCGTAGATGAAGAGTAGGATTTTTGTATTACTTATTAACCAATAAAATATCCTGACTCTAACCCTACCTCAATACCAAAGCCCCCATATCAATAACCGCTACTGATCATCACTCATGGTCATTCTTAGGAGGCTTTGAATAGAAGACAATTAACAGTCCTTGAAGGTTTTCACTTTTTGATAAATTATATTGTATAACCATTATCATCGCAGATAAATGCTCTCTCTCTCTCTCTCTCGCTCCCCCCGTTCAGCATGCCTTCAGGGCTGTTTCTCATGTCAATCCTCCTGGAGATCATTAGAATCAAAGTCATAATAATAATTCATTCTCCTCCTCCCCCCCCCCATCATCATCTAAGAAAATCAGGTTAGAGCCATAATGAATCTCTATTAAGTATGTACTATGAAGAGGGACTCCAAACTGAGTAGTCCTTCACATACTACTTATTTACTACCTTGATAGTCCTAAGTATATTTGCTTGTGACTTATCATCTAAAAAAACCTATTTATTCCTTCCTAGGCAGCAAGATCCCAGGCAGATCTGTAGTAGTGCAATGGAAGCTTGCTAGAGAGCATGAAAATACTTTCCCCTCTGATTTGAAAAAGCAAACGATAATTTTAAAAGACATTAACGTTTTTACAAAAGAGTCTGACATTTAAATACTTTTTTGCTCAAAACCAATTTTATTTTTGATTTAAAAACATTAATAAAAAAATTTATGCGTGAATTGACTTTATTTATGTAATAGTTTTAAATAAGTTAATTACTTTTATTGTGATACGTAATTAAACTATATGTATATATATATATACATACATATATATATATACATACAGGAACGGAGTGGGAAGAATTTATCCACCGGGACAATTATGCCCTCATCGGCCTTATACAGCCCCCAATATGCCATGGGAGGCTGTCAACGGTCGTTTATGTTTCTTGCCAGCGGCCCACCGGGAATATATATATCATGAAACGACTGGGTACCAGCCCAGTTCCCGGCTGTTATTTGAACGTCCCGGCCCGGTGTCTAAAAATCACTGGGCTGGGACTCTAATATATTTGTTTGTTTGTCATTTTTAAAGTGAATTTAAAGAATTTTTTAAAAATTTAAAAATTTAAAAGTAGTGTTGCACTTTTTGAGGGAAAATTATTTTCTAAAAAACGTCGTCACTTTCAGAATGACGAAGGAACGAGTATATTTAAGTCCTGGCCCGGTGTGGGCCAAGCCCGGCTTGAAAAAATTAAGTCCCGACCTGGCTCCCGGCGAAAAAAAGTGTCCCGGTCGTTTCCTGATATATATATATACTATATATATATATATATATATATATATATATATATATATATATATATATATATATATATATATATATAATGGACACCTCCTATATTACCTTTTGTAATAATATAATAAAACATTCCTCAGACTCAGAGAAAGAAATTGTCTATTAGTGAACTTTCGAGAACCCCCATTTTGATATCTCTAACTGTAATGTTAATTTTTTAACAAATTTCAAAATATTTATTTCTTTAGTTACTTTATTTGTATATTTTTATGTATGATGGAACAATTTTATAAGACATCTTTTAAAGACAGGAAAAATTTGCGGGGGTTGTCATACCTTTAAGGCTTGATGTAATTATATCCAAGCCGATTTGAATAATATCATAGAGATAAAGGATCTCGATATAAAAGATCATTAAAATTTCATTCTTTCATCTTTTAAACTGTTTTTCTTGTATAAATGAAATGCTAATTTTAAAACTAAACAAGATTTTATATCTGTAAGGAACGATTCAGTTTGACTAATCATTGTCTGAAGAGGCAATTTTTTCATGACTACAGAGGTTTGCTTCTTTGCAGCCTTTAGAATAATAATTAAAATGTATCCCTTACAACTATAAAACTTTACTGATTCAACCTGTGTGTTTTAATACAGAAGGAAATCCATATTTTTCCTAACCTAATTGTCCACTAACATTGTTTGTACTCAAGTAATGAAAATATATCAACAACATAAACGTAATCCTTATTTTTAAATTATATCTAACGAATTCTAAGTAGAACTAAATTAAACTTATCTTCTAACTAACGAGTCACACTTGTAATGCATGATGGCAGAAAATAATAACATTTTGATAGGTTTGCCTCTCTCTCTCTGGGTAAATTATGTGTTCTTGGAGTCTCAATCTAGCATCATTAAGAAGTCTGAAGACCCACTACATCGTCCTCGATCTTCATGGAGTTTGAGATGAAACTCATATGTTTATAATTTTATAAGCCCAAGATCAAGAAGAATGAATAGCGGAGGGAGATTTTAAATGACGCGGGAAGTATAATTTAAAATTATATTTTCACGAACTATTAGAAATTATTACGTATCATTATAATTACAGACTAATAAAAACAAATCATTTGCATGTTTTATTTCCAAAAGGTGATTTTTATTAATATCTAATAGATAATACTTAGATTACATTTCAAATAATAAATTACTTCAGAGGACAATAAGTGTATCAGAAAGTTTAAATTTGATTCGAGCCATGCAATAAATATATATATTTAATTATATATATATATATATCTCTCATGAAAACGACCGGGACACCTTTTTTCGACGGGACCCGGGCCGGGCCAAAACCGGGCCGGGACTGTATCTATATTATCGTTCCTATCAACAATCTGAAGTGACGACGTTGTTTTTAAGAAAATAAATTTCCAAAAAAAAGGAGTGAGGACGTTTTTTTTTTTTGTTGAAAAGAGTCTCCCAAAAAAGTGAGGACATTTTTTGATAAAAGAATCTCCCAAAAAAATATTCTCAGAAAAAGTGATGACTTTTTTTAGAAAATAATATTTCGAAAATTCCTTACCAAAAACTTTATGAATGAGAAACAAAAGAAAATATTTAAGTCCCAGCCCAGTGTCTAAAAAACCGGAAAACGGGGCCGGGATGCTCAAAAAGCAGTCGGGATATATATATATATATATATATGTGTAACTTTTGATTGACGATATTCAGCGCTACGCAAGATATATAAATGTGAAGACATTTTTTATATACCTTATCTGATCTCTAAGCAATAATCCACATTTTCGTGGATGTAGTAATCATTCAATCTGGATTATTTTATATAATAAATATTTATTTATAATTTCTATTATGATCCAATTATTATCAATATAGTTTTAAGCTTATTTTACGTTAATTTAAGTCACTACCCATTATTAGTATGAATAATAATGTAAATAATACTTGAATTTATTTCTTCCTCCACTATATATTATTCAATAACTTGTCAATCATTGCAGTATATAAGAATATAGCTCCATCTATTGGATATTATAATAACTACCTTCATTACCTCCGCCGAAGGAGGTATTGTTTTCACTGGTGTTGGTTTGTTGGTTTGTTTGTCAGCAGGATAACTCAAAAAAGTACTGAACGGATTCGGATGAAACTTTGTGGAGTTGTTGGAAATGCCAAAGAAAAAGTGATTAAATTGTGGCATCTCTGAGTGTAGAATTAAGATCCAAAATGAGCTAAATACTAATAAATATTTCAAGTTAGCCTACTCTGCCAATAGATGTCACTGTGCTGTGAAATCGGGTGCCGGAAGCGTCTTCCTCTCGGAATTTCCGTCGAGGGGAACCCTCCCCCGTCCCTCTACGCCGCCCCAGTCGTAAAAAAATCCGCTTCGGAAGGCTCATAGGACCCCGTGACGGCGGAGGTTTGCACTCTCTGAGTGTATTTATGCCTCTAGTTTGTAATGTTATTTATTTTCAAATGCCACTGGTTAAAAAAGTGTCATAATTGAATTTCCATTCTGGTGTAGTTAAAAATTTAACTCTTTATAATTAACTCAGAGTTGTCAGTTCATGTATTTTTAAACCAATTAAAGCCACCAATTAGCACGTACGTCGATAAAGAAATGTTAAACATCAGTTGGAGTGAAGTGAATATAAGCCATTGATTGATTATGCAGCCTTCATTCTCAATCATCTTTGACGATACACATCCAATATGCAAGAATAACTCAATACCTATTATTGGAATGCGATGTTAATCGTAGGTATAATTATCACTATAAACGAGTTTATACGATGAGTATAATACAATCAGGTATATGTTATCCATGGTTTAAATTAAATAAAAAACTGCTTTCTGCCCATTAAAATATCAATATGAAGAAAGCTGTAGGCAAAAGCATCTCACTTTTGAAATCAAAAATTCCTTTTTTTCTTTGGCGTGGCATTATTTTTTTTATGTTGCGTAGAAAAAAATAATTTATAAAATGCTTCTACTTTGTAAATAATAAATATTAATTTGATAATGCAATTATCCTTAATAATAATGCTTACGGATGTGCATGTGTATTAAAACAACTGACATTTCTGTATTCCTCAGCATGAACTTTATTCAAAACTACATATACAACTTTCCATTTTTATTTATATCATGGTGGTATTATTTAATTTTTCTATAAATTATTATAAAATATACGCTCAATGTCCATTTATCTATCTTAAATCAACGAGAAGGAAAAATGCAGTTCTCTTTGATGGTCTTTAATGATTTTAAGAGGCTCTCCTTTCAAATGTGTTCCCATTACCCATCATAATCATCTCAAGTCCCCTTCTTCATTAATGATTCAGGCGGTGTAGGAAAATGCATTTCGACACACACACACACATACAACAAAAATGCATTTGGAGAAATGAATACCTTCAAGAATCTGCAGGATGTATGTGGGCTTTAGCTACTTAACGAAGTAGTTTGTGGTATTATTATGCTCCTTGCACTAATGAAGGCTGCTGCTCTAAGGGCAAAAAATGGTTAATCTAAAAAAAGTCACTCTCTCATTGGCGGAGAAGTACTTTAATTAGGTCTTAAGTACGTGAGAGAGTAAATGAAGAGTGGCTAATGGTTTTTATTATGTAAAGTTGCCCACCTACTCCTCCTGCCTTTTGGTTTCGCACGGAAATAATCACAATGTAATTACATAAATATGTACAAGATTTCAGGAATGCTAATCTCATTTCATGCTCATATTTTATAATCGATGCTATTATTTTGTTTTTGCATACTGTGTTGCGCCTGGGTTGCTTGTGTTAATGTTTTGGGTAGTCCATCCGCTTGTATGTATCTAAACTCATGTGACGTCAGATGTGACTTATTTTGTATGATTAGTGTCTCATCGTTTCCTTTCCGGATGACTTTGCAAGCCCTTGATTCTCTTCAGAGAGAAATCTCAGTGAATGATTGAGGACTTATTAGTCAAATAAGAATAAAAATAGAGCATTTAGCATATGTATATTGGCATTGTATATGTATCTTATGTAAAAAGAAATGAGATTCGAACTAGCTTTATTTGGGTATAGGTAAGTAAGATACACATAATATTGGATGCCATAAGCCTAAGAATTCAAATATTTCTATCTCACTCAGTTATGGACTCTGCTAAAATTATTATTAAAACTTTGTAATGACAGACTTTGAAATCTCCATTTTGATTATGAACTTTAAAATTTGTTATGATATTAACTAATGATGATATCTCATAATATTTTTCTTCAACGTGTTTGATTATAATAAAAAAGAGTGAATAAACAAAAAAACAGTTGCCATTATATAAATCGAGACATCATTTCACTTGTGACTGTTGAGGTATTAATCACCAACTCCTAGAAAAGAATATTGCCCTTAAGATAAATATTCCATATGTACGAACACTCAGCGTCAATGGTCTTTAGTTCAGCAAAACAACTCTTCACAATCAAAGAAGAGTTCATTTTTATTTTGTTGAACCATTGGTGGCAGTCAATAGATATTTACTAAGTATAAGATCAAAAAGTATAAGGAAAATACAGTTACCATTTAAAAATCATGTTTCTTGTTAGATTGTCGAGCAATAAGGGCATCCTTAGTTAAAATTAAATTATCTTTTCAGGGCTCTTCGTTAGGCTCCATGTCGCTTTTTTAGGCCACTCAGCGGTCTAGAGATCTTAACCATCACCAGAATGATCAATATAAAATCCACATACATATTGACAAAGCAGCCTTAATAATATTTTTAATCATACTCTCAGAGTTTCTTTTATCCTTCTTGTTTTTAAAACAAACAAACCCTCTTTTCATTTTGAGCTCATTCTTCCCTTGTAGGCAAAAGTCTTCTTTTGATGTGTGCGATAATTCACTTTATCATAGCATATAATCCCCTTGATCTCAGCAGCAACAATTTTATTATACATTATATTCTTAAGAAAAAGCAATTAATTCTTTACATAGACTGAGACTCTTAGAACTCATATACACAGTAGTCATAGTAGTAAAAATAAGAATCTCATGAAAAAACTTGGCAGACTATAAACATTCTCTTATTTATGAACTTCTATGAATATAATCACCTCTGAGGTAGGTCCTCTACAGATTTCCACATCTCTTTTTTTGTTGCTTCTTTGTATATCTCCCTTTTCTAGAGCAAAAATATATTTATATTGCCTGTGAGTTGGTCATTGACGCGAAAGAGATGGCCTGGATTTAATATTTAAAAAAACATAGTTATAAAGTTTTGATATCACTTTTTTAATTGAAATACTCCAAGTTTTTATTCTTTTATTGTCGTCCATGAATATCGGGGCTCTTAAAACATGGTTTAAAAAGGCTTATTTAGATATTTTGAGGGCTTTTTGCCCCGGCTATCAATCAGTTTTATTGCATATTCTTTTACTACATTGCTATATACATGCATTTGATGGCTATATTCCTTTGGTATAAGCCACTAATGCATTGATATTACTATCGTAATTATTTGGAAGGGGCATTTTAGTTCATAGGAGGCGTATATCAATGATTAACGCACCACTTATTACGTTTATGTATAATATCATTTTTTAAATAAACGTCTCAGGCATTCTGATGATCTATGAATATATTTTTGTATATGTCTTTAATAAGTCTTTTATAATACCCAAGACAATTTATATATATGTTTGAGTTTACAATGTTTAGACTTTAAATATTAACGGAACTGCAGTTAGTTTTACTAATTGACGAACACGCGCCTAATTTCCCTTTTTTTGTTAATAGAATGACAAAATGTCTCATTATATTGTCTAATCTGCACTATCTCCTAATGAAGTGAAACACAGTCTCATATTTTTTGAATTGACCAAAGGTATACCATGAGTAGCCATATGGAGTTTTAAAAAAAGTTGATGTTGTGAATTTTACCTTTGTCTGATTTTTCTTTGCCTAATTGGTTCGATAGAATTCCGTGGATATAAAGGCACATTTTGGTATTAAAATGATCGATTTTACTTGGGGATGTATCCCAATATTGCTCAATCGAGCAAAATTGACGTTTCCTTCTCGGGATTCGAGCATGTTTTCTTTACTTTGATAGTTGAACATTCATCCATTAAGGCGCTTCCTTTATTTTAGTTTTATTTATTAAACATTATATAAAAATATATTATGACTTATGACAGATTTGACGAAAATATTTTCATAAATATTTAGTTTTTGTTGATAGTAAATTTATTTACTATTTATTGATATAACATATCAATTTTTGATATATGAGTAAAAAAACCTAGTCTGGAGGCGTTAAATCACGCCACAGAGGCCGGCCAATAGAATGATCCATTTATGGATATAACACGCTCACTAAACTTATTGTCAATAAATTGGTTGTAACGTGTGTGAACTGGCTTCGTCTTGTTGAAACCACAATGTCGTCCAAGTCCTTATATTTCAATTCAGGCAAAAATAAATCGGTTATCATAGTGCGTTAACAATTTCCATTCACAGTAACGTAACGATTGTTATTCTCGAATAAAAAGTATGACCCAATGACACGGACAGCATGCACACCAACACTTTTTGTGGATGTAATGGCGCCTTACAAATCACGTATGGGCTTGCCGGTCTACTAGCGTATACTTTGCTTCTTAAAAAGGCCATTGAGCCGAAAAAATGTCTCATGGTTGAAGATTATTTTACAGTGAAAGTCAGGACCATTTTTCGAATTCTCCTTCAGCCCATTTCATGTATTCCCGACGTTTGAAGTGGTCAAGCGGCTTCAGTTATAATGTCAACTGGATCTTATACGAGTTAAGGCCAACATTTTTTCGCAAAATTTGCCATAACGTTGTGACAAATTTAGTTGAACTTGAACTGATGCACTTGTGGCTACAATTATATGTTACTAGCGAGTACCCGTCACACATTGACGCTTTGTGTTTTTTAACAGCATAATAAATAACAAAGAAAATATCCTTTTAAAATAATAATGTTTTTATTCCAATGAAAAAATATAATAAAATACAAAGAAAAAAATGAAAGAAATAAGTGGAGTCAAGCACTTCCCGATATATTACGTTGGGTGTCACTGTTTTATTTCCTCCAACCTCCACCATCACACATGCCATATACTTTGTCCTTGAGAAAGCCACATATAACTGACCATGTGGGAAACCTGGACTTGGCAGATAAATCCCCACTTTCTCAAAAAGTTTTGACCCTGTGCCTTCGCATGAACTACACTTCATACTTTATAACATGGGTATATATCTGTCATATTTTTCACTCTATATCTGTCATATTTTTCACTCTAGGGCGGCAATAATTTTTCACACTAAAAAACTATTCTGCTTGAGCGTGAGATATGAGTACCTCAACTCTTGAGTACTAAAGACCCCTATTTATTACCTCATCTCAATTGTATTTTTACTTAGAGTTCAAAAATGTATATTTTTATCTTGGTATGATTTTTTTTCAAATAAATGGATAAATTGGCATTTAAATTTCAATGGATATATCTGTATGTATATATGACATATGACAAATGAGCAAAAGTATGTCATACATTATTTTTTTGGCTCAATAATATCCCCCCAATAAAATACATCTCCATTATAAATTGTAATTTGTTCAATCTAGTGTTTTAAGCTGCTACATCCACATGACACGACTTTTTAGGGTATTATTAAATGATAGTGGTATTCATTTTTTCTTTCTCCCTTTTTTATTTAAAGTTTGATCGTTTTTTAAAATGGAGTTTTTGAAGATACATACCAACATATGAATATCAAAATTTTAGAAAGAGTAGTTCTTTGAAGTATTTGAAATGAAAAAAATACATTTGTTTATCAAAACCTGGATATCCAACTTTCATTGGCCTTTTCTAGCCCATTGTGGCCATAAAGACAATATTTTTTGGCCAATATAATCTCCAGATAGAAAGACATCTCTGTGCGAAATTTCAACTCGATCCATCAAGTGGTTTGGCTGTAACATACAAAATTGTCGCGTTTTTTTGTTCGTTCCTAGGGTATTATTATATAGATAATTTGTGCATTTCTTTGTCTCACTGGCACATAAAAACTATACAGCGTGTATGTGGACTCAATTTTTTTAACCAAACGTTTATATGTAGATTTTGATGATCGATTAAGTTGACCAAAAAAAGGCATTAACGATTTAAAAATTTTGTATCAACGACTCAGCCCTTTTGTTATATTTTTTGATAATTTGCAAATGTTGATCGAATGTATACTGCTTCAAGATACAGCTACTATTATTGTGAACACAGATGTAAAAAAACATCAACAAGAAATACAAATACACCAAAAATGAACGCTTATAGATTGATCTTAGTTTATTATATTTATCTTCTTTTATTGCATTAAGAATTTATATGTTTTTAGATTTTTTTGAAGACTTGCTACATGTTACGGTTTTCTGTATTAATTAGTGTTGTTGTTCTTGTTGTATGATTTATTACGGAGCTAATATAGCCCTAGCCTTCATGGTAACTAATAAAAAAACTATATATTTATACACAAACAAATAATTATACAATAACAATAATAAAATATTAATTAAAGAAAAAATAACAAAAAAAATTAATAAATATTATTTTTTTTTAAAACTTTATAATTACATTCAACTTAAGGAGCAATAAGGATATAGACAACCTTGCCATTGACTTTGATACCCTCCGAGCATTTGATAAAGTGCATGCCTCTCTTAATGGCTGTGACAAGCTAAAGGCCTTTGAAAGGTTAACTGCAGCGACACAGTTGGTAGCTACGGGTTTCTTGAGGCATATTGTGGCACTGCGGGTGCGCTCATCGAAGCCCCAAGAATCCTCTCCAAAGGGACACCAGTCCACGTTCATAGCCTTCCAAGCAGAAATGGCAGCCTGCTTCACTAAGATCTCATTTACAGATCGAAGATGTGACCTGTCGAGAAATTCAACCGATCTGCTCTTCGAACTCGGGGTGTGTAGTTGTATTTTATATACTATATATTTCAAGAAGGTTACATGTTTATAGATATTTTAGTATTTAAAGAGGATATCATTTTTAAACAAAAAGTTTATTTATTACCTCCGCCGAAGGAGGTATTGTTTTCACTGGCGTTGGTTTGTTAGTTTGTTGGTTTGTTTGTCAGCAGGATAACTCAAAAAGTACGGAACGGATTCGGATGAAACTTTGTGGAGTTTTGGAAATGCCAAAAGGAACAAGTGATTAATTTTGGCATCTCTGAATGCTTATTTAGATGCAAAATGAGCTAAATACTAAAAATATTAATAATGAAATGGGGTCTCTATTAATGGAGTAGGAAAGAACAAACGTTTAAAAAATATTCATTGAAGTAATATTGTACATTTATCAGCTAAGGAGTACGTCACTGGTGCTTAAACTTCTTTCTCTTCCCGTCTTCCTCTTAATATTATATTAAATAAAATATAAAGCTAATATTAAAAGCATGATAGAGAAAAGAAAGGATTTAAACATCCAATGACGTATTCTGAATTAACGAATAACTAGTATGACGTCAATGGATGTTTTTTAGGATGGCTCTCTCCTCACTCATTATTCACCAAACACACCTACTTATGTAGACATATATGATTGGATTGTAATTCCGTTAAGTGATTCATTTGGTGGGGATCGGCGGAGGTTTGCACTCTCTGAGTGTATACATGCCTCTAGTTTAATTTATAACTCATATTTTTTTTTTTACGATTTTTTACATTATATGGTGTATCATTTTTATAGAGCGTGTTTATCAAAAAAAATATGGCGTCGTTCTCCAAAACCATCAGTGTAAATGTGAGCGTCCCTATTGAATAACCTTGTGTAATCCTTACATTTTATATTGTACGTTATTAATGGATAATTAAAATATTAGGCCCTCAGTAAAGGAAGAGTATGATACTATGATTCCCAATAAATAAATGAAGCATATTATTGTCCACTATCCACATAATTACCTCCGCCGAAGGAGGTATTGTTTTAACTGGCGTTGGTTTGTTGGTTGGGTTGTTTGTCAGCAGGATAACTCAAAAAGTACTGAACGGATTCGGATGAAATTTTGTGGAGCTGTTGGAAATGCCAAAAGAAACAAGTGATTAATTTTGGCATCTCTGAGTGCAGAATTAAGATGCAAAATGAGCTAAATACTAATAAATATTTCAAGTTTGCCTACTCTGCCAAAAGATGTCACTGTGCTGTGAAATCGGGTGCCGGGAGCGTCTTCCTCTCGGAATTTCCGTCGAGGGGAACCCTCCCCGTTCCCTCTACGCCGCCCCAGTCGTGAAAAATCCGCCTCGGAAGGCTCATAAGGACCCGTGACGGCTGAGGTTTGCACTCTCTGAGTTTATATATTTGTATTTTATTTTTAAAGATGTCTATCTTGGTAATTTTCCAATGTTTTTAACCGTTATAAAAACTCTTAGTTGTCTGAACAATCTATGATTTCACCGTCACATAAATAAGTGGGTGTCGCGAAAATGCATACTTATCCTTTTTTGAGTTTCCACAGAACTGAAATAATCTATCTTAGCTCTCACGAATTCTATCTCTGAATTTTATGTGACTTGGTATTATTATCTTGGAAATTAACGCAGCTTTCTAATATCTCGATAAAATATTTCTCCAAATAAATTTGTTTATGTATTGCAACCCTGACCTTCCGTATTTAAGGATGAATAATGAAGATTTGAACATCTAATTGATACTTTAAGTGTTCTGAATCGTATTTAAAAATATTTTCATCTATGTAGATATTACTGTCTTCAAATTATTGGCGTTATCGAAGAATTATTTAAAGTATGATTGTATATATGTGTTAATTATAACACTGATCTGCCTGTCACAATTTTTTATGCAATCAAATAAGATAATTTGATAGCTCTGAATCTAGGAGCAAATAAAATAAATCATAATACCAAAGTAGTAGAACAAATATTTATATATTAATTTTGTATATTTGCGACTGTAAATTTCTATTGTTAAATCTTAAATTGCTTTTGTCACGTTTTTTTTTTAAATTCCACCATGGAACTCTTCCGTATTCGGGGAGGTCTTATTGCTGAAATATCTGCTACTTATTTTGTTTTCCTGCTTACATCAGCTACTTTGGTTCAATCTTTATAGCTAAAGATTCTTTCCCATTAATGATTAATATCATTTAATGTTACATATAAAAATATATATGTTGTGTTTATACATAGATACTTCTACACATGAAAACCAAATAATGGGATACTCATTTTTGCCTATGTCGATAAAAAGTACCTTCATGCTACTCTGTAAAATGGTCATGAATGCTGCAAAAAAATCCTCAATCTCTAACTTTTTTTTGTTGGTTCAAATAAGTATTGTATCCCTCTTCAATAAAAGAGGGAGTTTCAAGACTATAAAATGTAGATCAAAACTATGATAACGCCTAGCCAAACAAGAATCATTTATTGAGTTCATCTGAGTGGTCCAAATTTTATATCACTACGAAAAAAGACAATAAAATTTATTAAGAGCATTCTGATTGAAGGTTTTTTATATGACCGCGTTTGAGGAGATTATTATTTGATCATACTCTGATGCATAATTCATTGAAAATCGAATTAAATGTTTGTCTACATTGTGAGTTAAATATACTCTATAAGAAATAGATGATCATGAGCAACGATGAGCAAAAAAATAGTTATCGCTAAAATCAAAAAATGAAAGAGTTTTAATATTTACATACTTTGTTACTTGACTGTGACTATATGAGCTATTAATTTCAATAAAATCATAATAATGTGTATTACTTTATATATTTTCTTAATATGTAATTTGACAAAAATTCCAATAGAGCAAAAGAAAATCTTTACATTTTTGATGTTTAATGTATCGTATTTATCATCATCGTTATTTAAAACAATATAGATATTTATATATAATTACTTATATATATATATAATATATATCCGACTTGTTGATTTATCGTTCATTTGTTGTCGTTTCGTGAACGATGTACGGCTAAGTTTTTCTTATCTTCACCGTTTTTTAAACCTATATATATATATCAGACTTGTGATTTATCGTTCATTTGTTGTCATTCGCGAACGATGAACGGCAAAGTTTTTGACGAGCGACGAACGATAAGGAAAATTCTTTAATCGTTCGTCGTTCGTTTTTGGCGCTAAAAAAGACAAAGATTTCTCATTTTCATTGGAAAAATTTCCTTTCTAAAAAATGTCATCACTTTTTCAGGATGGCAATACAATTTTTTTTGTAAAAAAGCAGTCGTCAATTTTTTTCAGAATGACGAACGACAAACAACTATGAACGACGAACAATTCAATTTAAAAAATAACGATGAACGACGAACGATAACTTTTGGTGAACGACAAACGAACGACGAACGACAATTTTTTGCAAACGTCAACAAGTCAGATATATATATATATATGTATATATATCTTATATATATATATATATATATATATAATATATATATATATATATATATATATTGTTTTTCTGGGTATTTTTTCCAATTTATTACAATAAACTGATAAAATGATTTAACTTGAAACAAATATACAAATCTATATCTCATAATATTGGTTTGAATGCAACTGCGTCAGTGTAGATATGAATGAGCATTTCAAATTAAAATTAGTGCGTTGAACTTAGAATCAATAAGATTGATAAAAATTGACCTTCCATCTAAGAAGTCGAACCTGTGCCCTCGGCATGAGAATTGAGTACGTTTCCACTTAGCTAACACCATTCCTACTTGGCTTTCAAAAATACATAAAATCATGTATTTTTCTGTCTCTTGTGTGATGCTCTCATGAAATTAAAACCTCATTATTAATTTATGTGTGTTCAATGTTCATGCATAATCATGTCCACAAATTACGAATGGGGACATTTGAATTCCAACCTCGTATATCTTTTTCCAATATCAAAATGACAAAAAAGAATGTCTTCTGCCTTGTGTTCTTTTTCGTTTGATTGATTAGGACTAGAGGGTGTTCGTTGAGATAGACGTAATTATCATTCTCTTTGACATTGTCGTTCAATTTTTTGACAAGGTCATAGGTCTTGCTAACTATATGACTACAATTTACACTATTTTACTTTTTATTCAAGTGATAGGCTAACAACGACTGAATGTACAATCTGTTCATATGACTCTAATTACTCAATTAGACTCGTGCAGACTTTTA
>CP045896.1:21393871-21485439 GCA_013387185.1 Caligus rogercresseyi | reverse complement strand
AAAAATGACCCATGGCACTCAGAATGAACTTTGCAATAACACAAAATGGAGGCAGGAAAATTTGCTGACTTGTATTCAAAAAACTTGGAATTGCCTTCATCGTGGAAGAAGAGAATTTTGTCTTCTACCTCCAAAATAGTTCACGGTAAACGCTTACTGCCAATTTCAAATTTCTACCAGATGTGTGTTCTTTGATGCTCCGTGCAGGATTCGAATGTATGACTTTTGTAGCAGTCACATAGAGATATAAATATATTGAGAGTCTATTCCCTTCATCATTAGAGAAACATCGTTCAACTGTCGCTTTGCTTTGCTAATAGACATTCAATATAAGGCTTATGCTAGCATTGAAAGTAGAGTCCTGAAAGTGCATTTAATATCGGACAATAAGAGACAGTAAATAAGTAAAAAAATATAGCCGTCCATTCCTACAAAATCCAAGTACATATATAATCATATAAGATATGGATTGAATTTCAAATAATCTCTATAATTATAACAAATTAGTATTTAATTGTCCTTTATTATAACCTCTCGATATTAAATGCATAAGAAGAAGTCACAGAGGAGATAAATAAATAAATTATCTCCCTTTCTAATCTATCGTACCAAATATCGATCGATACTGTAGATATATTATAAAATCTACCGAATACCGATATCAATCGGTAGATGGTATATATCGAATATCGAACCGGCGGTAGATTTTTCTACCCGAATCCCAAATATATATATATATATAATATATATATACAGGGTGTGCAGGCGATTCTAGACTAACTTTGAGTACTTGTATCTCAGAAACCAGTTAGGGTAGAAGCTTAAAAATGTATGAACTGGTTAGTATATCCTATGTCTTTGTTTAATAACAAAAATATTGAAAATGTCCTCGGAACTTGAGCGCAGGACGGCCATTATTGTGGGGCTCCGCTTTGACCGTGCGCCCAAGGAGATCATCGACTTCTTCAAATTCCCCAAAGCTACTGTTTACAGTATTGCCAAGTCTTTAAGGAGTCGGAGGACATCGAGGAAGGATTCCTAACACCGGAAAGAAAGACTCCAGACCGATCCCAAGTCCATGTCAGCGATGGAGACATCATGCCTCCTCACTTCTTTGCCAATGGCCAAAATGTCAACAGGAGGTCTACTTGGACGTCAATGCAGACTGTGGTGAAGCCCTGGATGACCCAATTGCTGCTGGTAGACCTTATCTCTACCAGCAAGATGGAGCTCCCACCCACACGTTAATTTGGTGCAAAACTGGTGCTTAGAGAATCTCGACAGGTTCTGGTCAAAGGAGTTCTGGCCCCCCAGCAGCCCTGACCTCAACCCTGCATACTACTTGTGGGGCGTCTTGAGAGGGACAATAACAAGCGTGCTCACAACACTGTGGACTCTTGTGAAAGCTGCCATCATCCACAGTGCCAACTTGTCCAGGGAACAGGTGGCTCATGCCGTTTCGAGGTTCAGCACCGTGTGGAGGCTGTTATTGTGAAAGGAGGAAGTTGGATTGACTGAAATTAAGAGAAAAGTTCATTTAAATTTGTGTATATGAAAAAAGTTATTAAAGGTTTGTTCTGGATATGATTATCTTGTTTCCGTGCTAAAAAAGTCTAGATTAGCCTGCACACCCCTGTATATATATATATATATATATATATATATATGATCAAAAGACAATTTTCATATAAATAGGTAAATAAAAACGAAGTAGAAACATAAGTGAAACTGCATATTTCCTTGGGTTCTCCTTTAACTTTTAAAGGAATTCCGTCCAGAGGGCGCATTAATTAAAAAAGAATGTTGATTATCAAAGTCACTTACACATATTTTGTTCTTATTGTTGTTGTTGATATTTTGTGTGTGTGCTTGGGTGTGCGGTGGTAAAGCGTCTGAATGTTCGGGATTTTTTCAAAGAAATTAATCGTGGAAGTATGTGTTGTTTCACACGACGACCTGTAATTGAAATATTAATAAACTGGATCCATTAGAACGAAAGAGATGGAAGAAGAAAAAGAGTTGTGTATGAGAGGGAAAGAGAGGAATAAACTCTTGAGCGAAACAATTGCAATGCTGTTTATTAAATCCTTTGATATATCCCTTTTCAAAATGATTTTATCATCATAAGTGGATGCTGACAAAGCTGAAGGTTAAAATCTCGGACATGCAAGCCTTCTCGAGGAAGGAAAGGATTGAAAATAAATAGATTATCTTCTTTCTTCTCTTTTATTTTAACAAATGTTGAGTTATAAATAAACCTTTTTTTAGTTGTAAGAAAATTCAAACTGGACAAAAAATAACAAATGTACTGGGATTTTTGTAATAGGAAAGCAAGATTCTACGCGCCAACCATTTTTTAGCCACAGTGTATACTATGACACTTTGGAAATAAAATCAGTGAATTCTTATTTATTTTAAGAAATATATTGTTTTTCTTCCCCAATATATTATAACAATTTGTAGGTAAAATGTCATCGACATTTACTTTCTGTTGTTGAAAGTAATAAAGTTGAACTTTGATATTCTGATACATTTACAAGAAAATAGTTAATATTCCCAATTTTATTTTATTTATAATAACAACTCTTAATACTTTCTTTGAACATCTAAAAAAATATAAATCGTAATATTGTACTATGACACATCATAACACTTGATAATATCAATTTTCATATTGTTTATATTTAATAATAAGTTAAAATACTTCAATAGTTAATTGTTTTTTTTCTTTTGTTTTTCTTTGGAAAAGACAAAGTGTATGTATTTCTTGTTCAACGATTCAGCAGATACTGATACATTATAATGAAAAGCTATAGCATCACTTTGTTAGCATCATTAGTTATGATGCGCAGTGGTGCTACTAAAACATCAATAGGGTTATCCATGTCGTCGTGCGCTACAGGTCTATGAACAACTTATATAAACTTAAATATTTTAACCCTTAAGCTTTGCGGAAACAAATTTATCTTCGCTCATTGGCAAAACAAAACTTTTTGGAGGTCCAGGCCATCAGTAAGATGCTTATGGATGTAGAGGAAGAGGAGATTATTTAGCAGTTGCTCGTAGAAGAAGATGCAGAGTGGGCTGATTGAACCTGTGAGTCAGCTCAGAGGTGAGCAGGTCGACAATCTCAGAGAACTGGCTCCTAAAGTAGTCCTCTGGATTTTCCACGTGGTGCCACTTTTAATAGTTAATTGTTCATTTTACTAAATAATATATTATAATAGTTCAGATATACAAATCATTTCCAGAAATAAAAGTTTGAAAGGTTTCCTACTCTATATTTACCTATAAATTTACATATTCAATTTAAAAAAAATCATATACATGTTGAGACTTAATCCGTATGGACATGCTGATCCACATCTTCCTTTACATTGTTGTTATCGTTACAAAAAAAGAATGTATGTTCTTACATACACTTA
The DNA here is from genome assembly GCA_013387185.1 of Caligus rogercresseyi. Classification (NCBI taxonomy): domain Eukaryota; kingdom Metazoa; phylum Arthropoda; class Copepoda; order Siphonostomatoida; family Caligidae; genus Caligus; species Caligus rogercresseyi. The sequence goes on along the minus strand of CP045896.1, from coordinate 21,482,014 downwards.
GCTTCCAAGCATTCTGGTTTGCATTCAATTCATATAAATATACGTTTTCTTGCCACCGTTACAAGTCATCACCGTTACTGCAAAATTGCGTCTTGACATTACTTCATCTGTTGAATCCCCTGTGATACAAGCAGGGTATTTAAAAATCCAAAATTTTGAAAAACCCGGTTAAAAACCCCGGGTTTTACCGTGGGTTTTTTCGAATTTGGGTTTTCATTAAACCATTAATTAGGTATTAGCTATTACCTAATTAATAGTGTAATGAAAATCCCAAATTTCGAAAAAACCCACGGTAAACCCTGTTTTTTAACCGTTTTTTGTTTGTTTTTTCAAAAATTTGGTTTTTTTACATACCTTTTTTTTTTTTTTTTTTTTTTGCTTATATGGTTCGATAGAACTGCATCCGATAGGATATAAATAAGCATTATTGCATTATAATTAGTCTATCGAACCTAGGATCTTATCAATTAGGTAGACCAAAAATGACCATCCCCTCTCTTGATTCGAACCTGCGCCCCCAACATTGAGAGTTGAACACGCCTTAACACGCACGGCTATGGAGCTCCCTGGTTACAAAACAGTAAAACTTCATACTTAATCCATGGGATGGGGAAAAATATGGCATAATTATATTTACATATACATTTTTATTCATTTATTTTATTTTTTGGAATAAAATCATTATGTATGAAACATAAATAAATAAATATTATAGTTTAAAATTTATGCTCTATGAAACTTTTCCACTTTAAAAAAATATTTAAAATAATGGAAATAAAAAAAATAACATCAGGAAAAAATTATGTAATTTTTTTTTGAATTTTGCATTTTGAAATATGTTGAATAATTATACTCTTTAAAACACTAATCTAAAGTAAAAATGACCAGAGCTCATAAATAAAGTAGCAAATCAATGTTATGAAGACACAAAAAATTTGATATTTTTTTAGCTAAACAAACAAACAAACTTTAAATTATTTTTTTCTTTCTTTCTTGTGTATTCAAAAACCTGAAATATAAAAATGCAATAGTGGAAGATTATAGTAAGTTATAGTAAAGACAAATTACTTTAGTAATATTATAAATATACATATTATATATAAAACGACCAAAATGATTTAAATACAAGTAAATTCATTTCGCCATTGACAAGAAGTTAGTTACGTCGTCAACTTTTTTCAGAATGACGAATGACAAACGAACGACGAACGATAACTTTTGGTGAACGACGAACAAACGTCAACATGTTTGTTGTTTTCTATCACTATTTAAAATATATATTTTTAATATTGTTATACAATTTGTTTGTATATATAGATGTTTATTTTTAGTAGCCATGAAGGCTAGAGTTTTATTAGCTCCTTAATAAAATCATACAACAACCCAGTCATATATTAATTGAATACTTTTAATTATTTGCAATACGAATCAATGTAACAATAATGTACTTATCATAGCCATTATCAAAAATGTATAAATTGCTATTTGAGGATAGCTTCCTCCCACATTTAGATCTTTTGTATTTTAAAAATTAGGGAAATAATCTCTTACTTCATTTTTTATCACACAGCTTAAGCTAATACAATAAGGTCCTTCAATTTAAGTAATGTTACACCTTCAAAAAATTATAGTTCTGGTGAAGACGATCTTTTTTCATATATTTGTAAAGGCATCAAAAAGACCTTGATTCATGTTGTAGACTTTAAGGAAATTCACAGATGGTCTTCATGGTCAAAAGCGTCTAAGGACATTCATAAGGTTTTTTTTGCTTTTAGTGAGTATACGGATATTTAAGAAGGGGGGGGGGGGGGATACTCACGTCCTTCAAGGCAATGATATATTTTTCGTGTTTCCTTATTTTTTGGTCTATATGTATATATACATATATGGTTTCATTGAATTGCATTTGTAAATACTTATATTTAAAAGCATTAGGCTTGTGAGCGATCAAGAAAAAAAATAGTGAATAGACATTCTTTGCGATAAAGCGATATAGAGATAAGGGACTTTTTTGATCATCGATTTAATTGCGATCAATCTTTAAAGATTAAAAGAACTATGTAATATATATATATACATACAGTTTGACCTATATTTAATTTTCAACTGTATATATTACAACAACATTTTTGATGTATAGGAAAGGGTTTAAGGCCAAGCAAGGCCTTGAATGTATATCTATTTATTGTTGTTGGTGGGGGGGGGGGGGGGGGGGCAAACAACTAAAAAAAGTGCTACTGTTTTTTTTCATTACACAGTTCATAGAAATATATACAAGCACAAAAAAAGAGAATGTATATAAAATGATGTTAAAAACATAATTAAACAAAATTATGTTTGGTTTTGATTGAAAAGTAACGATGGGTTAAACTTAGAGTTTATGCCGTACCTAATATATTATAAAAAGTTGACTGGATAGTAAATTCAAACTATAACGTTTAATTATATATCTTTATTTGCGCAACAGTGCAGTGAGTTATTAGTCTTTATTACCTCCGCCGAAGGAGGTATTGTTTTCACTGGCGTTGGTTTGTTTGTTGTTTGTCAGCAGGATAAATCAAAAAGTGCGGAACGGATTCGGATGAAACTTTGTGGAGTTGTTGGAAATGCCAAAAGGAACAAGTGATTAAATTTTGGCATCTCTGAGTGCTTCTTTTAGATGCAAACTGAGCTAAATACTAATAAATATTTCAAGTTAGCCTACTCTGCCAATAGATGTCGCTGTGCTGTGCTCTCAAAGAGGAGAGCAGAGCACAGCGACATCTATTGGTAAATGACAAAAAGACCAAGTGATTCATTTGGTGTGGGATCGGCGGAGGTTTGCACTCTCTGAGTCCTCTAGTTTATTTTAGGTTTAAATTATTTTTAGTATTTACATGTGTATTTACACTACATATTATTGTAGAAGAAAAATAAAAACATTTAACCAAAAGATAAATTTGGTGTGCAATTCAGCGTTCATTTTTTTCGACCAACAATTATAACAGGTCTCAAAGTCACTAGTAAAAATACGTTTAAAACACAACTTAAGAACGTCATTACCTTTTAAATGTCATTTTTATATGTGGGACCCTCGAATTCCACCAACTACAATAAAAAAGTTTTGGTTTTTTTCTCAATGATGGTTTAAAATCTTCCGCCGATGAGTTATTGGGTCATATTGGTTATAATAACAGGAATATTGGGGGTCCCAAATGTCTGTCTATAGGTCTTCAGATCCCACCAGTCTTAATGACGGGACTAAGAACCTCGATTTCCCAATATTGTATCTTACGGGACCCGATAACTCATAAGTGGATAATTTAAAACCCTAATACGCCTGGATTTGTTCTGAGTTTAATTGGCGATGATGATTTGTAATGTATCTTTCAAATGATGCAAGTAATCATAATTAATATATTTTTTTCCTAACTAATTATTTAACACATTTTAAGGTTATATCAAAAAAAATTCGATCAAAAGATCAAACGATAAGGGCCGTTTGTAATACTCCGACCAGGGATTGATGATTGCTATATCGCTATTGATCACTGACCAGAAAAAAACCACAATCCACAGACCTGTTTAGAACATATAAACTCATTTCATATCGAACAAAGGATTTTTATAATAAATATAAAAATCAATAACTGCATCAGCTGACCTCAATCTAACTGCCTTGCCTGAAACTTTGTTAATTAGTAGAAACTCTATTTAAACATAAATATTTACAATTCAATACTCATAAATAAAGAACATCAGCTTATAATAAGTATATCGTTCTATAACAGGGAAAATACCAAAGCAACATATTTTGAAAACACTGGATTCAATCATGAATATAAAAGATGTGTTATTATAATTATATAAGAAGATATGTAATAGATATATTCTTAATAAAAATACGACATCATATATTTTACATATTTTAGGATAAATCTGGATAGTTTCGAGTAATTATCATAAAGCCGCCCTAAATAAATATTTTCAAACATGTATAAGTAATCTCCTTGACATATATTGTCAGTATATACAATAATATTTACTCCTTCCTTTTTGGTTTGCTTCACTGCGTAAAGAGTTTCAATGTCTTACCGGATATGTAGGCAAACACATATTTATAGCATTACAATCCTTCCTTTTCATATTAATTTATGAGGCATTTTGTGCATCGTCCCTTTCCAATGAGATTGAAGCACTCTTCTTGCATTCGCATCACAAGACTCATTAATCAGCCCAACAAAACAAAAAAAAAGCCTAACTTAGAAGAGGCCATTTGCAATGATTACCTCACCATAGTGCGGACTAAGGTTTTTAATGCCCATAAATGAAAGAAATATATATATCTTATATAAGGAATTTTATATGACTCATGAAATCATAGGAGAAGGGGGCTATTGCAAACACAAAATGTGGATTTTAAATAGCTGATATATCTTATTTGTTATGCTTTAGCATTTTATAAGAACGAAAATATAAAATAAAATATAAACTCGGAAAAAATTGTAATTACTCCGTTTGGACTTCAAAGAGGCAGCTTTTGTTAATTCCAAAAAGGATTTAGCAGAACCCTATTTTAATCCAACCTTACGTGCAAAAAGTATTCCTTAGACCAGTCATTCTCAACCTTGGGCTCGAAGGATTGTCAAATGCATTCAGAAATGTATACATGTGCAAAATGGACGTTGTGTCCGACCGGACCTTAAAGGGTAAACAGTGAATCGTCAAAGAGAAGCATGTTATTAGGCAACTCATCGTCAAATATGAGGTAGGAGGGTCTTTCCAACATTTAATAAGAGGGATTGCAGCTTTAAAAGGTTGAGAATCACTGCCTTAGAGTAAAGCGTTAAAGTAAAGTAGCGCATGCATAACATAAAATGCTTCCTTTTTCCCAAAAGGAATTGGCCAAAATTTTAGTTCTTCTTTAGTCCGTAAAGGGCCCTTTGATACTAGAGCGCTTTAACGATGTATATAGAAGTAAGGAATGGAATCTCGCACAATGTTGTAGTGATTTGATATATTTCAAATCATCAAACTTAATCCCTTTAAAACGGTTTTAAATAGGATTGTGACGTAATTTCATGGACTAGCGACATCTAACGTTAAAGAAAATAACCAAACTTTTGGGCAATTTTTTTTGTTTACTTTTTCCTTGCATGCGCTACTTTACTTTAACGCTTTACCTTAGACGAGTGACTTTGTATTCCTTATATTAGTAAATGTATTTTGTATACACATGTATATTGTAGACAGTAATAATATATTATAAGCTTTAAAAAAATAAATCATGGTCCCATCTCATGCTCATAAAAGGAGAGCTGCTGCAATAACAAAAAAAAGGTTTTTTTAAAAGTTGATAACTCTGATATTTATGTACGAGCATTTTTAAAAGCACACGAAAACATTCATATTTATATAAGTTTTTCCTAATATTTATAAAAACACATAAAAAAACAATACATAGTTTTTTAATACACAGTTTGATCAATTAAGACATTAGCCAACAAGGTATAACCGAATTCAACCCTTAGTAAATATATATATAGGCTTAAGATTTTTTTTCTCCTATCAAAGTCCCTAGAGTTATTAAAAGCAACACAAAACAAGTCAAACAGGCAAACACCAATTGAACTCTTATTAAAGGCATGTACATAGTTAAACCATGAAGCTTTGAAAGTGGAGGAGGGGGATTCAGCATATGTTGAAGCAATTAACTGTTTCATACTTTCAATAATAATATAATAATAGCAATAATAATAAGCCAACCATCTGATTGCACTCTGTGTTTTTTTTTTCAGAAGGAAAAAGGTATTTTGTCTTGCATTCACTATGGGCGTCTGGAAATAGGTAGAGAAGGCAATCTCGTATACACAATATGTACAATAATAAAATAAAGAGAAGATTCGTTGGCCTTCCCTTCCTTCTTTCAAAAAAAATTGAGGTAGGAGAAGCAGAAGAAGAAGAAATTGGTCTTACACCTACACAGTCAAGAAGATAACGAGCAAATATGGATCAAAATATATACCATATGTGAGTCTCTTCATACTTTAATACACAGACAAACTGGTATGAAACAAAAGAGGAAAAAAAGGTTGAATACGAAGAAAGATATGTCTTTATAGGCTTCATGAGCATTGATTTAATTTCATGCTTGAATAGGATTTGGATGTACAAAGTTAACATTTATAGTTGTTGGTACTCCCGTGTCAAAGTTTTTTTTTTCGGTCACGAAATTTTATTCTATGTTTGTAACCACCATACAGTGTAATACAATCTACACTAAATACAAATGTAAAAAATAAATAAAACTCTCTTCAAAAGTTGTGTAAATCAAAAATGAACATTATAGTTCAAATTTACTGTTAAAAAGTTTGTTTCTATGTACATAGAATTCATACCACCTTAGTAGAACATTGAGCTACCACCCTTCCAAGAGTGTTCATTTCTATATAATATTATACCTAATACGATATAACATTGTCTTACAAAATATTCGTTTCTCAAATTATGTACCCGTCTAATCTGTACCTTTTTCATATCCCCTATTTTATTGAACTTTTAAAATAATTCGAAATCAGTCTAAGGATTTAATAATTGCTTCCGCCTTTAACAGCTTCTAAGATTTTTAGAAACTTGAAATCAGTTCTTCATTATTTACTCTTTCATAAAATGAGCTCCCTAACACTCAAGACTGATTGTGAAAATATCTGATGGATTTGATTGAAATTTACAAAAAAATCGCTGAATAGTTTTGCTTTGTTTATTTATTTTATTGTATTATATTTTTACCCTATATGATTTTAAAAGACTACTGAATAAAAAAATTATATAACAAAAAAACTATGACGTACATAGTTCGATATAAAATTGTAATCCTATATCATGTGCATATGATTTTTTTTTTCCAAAAATAAAAGCATCTTGCTTTTTTAATATGCAACAAAACTTTAAAGTCTAATATTGTAGATATGCCGTTCACTAGTCGACTAATGAATCAAAAATCTTGTGACAGAGGCTTAATAGTTTAAATGGTTAAATTTTGTTACAGGTTACATTTTATCAAAAATTGTATTATTTTTTAATATATATATATATAATATTTCTTAAGTATCTTCATGAATAGGAATATTGTAGTATGAAAAATATGCAAACATATAATTTTGATGTTTTATCATGAAATACCAGTTTTTTTAACATAATAATATAATTAATTTATCATGACCAATTTATTTTATAGGTTTTAATAGTTCCAATATATTTTGCATTTACATACGCATTTAATCTATCTACCATACACCTTAAAATATAGTACACAAACAAAACAAGACAAATAAAAACTCCTTCTTCCAAGGCAATCTTTTTTGGTAAAGCCATAGTTTATTCAGTTTTATTGAAAAAATATATATCGTAATTATGCTTTCTTTTTTTATAACGGAATTATGCATTTTATTTACAAGAGGAATTCTATGTAAATTTAAAAATAAACAAAAAAGTATTTAGACTCAATTTGAAAGAGGAAAATAATTGATTTACTGATTCCATATGAAATTTAAGAAACACACATTTAATGATATATGTAATATATATATGTTTGAAATTATATATTTTAAAATAATTTAGAGCAACCATATAGTTGATTAATATATTTTCTACATATATTGTGTCGGCTCCGGGATTTTTTAAAAACTTTATTATATGTTGAAAGAAAATTAAATTTGAGAAGTAAAGAGAAAATCAGAAACCTCCTTTCGGTGATTGGTTGAACCAGGAGGACATACCACGTAAAGACACGCAACGTTTATTAACATTTTCTTTATACCTATAAACTAAAAGAAACATACATAAATATTATTTATTTTTAGTAAGTAAAAAAGAGTCAGCTCGGGAATGAAAGAATGGGAGGTGGCATGTATACATACAACATAAATACATGTGCCATGGAAGCTTATGGGAAAATGAAAACATATACAATCTTGGGGGGAGGACTCTTTACCTTGGTTGGAGGGTTCCCCACCAATGAGAACTGTCGTCTCATATTGTTCCTTACCACCAAGAAAGAAAAAAGAAGGAGTGTATACAACGAGCCACAGAGAGAGAGAGTCCTCAGGTGTGCAATACCTGCTGCTGCTCTAAGCTTCATTGTATTTCTCCGCCTACCTACTAGAGGGATTCTGTGTGCGCTATTGGTTCATGACTTTCATAGGAGGGAGCACCACAAGGGAAGGAGTGAAGCTCTGGCTCATCCGTCAGAAGAGAAGTGCCAATCCCCCCTTAGCAATCTCTCTCTCTCTCTCTCATTTTATCTATGTGCATTGTTACTCTGTAGATTTGGTGTTGCTGGCTTTGTTATTATTATTATTATACTTTTGAGTAATGGGTCTCATTCATCATCCAACTCCTTTTAGGCTCAAAACTTTCTACTACTTCTTTGAGTTCTCGTGAGTCACGGGGTAGACATAATGGTACATGGTTTTTGATTCACGTTGAGTAAAAATGTATTATTTTTTGCTGAAATATTTGGTGTTGTATAGAGATAAGTCCTATATCAAAGAGATAATCAGATGATTTTTCAATATGAATTGTATGTTTTTCATACCACAGTAGTAGCCAATGACATCACTGCGATTCCTTAAAACAATTCATAGAATTGTAATGTATTTGGGTTTATTTGCTCAGATAAGTCTTATAACATAGATATAACTTAATTATATCAATGATAAAAAAGTGAGTTATTCTTTTTAAACGGGAAATTGTGGATGATATCGTTACTATGAGTTATAAAACTATATTAAAGTGTAGATAAATTATATTACTGTATTTAGTGTTCATTGCACCTGTAATATCTTTAATCATACTCATGATATCCCAAAAGAAACAAAATTGACTCTTCATTGCCAATGTCAGGCTGTGAAAACCTAACAAGAGTATAGTGTTATTTATACATATATGGTTTAATTGGTATATATGTTTCATATAGCATTGTAACGTACCAGTGAGTAACGCTATGGGGATGTTTATACATAAATATATAAGGTGATAATTGCTGTTCTAATAAGTATATTCATATACTACGATATACAGGATCAGTCAAAGGCGTTTTGCCTTTTCTTAATGGCTAAAAGCTGATAGTAACGTATTTGAGATATAGACTCTTTATTAAAATAAGTATTTGGTTCACGTAAAAAAAAATCTTATTAAATTGTATAATAAACGTTTTAGCATTTATATTAAGTACGTTATTCCAACTGCAATGTTTGAGTTTACAAAATTTATTAAAATATTTATATAATGCATGTTCATTTCCATTATCCCTGGTGTGTTTTATGGTTATTTGTTGATTAATTTTAATGAAAAGTGGTATTGTTGAAAACGATATTTTATTTGGACTTTGTTAGTTAATCGATATGAAAGTGCAAATCAACAATTGTACATCATTCATGTAGGTTTTATAATATAGATTACTGGGAAATTCTTTAAATAATTCTTCTGATATGTGTATGTATTCAATAAGTATTGTTTACCTACAACTTTCAAAATATGAACTAATAATACCCTAATTTATATTCATTCTGGTTTTAACAGTCTTATACATAAAACATAATGAATAAAAATTATTGAAACATAGTTCGTATTTTAGTTAGCTGTCGTATAACTTTTATTAAAGAAAACTATTTGATACTCAATAGGTTTATAAGGCTAACAACGTAGGCAATTACCTTAATAATTATCAAATATGTCCTGTTCCTCTAATGAAATTGGTTTATATATAGTTGTATTTAGTTTTAAGATGTTTATTAATTTGTACTTTATATATTTCTACGAACATCTACATAAAAAGTCAAAATAATAATTATGTTATTTAAAAAAGGTTTTAATGATTATTTAAATGTTGTTTCCTAACAAAAAAAATTAGGTAAATAAAATAATTATATGTATATGCTTGAGTTCAACATAATGAATAAACCTTAGATCCACAAAAAGGCATGCTAATAGATATTTATTAACAGTATATCTTAAGGTGTCCTATGGCATTTCATCTCTCCGGCTTTTCTAGCCCATCAACCCTGAGGCAATGTCATGTATCATATCATGCACTAATTTAATAGGAAGTCATCTACTATATTATTCCTAAATAGACTAACCCATAACAATAATGTATATAATTGTGTCGTCAATTCGACATGTTCCTCCTCAATAGCGATTGCCCAATCTTTTTTTGTCTTCTTCTTCATTTCGCTTACTTAGAGAATCAAAAGAATTCTCATGGGTCTATGGGAAAAAACATAACCAAGTTATTTGTACATATTTTGCATAGAATTTATAAAGTATGTGAATTGTTATATATATATATATATATATATTAAAGAGGGACCCCCCTTCTCCTCAAAGCCAGTAACCACAAAAATTGACCCTTGAAGATATTTCAAATAATAATAAAAATAACAATAATTTCCGTCGTTGATTGCTTTTGACTCTAAATCAATGGTTGAGTTCTCAGGGCGAAGCTAAGAGGGAATAAAAGGCAGGACGAATATATATAAAATCTAAGGATTTAATTAGGTTTCTTAGTATATAGTTAAGTTATCCTTCGGATCAATTTGAATGACAATCGTAATGTTATTACTTTTAAGCATATAATGTAGGGTGATTCAACTTTGCATTATTCAAAACGGAGCAACGGGCGGCATTTCCAAGAATGTCTACTCTTGTGTTTATAACTCATCTTTTAAATGATTGGCAATAATGAATTATATTTAGATGTCACTCCACGAGTTCTTGTAATTAATTTAGGTTTTGTTTGTCCTAGTCCTAGGTAAACCCCATCCCACGGATCCCCTCTGGTATCAGGCGGTATTACGTTTCATTTGTATTTTAATCGTCTCTGAGATCATTAAGTACAATGATATTAAACTAATACCTCACTGTTTTTTAAATTGAGAACTAACTATGATATATATATATATATATGCAACTACATATATGAGAAGATACGATTGTTTTACTCGACATCAATAATTACAATGGCTGGTACAAAATTCAACACACTATTATACGTTTTCTATTATATGATAACTTACTTTTTCTATATTTCAATTATATCCAGAGTAGGACACCCTCATATATTTGGGATTTAAAAAATACTTTAGACGTTAAAATGTGTGTATGTTCTAAAAGCACTTTCTTGGTCAGCGATCCGCTTATCATCGTTAATCATAAAATAGAGGATCTAGATTTTGTCATTTTAGTTTTCAATGAGTAAAACAAGCAGTCACAGTTAATTATTTACAATTACTGTATTTTGATTTATTATATATATGTTATAAATAAAGGAGGATTTTATTTAAAGAAAAAAAAAATGACTAAATATAAACGTTTCTTATATTCTTACCAGATTTGTTAGTAAAAATACTTTCATACTTTTAAAGTGTGATACTCTTTGAGATCACAAAGATTTACAATTGCCTTATATTTATTGAACTAGTGTTATACTAATGTATTATAAGAAAAATATTTGCTTTTCATTATTAAGAGCTTAAAATGTTTTGCTTTTAAAGGAATACTTTTCATTGCTGAAGGTGATGAAATATAAATGGTATGTATGCCTATTATTGGTTTACTATATATGCATAAATACTCTCGAAGAGAAATACCTAATCCATTAAGAGACCAAATAACCTCCACCTATTTATTCATTGGCAACTTTGAGCAATTATTTATATTTTTTTGTAAAACAAAGGCATCATTTGCGAAGGTACTCCATGAGTTGAACATGATTTTTGTCATTTACAGAAGGTCGTGGCCCTTTATTCATGTGTGCATGTAAAAGAACACGGAGGGGAAAACATATGTGACCTCACAGCTAGAAAAGTAAGTTGAAGTTACAATAAGGTGGATAAAATATTAAATGGTTCCTACTGACTCAAATAATCCAAATTAACGCATTAGTTTTTGCAGCTAATATCTCTCTCTCTCTCTCTCTCTATATATATATATATATATATCAGGAAACGACCGGACACCGATTTTTAGACACCGGTCCGGTCCCGGCCATTTTTTTGAGTAGCCCGGCCCGGTATCTAAAAATCACCAGGCTGGGACTTTTTGGAAATCTCTTTTCTAAAAAAACGTCACTTTTTTGGAAATTATTTCTTAAAAAAACGTCGTCACTTTCAGAATGACGAAGGAACAAAAATATACTGAAGCCCGGCCCGGTTTTGGCCAAGCCTGGCTTGAAAAAAAGTGTCCCGGTCGTTTCCTGATATATATATATATATATATAATATGATATATTATACGATGGACATGACACAATTGTTTCGGTCTAATATAAAATAGTTTCTACTAACATACATAAGCATGAATGTTTCTTGGATATGAATAATATTGTCATAATTGCAAATATAACTTACAATAACTACGCTAAGAATATATACTAGGTGTTTATTTTCATTGATTTAGAACTATATTACTAAAATACTTCCAAATATGTATCAATTACAGCTATTGATAATACATCTCACAATTACTGGATTTAAATAGTTCCGACAACTCTGACTTGTATGCTAGTCCCCACAACAATTGAAATATATTAAATAAAATTGTATAAAATGTTAGTTTATTTTTCTTTAATGTTATATATTAAATATTATGCATATAAGTTTACTGATGATAATATTATAATTTTTTTTTGAAGACCATTCTTATACTACATTTTTGTTTTATAATATTATATGCTCAATAACAATATTTTATTTTTTGTAATAAACATAAATTCTAAACATATTTTAATCGCATTATCATATAAGTATTATTATTATTGCTTTTTGGTTTCGCTAGCGTTATATCCGTTGGATATAAATAAGTATTACAGCTTAAAAATAAACATTAATATATTTTATTAATTATATATGTTAGAATTCCATTATTAAATCATAAATTTGTATTATTTTTAATTACTTTTATTTTGTATCATATAATATTATATAGTAAAATTATACTTCCAACTAAATATTTGGTTTTCTCTTATATTATTATTGAAGTATATTTATTCTTGCTGTGGAGTCACACTTTTTGTTTTGTGCATGAAAATTGGACCAGAAAAAAAGATGGCGTATAGGAGGAGGCAGAGAGAAGGGTTAATTTTCTTTATTGTATTTATTATTAGATAATCTATGTAGAAACCTACTTTCCATATGAGTTAATTATGGTTGAGAGAGTAAGAGAGAGATACGTTCAAGAAGCGAAGTAAGGAGGGGGGGGGGGGTTCTCTAAGGTCAAAAACAAGGTCAACGTAGATTTGAGTGAATTATTAACCTTTCGGCATCTCTCTCTCTGTTTTTGCTACCATTATTCCCCCCCCCCTCCTTTTATGCCTTAAATATTTTGATAAGGGAGCGAAAAAAAGAACTTTGGAATTTTAATCACTACGTTGAATCAACGATAAGCAGACACATGAAGAAAATATATTTATATGAACATTCAGGAAGCCCCAATGACAAACAATAGAGGCATTTATCCCCTCCAGCCATATATATATGTTAAAAAATGCATTCCTCGTCATTTAAGGCTGATCTGATTTTGATTGATGCCTAGGCTGCAAAAGCTGAGATCATTTTTTTCTTTCTCTCTCTCTTTCTACAATCTAAGAAGAGACGTGACATCATTTTGAAAAAGCTGATTAACGAGGAGGGCATTTGGCAAGAGAGGCAATGCTCTACATTTTTGCTTTATCATCATCATACATCAAACTGATAAATCACTCTCTCTCTCTCATCATAATATCAAAAGAAAATTCCCCCTCCGCTTTTCTAAGATGATGTGCTCCTTATACAACAAACTTATAATTAAACCAGCATCCCAATTACAATGTATATATGTATACACACACACACACTGTGCTTTAATCCCATTTCCCCTCAAGGTCTGTATGGTAGCCGATTCCCTTCCTACGAGGAGAAGTTGAATAAAAGAATCCCCCCTCTATCTCGAGGTTTCTTCCTCCACAAATAAGAAAGATGGCGCCAAAGTAGGGGCTTTCAATGCAACAACCTCTGACCGTTGCTCCTGAAACAAAAGAAGAAGGAAAAAGACAAAAAAAAATATATATAATATATAAGACTTGTCGGCATTTTTCTTATAAACAGTCTTAATTAATTCAATTATATATATATATATTATTAAGTCTCTATGAAAATTATTATTATATAGATGCTATTATATAGATTCATAATGGTAGTAGATCCAATGGTTAATTTGACACTCATAAATGGTTGTGAGGGGCCCCCCAGTGTGAGGCATATAAATCAAGGAAAGTTTCATGATAAATTAAAAGCATGAAATAAATTAGATGTATATTTTCTATATAAAGCCAATATGTATGGAAGTATATGTAGAAGCGGGTGGGAGCTCACGTCCTCTGAGAGACGAGGGTCTGCAAATCTTATTCTTGTTGTTTCTTTTATATATGTTCAATTTTAATCATGAAGCACCGGCATCTTTTGATGGGGGCATATAATTAAAAAAAAATATCAGACGTTATTTGTTATCTTTTTTGCGAAGTCCATTATGTCTTTCCCATATAATGGAAAAGTCAACTACCTAGGTAGTTGTGGAGTCGCTGAGGCCCTCTTGTAGCTGTGAATACACTATTCATACACACATAGTGGACCTTATGTTTGATTTTCTTACTGGACTTACTGCATACCTGCATATATATCTATGGAAGCAATATGTCGTATTTCACCCTGAAAGAGAGTGTGAAAATCGATTTGGAATGCGTGTTATTCCTTACGTTCTGCCTATCATTAAAATCTTCTCAACACTATTATAATAACTATTATTATTTGTACCTCTACTTTGCTATGCATTATAACCATATTCCCTTGTATATAGTCTGAATGCATACATTTATGGGAGTAATGAAAGCAATATGGCGTCATGAGTGACGTCACAATTCCCATTGAAAGAAGATGGGGAATGATTATCATTTTTTAATACATACAGTACAATTTGTATATAACAACCGGGTCTCAGATGGGATTTTACGTTCAGTATTTAGATATCTTAAAGTTGTTAAATGCAGTAGAACTATTGTAATTTTATTTACAATGAAAACACTTATGTATTAAGATGCGTTTCTAGATATATTGACTTTACAAAATAATTATAAATGATGGTGTGGACAGGATGTAAACATATCTTAGTCCAAAAATAGGTCATCCTACAAACTTAAAAAACAACATAATCCGTGTTTTCAAAGGTCTTTAAAGCATTACGGTTTTGTTAAAAAGTGAACTATGTTTTTTAAAATATCGAGTCATCGTTTAGGCAAATATAATAGCTATTAAATATACGCCATCGCTTTAGTACACATCAAAGACTGCATATATTGACAACTAACTACGGAGAGGAATAAATTGTGCAGAAAAGGTTATGTGACGAAAATGTATACACATTTTTCCGAATAAATTAAAGGGCAATCTCATAGTGTGCGACTTTCCTAGTCGATATCAGTATGTCCTTTCGATTCGACGGTAAAGACTCTAGGTTACAAGTTTGGAATTATATTGTCCAGCGTATCTACCAAGTCATTTCCCTATGCTTATGGGTTCACCAGATCGTAGATAAGGGTATCAAATCCCATTGCATAAATATATGTAGTATGACGTCATATTGTTTTCGTTAGATCATTTTTTATAATATTATAAAAATCTATTTTTTATTCAGTATTAAATGAAGAGACTGAATAATAATTATACTTCACTCACCGGATGACTTGGCCGAGGGACTTAGTGACTCCTCATGAATCCTTGTTCTGTACTATCATCAGATGAGCAAGGATCGGTGAAGAGTCCCACTCAGTCCCACCTGAATAAAGAGCGGCCTAATCATCCAGTATGTGATAGAGTATCCACTTAATCTTTATTTTATAAAAGTGAAACAATAATATTTAACTCATATGACGTCACGTATATATTTGGTTTAGGGGAAAACTTCTTATGCCATTTCTTAGCATTTTTTAATTACATTTCTACCTTATCCACATATACCGCCTAGGCTGCCTTGCTCCTTGGAACGTGATTCCTCTAAGTATTAATGAGACAAAAGACCTGCTTAAAAACTACTTTGAGGCCAACAAGCAACAACAAATATTTCCCCATTAAAAGATCCAAGCCACATATTTGATGACAGGCAGACACAAAATCACTCTCACCTGGTGGCCAATTAGGGCCATTGAGGCTTATGACAAAATGTCTTGGATAGGTAGGTTCCTTCCTTTCCGATAACGACCATCAAAAAAAAAAGAACGACGAAGAATCTCTTATAGCAGCATATTCTTAAAATATTTCTACAACCGTAAAAATAGATTTCTGTCTATATATAATAATAATAAAACTTGAACTCAAAATATACATGGAGTATATCCAAGTGTCTCATCTCATCATGGTATGTCAGAAAAGGGACCATAGACATGGGCTGGTGGCATCATCAACCGTGTTTGGAGGAGTAGTTTATTTTCTTGCCGAAAAAAATATATATGGAGTACTTTTTCCATCTTGATGTTTATCTATATATATATATATATTTCTCCCTCTCTCTTGAAAAAAAAGAAATATTTTCTTTTTAAAAAAATGGGAAAAAGTACATAAATTTCTTTTCAGCTTCTACTTCACTTACCTATAATTGAACCTTTGTTTTTAAGAAAACTTTTCTGTTATATTTATATTATAAACCTATAATGAGCATAGACCAAAATTATTCTTTCTTATGGGAAGGACTGCAAATTTATTATTAGGGTCTTAATTAGTTTTATACTATTATATGTAAAGGCTACGAAACGGCCTATAGGATGTACACCTATTCCTAAGCACATAACAACTAAAGCGTTAAAGTAAAGTAGCGAATGCAAGGAAAAAGTAAACAAAAAAATTGGCCAAAATTTTGGTTATTTTCTTTAACGTTAGATGTCGCTAGTCCATGAAATTACGTCATAATCCTATTTAAAACCGGTTTAAAGGGATTAAGTTTGATGATTTGAAATTTATCAAATCACTACAACATTTTTCGAGATAAAAAACGTCTCCAAATATAATATTAAAAGGACTTTGTTATTTTTTTCAAAGAACTGTAACATCAAAGTGCCCCTTACGGACTAAAGAAGAACTAAAATTTTGGGAAAAAGGAAGAATTTTATGTTATGCATGTGCTACTTTACTTTAACGTTTTAATAACAGCCAAATTGTGTTAAAGAAGCTAACGTAAGGTCCATACATCCAAAATGAAAAGCGACAAGTTCTTGACAAGCCTAATTCTATGCATACGTCAGATTATTAATAAACATTTGAGTTCTAAGTGAATGATAATAAGTTGTTTTTTATATCAAAGAATCATTAATATACAATCGGTCAAACCTCTCAGTAGCGGCCGCTCAAGAGTACACAATAAAGTGACCGCTAACACAGAGCTGACTACAAATATATGATTGTTATTATTAGAATTATTCCTCCACAATTTAAAATATAATACTGTTTTCCCCATACTTTATAATAGCTTTCAGCTCTCTTTTTATTTGAAATATTATTTTGCTAATATCAATATTTGAGTTTGATTTAGCCCTAATGTTGAACTAATATGTTTATTTTGGTATGTTTTATTTTCACTTGATTGGTTGAACTAAATAATAATAAAAGCTCAATGAAATATGCTTTGTGGCTAATCTATATAATAAATCACCAATCTCTGTCCGTCTGTATGTCCGCACAATATCTCCTCCCACATTTGTGGTCAGATTTGAACTTTGAAGGTACCTATGGAATCCTTGGGTCAAGACGGACCTAATAAAACTATTTGCAAAGTGATGGGACCAGAAATGAAAAAAAATTCAGACCTTGTCTGATTTGAACTACCTCCTTTTCAAGGTAAAGAGAAGAAAAAAGAAAAGTAGGAGGAGGAGTTAGAGAAATAGAAAAAAAAAAAGCATCTCATGTGACTTAAAACCTATTCTTTGTACAAAGTCAAACTTTTTATGAGGAATGTTGTACAAAACAGAAAATTATTCCTCTCTTATATTCTTTAATGTCTGTTTCACTCACAAACTAGCTCCAAAACCTACCCATACCCGAAGGGCGAACATATGGGCGCCGTAGGCGCCCAAATATGCGAGTAATAATAATCCTAATGCTAGTCACTCTACGTGAGCTGATACCTAAGTTTAATAATAGTGAGAGGAGGTATTGAGAGGAGCAGACACACATTGAAAATAAGACTGAGTATTATTTACCTTGATGATGATTGTATGAGAGTTTGGAGAAGTTGATCTTGATGCGCCAAGAAAACTGTCAATTAACCAATAAAGAATGATATGGAGCAGAGAAAGATACCATTTGTGAGGAGGGTAACATAATGCTGCCTAGTTAAGAAGAAGAAGAAAAGAAGGGAGTAGCATTATTTCTTTAGTGTTCAAAGATCTCTTCATTTATCATGAAGCCACTTGTGCACCACCACTCTTCAAAGGATTGCCCCCCTCTCAAAAAGAAGACAGACAGGTGATCAACATAAACAAGAAAATTTACAATATATAACATTGTGTATAACTGAAAAAATATACTAATAAATACAAAAAAACCTTCATCATAAGAAAGTCTCATTTTATGATGATTGACTTGAATTTTGTCAGGCAGATGTGTGTGTTTTGAGGCAACGGTCAAGCCAGTCGGTATCTTAAAATACTACTATTATAAAAAATTGCTTATTATAAAGAAAATAGAGGACTATAGAAGAGAAGAAACCTTTATAAGAACTTACACAAATATTAAATAATAAACGAATGGGAAGAGGACCTCTAGTTAACTTATCTGATTAGAAGACTTTCTTGATTTTCTTTTGTTGATTGATGAAGCACAGACTGGGGTTCGTTGAGTGCTGTTGGGTTACGTATCAAGCTTTTATACGTGCGAATTGTCCACCTATGTTTTTTAAGCCTAATTGGTTCGATAGAATTGCATCCGATAGGATATAAATAAGCATTATAGCATTAAAATTAGTCTATCGAACATAGGATCTTATCATTGAGGTAGACCGAAGATGACTATCCCCTCTCGGGATTCGAACTTGCGCCCTCAACATTGTGTGTTGAACACGCCTAAACACGCACGGCTATCGTGTTTTTTTTGTCAATGAATACTATATAGATATATACATATATAAATTATATTTCTTCTGTTGTAATATATTTATTTTGATTTGAAAGAATATTTAAAATAATAAAATTCGAAAGAAGAATTTTGTTGTGGACAAAAAATTGTACATTTAAGTTAATATATATATGTATAGATTGTTTTATTAAGGTTTTATAACTATAAATATATATTTGTTTAATCCAAATGAGTTATTGTAGTTGTTTTATGGGCTGGATATGCATGGTGTATCAAAATGGATAAATACACTGCTTGAACGAGAGAAAAAGTAATGATGTTAAAGATTCACAAACGAAATCTAAAAAGAAGATTAAAAATAATTGCATTCATCAAATAATAAAAAACGAGATAAAATGCATTTTATACTGTTTATTATCTCTTTCGACCTAGGTTCTAGGAGGGAAAGTAGGATTTTACTCAAAAATGTGAAGGCAATATGAGCAAATATACATAAATAAATTGACTTTCTTCATATGCAAACTGATATGTCTTAAAGCATGTGGATTGGAAGGCTTAGTTTATTATCTCAATTTCTTATAATAAGGTAAAATTGAACTACTGAGATGAGTCCTTTACTCAAAATTCAGAATCAAGTGTTGAAGAAACGCACAGAAATGGTCTCTGAAAATATATATTGATATGTGATTAGTTTGACGGTTTCTACATTATTTAACTTGTTAGAGGAAAAATAATTGTGTCAAGATGCTATAGACGAGTAACTGCAATAATAATTATTATCCAAACATTTATGCTGAATAATAGTCAGATCATTGTTAAAGTAAAGACCCTAATAGGATACTTAATACATTTTCTTCTTCAAATCAAGAGATCAAATATATTTCTGGGTGTACACACATTTTATGATCTTTATCATCAAGTCCATAAGTCCATCTTTAAATAGGTGAGGAGCCCAGCTATTTCTTCGAACTTTATTGTTATTATTATGCAGAGGTATAACGAGAATTTGAAACTTGACCTGTCTAGACTCAACTATTAAAATTCGTTACTTTAAACCCCTTTTTCTTATTATATATGTGTACGTTAGACAAGGCGTCACCAACGTAAGAATGCAACAACACAATGATCTTAGTCCGAAGTGCTAACTCTCCTGAAATATATATGTATATATATTTCCAATAGCAAGGCCTTTATTTAGACACCTACAAAATAGAAACTAAAAACTTGGTACAATTAATGTTTTTAAATCAATATGATTTTTTTTTCTTGGCCAACAGGCATCATTTTTATTTCAAACAAAACAACAAACAATAGACATATTAAAAAAGAACTTGAACAAACATTTGGGTAAAAAACATCATTTCTTACGACATGACTCCTTTCAAACTTTAATGTGGAGGTTAACTATTGATAAAATCCCCGAAATATCGGTGCATGATGCACTTCTCCTTGCATATAATACATGCTGTGTTTTTGTAATCATAGAATTTATAAAACATTCATCGAGTCCAACATAAAAAGCTATAAAGTCCCTTCTCTTAGGTTGATAAAAACTTAAATTGTCGATTAAAAGATCGGAAACGGATTATATAAAGGACCAAGATATGTGCAGTTATATAAAAAGTGGTCACTCGACTCATTCTCCTTACGGCAAAAAGAACATTTACTATGATCTTATATTAAAACCTCAATTATCTAATAAAAGGACTAAGTAAATTTAAAACTTATTAACTCAGAAAGAAAATATTTATTTATATACAAGAAATGATACTAAAAACTGCATTATTCTATATTTTCCTTGGTGCTTGATATTCTTCAGTGGAGAAAGAAGTGCATAAAAAATAAGAATACGAATACATTTTGCACTTCCATTTATCATTTTGGTTTCAGATGGACTTTTTATTACTTCCATATGAACACAAATTTATATATTGTTAAAGGAATGTATGAGTCAAACTTGTCCTTGTGTCAGATGCAGAAAAACCATATCGCCACGTCGTCTTCTTTGTAAGATCAGTGTTTCCATCAAATGTGTAGTTCTTGGCATTATCCAGCAAATATTCATTTCGTTTTATATACTCTTTGAAAATCGGATGTAAAAGTTTTTTATTATTTTCAAAGGCATTCAAAATAATTTTAAATATAATAATCCATTCACCTATCCATGTTTGTTATCTTACTTGCATCAGAGTTCATTCAAGTACTCAACATGGCTCTACTGCATTACTGAATTACCCCCATAAGGCCTTTGGGATTTAATTTATAATCCCCCGAAATAGGCCATAAAGGAATAAACCCTCAGTCTGTAGAAGATAGTGTTTATTGAAGTGAAACAAGTTATTTCTTATTTTGCGAATTCCATTTGCAATTCTCTTACAATATTTATGAGAAGGAAGATAATGCATCATAATGTATCTTATGCAGATGTAAAAATACGTAAATCCATCCAATACAACGAACACCGGTGTTTCTCATACTGAATATAAACTTTTATTGTATATAATATATATATTAGTCAACTAATATATTGATAGTTTCAAGTTTTTAGGACTTTTAGGGAATGCGATAGCTCAATAATCAGACACCTTCAAATCATTGTCCATGCATCATATCGTCCAAAAATCCCATTTATTTATATCTTTTATTATTTGACAAAAGAACAATACTTATTTATATCCTTTTTATTTGACAAAAGAAAGTATCTTATATAATTTGTTTATCATATATATTTGAGCTGCACTCATTTCATATTACTATGACTACAATTGATAGGATCCAAACCTGAATTATAAGGTTTAAAACTGCATTTAAAAAAATAATTTGTTAAGAGTTACGAGCTGTTATTGATGATGGCATGCCTGCCTACTTCTTTCATTGTTTTTTAGCCATTAAGTAATTGATGGAAATGATGAGAATGATATAATTTATGGGAGCATTCATGAAATATAAACAAAAGGATTCATGTAAACAAGAATCACCATACTCGTCATAGGGGTGTGTGTGTTTGTATTTTGTTGAACGCGATAAGAAACGACTTCTGTCATCACTAACGAAGTTATTATATGTATTCTCACATTCCACAAAGTGAGCTAGTTAGTAAGGCTAGATGCCCCTTATAGATATATATACCTCTCCATGTCTCTAAGACGATCACAACTTTGTTTTTTCCTCATCGATAAAGCATTATTCTTTTATGAAGGCTATTCTTTTGGAGCAACTCAAATCATTTTTTAACTTAAAATATGGGCATTTTTTTGTAGCTTTATATTTCCTACCCAATAATAATAATAATAAATATCTGTCTTTTTGAGTTTGAGAAGGAGAAGAAAAAAGACGGATTGGTATCAGGCTTTGCAATCTATTTACAAAATATGTAAAAATATAGATCATTTTAATGGACTTTTTTGTTTACTTCTCAGATAAAATTAACACGCACATGAATATGTGCGATTCATTTGATTATAATGTAATATATATGAATAACTTGTTGTGGGTAGAGTGCTTATTTTAACTTTATTCGTTTAGAGTGTTTTATTATCTATTTATAATAGCTGGGGACTCAGGGAGGAAGAGATATCAGAGCGGTATTTTAGTTTCTAGATCACGTGTTAAAAAAATAATATGGGATAATCAAATCTTGAAGATTGAAAACGTTTTCAAGAAGGAAAAAAATGACCATAAACTCTCTGCTGAACCTTTTATATTTTCCAGAAAGGTAAAAATAAATGGTATCAGATTATATTGGTAATTAAACGTAATTTTACAATTTCTTAAACTTTTTTGAAAGCTTTTATCTCAGTAATTTCATATTTTACTATTTGGTTAGATAGAATTACAGCCGTGTGCAAACAAATAAGTATTGTATCATTAAAATTAGTCCAACGAACCAATATCCTAGGTTCTATAGACCATAAAATCAATTTTGAAACATTGGGATAAAACGATTTATTTAGATTTGTCATATAATATTGATTGTAAGTTCTAAATGTTGACATGAAGCATATCTTCTAAAATAATTTACGTTACGTTAGTTACCGACTGTGACGAAGATAAAAATATTCCCAAAGCTCATGAATTTTACATTTATTTGATCTAAAAATTAACAACAGCGTCACTTAAATACTTAGCAAGCGTTCTTGTTAGGTCAGATGGGCGTTTTACAAAAAATAAAAAATGATTATATAAGATATATAGTGTAGAGATTTATTGAAATTGAGAATACTTCTAAAATAATATGTAGCTATGCAAATTTAATACAACTTTTGTAGTTCAAAAGAAATAACACACATCTTCAATAGTTTCGATTTTTTTCATGGAGTTGTATCCATTTGGATTGAAGTGGGCAAATTGAATTGAAACTTAGTTCATTCAAAGCTTAACCTTTTTAATAAGGTTGATTAAGCGACACTCTTCTTAACCTCACCCTTTTAGAGTTGAACACACTACCATTGATTTACTACATTTAGTTGAATGAAAATATAACTAGAGGCATATATACACTCAGAGAGTGCAAACCTCCGCCGTCACGGGGTCCTTATGAGCCTTCCGAGGCGAATTTTTCACGACTGGGGAGGCGTAGAGGGACGGGGGAGGGTTCCCCTCGACGGAAATTCCGAGAGGAAGACGCTCCCAGCACCCGCACAGCACAGCGACATCTATTGGCAGAGTAGGCTAACTTGAAACATTTTTATTAGTATTTAGCTCATTTTGCATCTTAATTCTGCACTCAGAGATGCCAAAATTTAATCACTTGTTCCTTTTGGCATTTTCAACAACTTCACAAAATTTCATCCGAATCCGTTCAGTACTTTTTGAGTTATCCTGCTGACAAACCAACAAGCCAACAAACAAACAAACCAACAAACCAACACCAGTGAAAACAATACCTCCTTCGGCGGAGGTAATAACTTTACGAGCAAAATGCTTTGGTACAAATAGAGATTTATCTTAAGTATAGACATAGTACAGCATCTAAGAAAAATAATAAAATCCGAAATGCATACTTGTAATATGGTTAATTACATTACATCTAAGAGTTTAATATTGCTATCATGTTCAAAGATGAACACTCCATAAAGATTAACGAACAAAATATGTGGGTTTTTATCTAAGTAAAGCTTTACAAATATAAGTATTATACCCAAATATGTGGTTCAAAAAGAGATGCTTAACTATTTGATGTGTTTTATATTTATAAAAATGCATTTGTAATGTTTAGTAATGAATTTATTTTATGTGATTAGATGAATATTAAGAATGTTTTATTGATAGATTTACAAAATAAAGTAAGGACCGTTATAATTGAAATAGGTTATTCATAGTGTATTATAATCTTGCAACTAAAGCTCCTAGAGATAAAGTAAGATAATAACTTTTATTCGTACTCTAATAATACTTTTTTCAAGCTAAATATTGAAATTGATATGGACCAACGTGATTCAATTGAGAGGAATAAGAGTCTGTTGGCAAAAATATAGATAAACTTGAAGCTCAACCAAAGATGACGCACAAAAAATATCCCTTCACATTTGGTGAATACTCAAAACAAAAAAATGTTTATTTTATTTTATTATAATATCTCAATATCAGTAAAGTTTCTTATTAAAAAATAATAAAAACTTTAGTACCTATTAAAGAAATTTTATTTTAAGTATTTAACTCGATTGAAATACACATATTTTCATGAATATATTTTAGATCCTATAATTAATGGTGAAACTACCGAACATTATCAATTACATAATTAAATTAGTTGAACAAATTATTCTTAGAGTAACTTTTTTTCAATTTATTTATTTCTATAAAACATCTCAAATCATTTCATATTAAAGGCATAATCTTTTGTTATCCCAAACTGATCACCTCCTAGACATGGTATCTGAGACATCCTTTATATAAATACAAATACGTATTTACACAATTGAAGGTATATTCAAAACGGGGCTCCCAGGTCTTCAATAGTTTCATAATGATGCTCAATGAATAAGTAGATGATTACTATTTTCCGAGACGTTGTCTAAAAATGTACATATGAAGTACATATTGTATGTATCTACAAACTACTGGGAAGTTAAAAGTCTCATGCATAGCATCATTTGTCATGTAGGAAAGATTTTCCTCCAAGATTCTCATTACCAAGTCGACAGGAGAAACTTTGAATACATTTCTCCAATATTATGGGGGAACAACAAAATAATGCAAACGATAAGTCTTTTGGACTAGAAATGAGTTTATAGCCAGAGATGTCTAATGTTGTCAAAAAATACCAACAATTTTGGGTTGTAATTTATGTTAATCTTTTATACGCAAAAGAGTGAATCTTGCTTATAAATATATAAATATTTTGTTTAAACATATTTCAACGGAAAAAAACTAGATTTACCATAACATTTTCCTTGTCATTTGGTGCTATAAAATACATTTGAATTATATATATATAAATATATATATATTATATGTCATGCAAATCTTTTAGAAATTAAACAGAAAGTGTTATATAGCTCATTGATTTAGAGTCATAAAAAAGTTTAATATATTTCTAACGTTTTTAGACAAATATATGCAAAGTATTTTAGCTGCAAATAGCCTTATCAGTAGTAGCTCGGTACATGGCGCTCTCCATCAGGATTCCAGAGGATTAAAGCTGGAGATTTGCGAGTGACATCGTTCGGTACCTCCCCTCCTGTTCCGAGAGGACCTCTCACCATCTAAAGTTTTTACTACGATTTACAAGAACAGTTTAGTTTTAAATTAAATGAAACCTAGTTTGTTTGTTTAGCTCTTAGATCAGCCCCACTTCACCGGAACTTAATCCGGTATCAGCCAGGGGTAAACTGTCTAGGAGCTAACTAATTTATTTGAAACCTAGTTATTCCAAATCATATTAATGTTATTTTAATATCCAATTAATTTCAACTTTGTTTTATGAAGTGATTGTACTTTTATGTGACCATATAATGTTTTGTATTAACTTTATTTAGTGTTTAAATTTTAACTATAATGATTATTTATATATAGTATATATGCATTTACACTAAATTCAATAAAATCTTAATAGGATTTTTAAAAAATAGCAAATAATATTGGTTATTTGCTAATGAATATCAAAGAAATACTTTATATAACAAAACCATCTTAATATGTTGTAAACAACCTAACGAAAAATAAAGATTGGAAGAGAATTATTTATTTAGAAGTAAGAACAAATTATTTTATTTAGCGAATTTCATTGGATTTTTCAAATAAGTTTGCCACTAAAGCATATCATAATATTTCATGCAGAGCTCTCTAATAACTTTATTTATTTAGAGGATTGTCATATTATATTACAAGATTCTTATGATTAAAAGGTAGGGCCTTGAATCCACTACTCTTAAAAGCAGGTTGTTTGCAACAGGATTTTTATGTTGTTGTTGTTGAACAAGTATGGCCTAAAAACTAGTATGGTTGCCTTTAAAAAAAATACACAATGCACTCAATTTGGCTATCTGCAACGCTAATGACATTTTCTCAGGGACACATCAGTCCCCTTCCATTACCTCTGAATAGCTTGAATACATGTATCAGAGTGACATACATAGGAGATAACTTTCTGTTTTATATTGATGCATATATGGCATATTCAAATATTGATTATAGGACCCCCTAAAACAACGCATGAGTGAGCAATATCAAGTCTTAAAATTATTATTATTTGTTAAAACTAATATGCATTGAAAAAAATAAGAATCTATGTTAAATATCTTCATTTGACAAAGCTCCATGATGATGCAACAATTATTATTTGTTCATATATATTTTGGTTTATATAAAAAAAGGTTTGTAGTTTTATACAGGAGGGGTACGATGGCCGTGCTTGTTAAGGCGTGTTCAACTCTTAATGCTGGGGGTGCAGGTTCGAATACTCCCGAGAGGGGATGGTCATTTTTGCTAACTCTTGATAAGATCCTAGGTTCAAGTGACTAAATTTAATGCCATAATGTTTATTTATATCCAATCGGTTGCAATTCTATCGAACCAATTAGGCAAAAAAAGGAAAAACCTCAAATTAAATTCTTATTAACATAATTACTACATGTTTGTTAAATTAATTGATTTATTGAGATTTTTCAATCTTTTCATATAGTGAGTACGTTCATAGCCGAGAATGTATTACAATAGTTTGATCATATTATTTGCATATTCAGGAGCTGATTTAGACGTAAGAATCTAAATCCCTGGATTTAATATCTGGTTTGCTTCTTTTGTCTCATAAATGAAAAAATATATATTCTTATTAGTGATGTTATTTTCCATTTTTACTGAGCAACTTTGTATATCTTAGTTTTTGGATCATATCTCAGTTGTGAAATTTTAGGGCATTTTAATATACAATATCAGGTTGAAAAATGGAAAAGTCGGTCTTAATGAAATACATTTTTGTAAAGTTGTGTATTACTGATTTACTTTTTATTAGTATTATTGATGCAATGATTAGAAGAAACTTTCAAAAGTCCAATGCCGTTTTTATTCTACGAATTATCCTTGTCTTACAAATCACCTTTTCATTTGACGAAAAATCATTCCTAGCAAAGATTTTTATCTCTGATTCTTATATTTAGTATCTATAGTCAATTTATATTATTTGATAAAGATCAAAAATAAAATCAGAGTCTTTGAATGAATTTTTAGATAATAACGAAACTTGATATAACGAATAGTGATAATGTAATCACTTATCATACAAATATTAAGTTTCTATTTGAAGATTACTTTATATCATACACATCTAGCGTCTATGAACTGTTTTTGAGGAATGGATTTAATGTACACTTATTCTAAGGGCTGACTCCTTGTAGCAGGTTCTAAAATTTAAACTCATACAATGATATAAAGCTTATTTTGTATAGCGTACTCATGCCAAAAAAGACAATCCCCTTATTTTAATATATATATATTATATATATATATTCATAATATAAATGTCACACCATAGGGTTAAAACATCCAACAACTGAGAATATATTTTTTCCTGGCTCTATTCTAAACATCATTCATGAAAAAACGACGTTGTTTTATGCCATCGTTGAAGTCTCTCACTTTTTCTTTTTAGGACCAATGTTTGTAAACGGAAAATAATGATAATTAACAGAACCTTGTTTGCTTTTTCTTCTGCTTATTTTCAAGAAAACACCGTTGTTGTAGACAGGAGATATATTGATTATTCAAAGAGGGATCAAGAGGCAAATAAATGGTGCATGGAGTCTAAGTAAGAGGTCCAGTAAAATAACTCTTAAGTGAAAAGAATGTAAAGCGAAGAAGAGAAAAAAATACGGGTCATCATTATCTTTGAGTATGAGAAAAGTCCATTAAGATAAGAAAAGTAGAAGTCAGTAAGAGGAAGGGGGAGAAGAAGAAGAAGACAAACAAAGCAATAGAAGAAAAGAATTGTTGGATATCATGGGTATTTATCTATGTACGTCATGATCTATGTACATATGACCCTCTGATATTTGTATCAATTGAAGTTGTCGTTGAGCCTGACTTAAACGATGATGAAAGAAAAATAATGAACTTTTGAGAATTGTCTTTTTTTGGAAATAGCAGCATCAATCATTCAAGAATTCAATATACTGATGTGACTCATAAACAAAAAGGATTTTGATAAGATATTAAAGTTAAATAACTACTTTTTCTTATTCATAAACATTCATACAAATTAAAGAGTACTAAGACGAGTTTATATGAATAAAAGTAAAAAAAAAAATAATAAATATAAAATAAATTTTATATAAGATATCAAATTATTAAAAAATATATATATTTACCAAATATAGATAGATAGATTTAAAAGAATGCATGATCAACGATTTTCGTCATCAAAGGATGCTGTTGAAGCCTTTTGGAGGTGTCTCATCGGAGTGGAAAAAGAGTTTTGATAATTGAGAGCATTCAAACGCATATAAATCATGCAAAAGAATACTTTAGAAATAATAAAACCCATTTTTGGGTCTTAAATATTATTCTAAAAAACTCATACAAATTAAAGATTCTAAGAAAAAAATTATGTATAAAAATAGTGATTTTCAGGATTAACGATTTTTGTCCTCAAAAGATGCTGTTGAAGTGTTAAAAAACATGATTTGGAGGTCTATCAATCGGAGTGGAAAAAGAGTTTTGCATTCAAAAGCTTATAAATCATGGAGAAGAAACACTTTAAAAACAATAGTACCCATTTTTGGGTGATAAATATTCGCATTTTCATTCTTAAAATATACATATATGACATCCAATGTACACATTTGGTTTCTAGCTGTCGAGTCACAGTTTTCAGTAATATATATTCTTATTATTCCTCCGTTAGTGAAAATGTCGTTGAAATAACCCACACAACATTCCACTTTGAAATCATCACATCATTATTGGTATCAAGTCCTGAATGAATGCTGCTATTGCCTTGATATCAAGAGGTTTGACTCAATGCTCTGACAATCCGGTTTCCCCTGAAAAAGAAATGAATGAGTCTCATCACACACACACACACACAAAAGCCAGGCTATTTTTCTTTAATGACTCCCTGATAATATGAAATATTATCTTGTTAAAATAATTGGAGACGTTTTTAATTATAATCACTAAAAGGAATGTGAAATAATGAAAAAAGTGTGCTTTTATATAATTTATTGAACTGATTTTATTTGATTATAATATGCACTATAAATCAAGTTTGAAAAAGCTAAGTTAGTTGTAATCATTATATGTTAAGCGACCGTTAAATTTGAGTCATTTTGGTGAGCAATTATGGTGTTGAGTTCATTGGGTGGGGAAAATAAAATATATTTTAATTTTTTTAATGCTTTATCTACATATATCTTGTGTAATTGTACAAAATATATATATATCGATAAACATTTTTTTCCTCTTCTTTAACTTGATATATATATATATATATATATATATATCGACTTGTTGATGTTTGCGAAAAATTGTCGTTTGTCTTTTCTGAAATTGAGGACGTCTTTTTAGAAAGGATTTTCTCTCTCTCGCCATTCTGAAAAAAATTCATGATGTTTTTTTTGGAAAGGAAATTTTTTCCCATGAAAATGTAAATCTTTGTCTTTTTTTGGCGCCAAAATGAACGACGTTCGTGAACGAGAACAATGAACGATAAAACAACAGTCTTATACATTTTTACGCAAGATCATAGTAAATGTTCTTTTTGCCGTACGGAGAGTGAGTACAGTGACCACTTTTTATATGACTGCACATATCTTGGTCCTTTATATAAATCTGTTTCCCATCTTTTTATCGACAATTTAAGTTTTTATCAACCTAAGAAGTGACTTTATAGCCTTTATGTTGACTCGATGAACGTTTTATAAATTATATAATTACAAAAATACAGCATGTATTATATGCAAGAGAGAAGTGCGTCATGCACCGATATTTCGGGGATTTTATCAATGATTAAATTCCACATTAAAGTTTTAAAGGATACATGTCGTAAGAAATGATGGTTTTACCCAAATGTTATTCAAGTTTTTTAAATATGTCTATTGTTTGTTGTTTTGTTGAAATATAAAATAATGCTTGTTGGCAAAAAAAAAAAAAACAAAAAACCGATAAAACAAAAGTCTTATATATATATAATATAAAATTTATTATTTTACTCTCATTCAAAGGCTAGCAGACAGGAGGAGGAATAATAAAAACCCCATTATATTCACCTCTCCTAACATGAAGTATATAATAAATAAAGTATAGATTCATAATAATGATATTTTAAGGCTTTAAGATCATTATGTGTATATTTCATAAAAAGTATAAATTTTTATTCTTTCACCTTTTTCTGCATTGTATTATTATAATAACAAAGAAAATATATTCTGAAGAAGATTTTTGAGTAATGAGCCTACAAAATGAATAGCCCGTGTGTGGCCTTTGCGTGAGAATTGAAAGGCTTTTAGAGAACCATTTTTGCATATCGAATGCTCTTACGAGCAACCAAGTTCGTCAAATAAGTATGTACACACATAATGCCCCTTTTCAAAAAGAGAAAAACAAATACTCAGAATAAGAGCAGTTTCACATTCTTCTTATCTCGGTATCTAGTGACTACTTAATTTTTGTTTTTTGTTGTTTTTTTTCAGGGAATGATAAGGGGAATATAGGTATATTTATGTGAGTACGTATACACTACCTCACTCACATAGTAGAGAGCAACGGTTATTTGTGTGAAGAGAAGAAGGGACAAGAGCTCATTAGACTGAGTGCAAATCAATAGTGTTCATTAGAAGATCCATTTAGAGGACTTTGACACGAAGAGTTTTTTCAACATCTAAAAGCTTCATTTTTTTAGAGAGAGAGAGAAAAGGGCTTTAGTCTCTAATG
Source organism: Caligus rogercresseyi (assembly GCA_013387185.1). NCBI lineage: Eukaryota > Metazoa > Arthropoda > Copepoda > Siphonostomatoida > Caligidae > Caligus > Caligus rogercresseyi. Next base: position 21,450,512 of record CP045896.1, on the reverse strand, counting down.
ATGATAAGATCCTTTCAAAACGTTTTTTTATATTCTCAAATCTTTGCTGCTCCTAATACGACGAATATTATTAAGACTGTCAATAAAACAAACCAAAAAAATTATTATTAATTTTGTATTCAAAAGTTATCTATTTGGGAAATGAATCTTTTCTATGATTGTTTTTTTTATATTTATTGTGAAGTATATGTGACATGTTCTTGTTTATATTAATAGATATTGCTGTATTTATCAGCTAAGGACCTACTTCATACCTACTTCAAAGTTATTGGATTATAATAGTAATGACAAAATTATTGTATATTTTATTCATATTGCTATTATTTTACAATTAATTGAAGTATTTGAAGGGTTAATATTTGATTCCTGATTGTTTACACAGAAGAAATTGTATTTTTTTTACTTTAATTAAAAACACATTTTAAATGTTACTGACTCAAAAACACATGAATAAATCCGTAATTTAATTGTTCTCCTATAGAAGAACTCCTATTAATCAATCCAATCGCTCCCAATTTAGCAGATAGACAGTGCTTTAGTTAGTGCTTTAATCAAAGAGTATTCATTTTTAAATATATTTCAAAATAAAAACAAAGAAATCGTAATGTTCGAATAACGTATTTCTATATCTTTTGATTATTATCATTAGATTATTGAGATGTCCGATATGTTTGATCGCATAGGGTTCTGTTGGATTAAATTGACACAGAGCAAAACGGTTGAAACATAATGTCAAGACACCAGTCTAAAGAAAGCTTGCAGTTTATATTTTCACAAGATCCTTCCTTGCTTGTTCCTAGCCGATACACTTACTTATATACTTCGATTGAGTTGTATCTATGAGGGATATTAATGAGTATAATAATATTAAATATCATTCAATCTCTTCAATGAGGCTGATCAATTTTGATCTATATGATAATAAGTATTTCTGGATGTACTAGAAGGATTTAATTATTAATACATTCAACTTCATTTTAACTTTGTATTCAAAATGCCATACTGTATAACTATATTATCTATTTACAAAATGTTTGCAAAAAATATATATAATTTAACCTAGTTTAATACTTGAAAATCCCCCTTTCTCCACGGTGAGTGAATTATATTGTAATCGAAATATGGGTCCAGCTGGTGGTATGTGTTATATCACTACCAGTATATCAAAGTACTCAAGGATTCGGAAGAAGTAGAAATATACAACAAAACAAGGAGAGAATTAACGAAATTATTATTTTTAAATACTCGCTTAATCGATAAAAACTAACGATTTCAAAAGGAAAGTATGGACAATGATATTATAAAAATACGTTCCTTCGTATTTTGTTATAAGGTTGACTTGAATTCAACTGCTGGATAAAATTTGATGCACCATCAGTAAACTTGTCGTTCATTTTACGTTCACCAAAGTTATCGTTCATTTTAAGATTGAATCATTCGTCGTTCGTTTGTGGTTCGTCATTCTGAATAAAAGTGACGACGTTTTTTTTAGAGAGAAATCTTTCCATCAAAAAGGATTTTAAAAAGTACATCACTACTAGTTATATAAAGTACTTTTCTTTTCTTTTTTGTGCCAAGGGTAGACATTCATGAAGATATTTTGAATAAGTACAAATTTGCAAGTTACTGTTCTATTTTCTTAAACGAACGATAGGAATATTTTGTGGTCGATCGCAAACGACAAACGATTACAAATGAAAGACAAATCAACAAGTTAGGTCATCAGTGGCAAAGTCTTATAAAAAAGACAAGTTTTTTAAAAGAAATAAGCCAGATTTTATTGGTATAACCTTAACTGGAATGTTTTTTCGGAATTAGACTTATAAATAATGGTTCAGATTGACAGAATATGAAATGAGTGAATTGTACATCCCTTCCGATAAGCGATACAGTGATGATCATTCATTTATGATGATGAAATCACCACTCTCAACTTGAAATATGATCATATTTTTTCTGTTATTCATTTGTTTTGATATCTAATGACTTAAAGTAAGGATCCACTTTTGTCATTCTTTTTATAGAGGGAAATATAGTATTGTTATGGAAACGTTCAGTTTTCCCCTTTGAGACCTTAGGTAAAAGGTATCTACCTTATAATATGAACCTTGCTATACATACCATTGTCTTTATTGGGGCAAAAATTAAATAATCGACCAAAAAAGCCCAGGAAAAATTTAGCATGTTATCTATACGACCTGATTAGCCCTAATCACAATCAAAGACAAAGGAATGTTTTTATTTCAAAACAGTCAACGCACGCAGATAACTAACTCTTCCTTGATCTAGTTTGAAAACAATAAAAGATAAGTATTTAAAAAACATCTGAGCAGCGCAAAAACATAAAAAAATTCTCCTTTTTTCTCGGCCATTAGAATCAGTTATTGTTATTATTTTTTAAACATGGCATTTAAGACGGAAGAATTTTATATCGTTTCTTTTATTTCTCTCTGGCACGATATCATACTTATCATAACTATCATCGTACGATGAAATAAATGACTTCTATGCCTCCAAGATCTTTTTTCACAATGGTTAATGTAGTTTGCAGGGGTAGTAGTAAGTAAAATATATATGATATATAAAATTGAAGAGGGGGGAGTATTTACCCTTTCATGGATAGAAATAAGAATAGAGGAACTCACACAGATATTAATAAATACATACCATGAAAAATAATGTTAATTGTATTTGAGTAATACAAGTTTAGTTTTTCATAGTGTATATAGAGGTAAGTAAACCCGTATTTGGTTTGAACTCTGGAAGGTCAAAAATTAGTTTCCTTAATACGGAAATCCACTTGCAAATATTAAAGTGCTTACAAATTGAATACTTGATAAACATATATAAAAACTATTTATTAACTTAGGAAATCGTTCTAATTTGTTAATTTATAAAATACATTTGTAAGTATTGACTTCATCAGTATCTTTTTTGTCAGTTTTTGGAAAATGTCTGAGCATTTTAAGGGAATACATATTATTGCTGAGTAACAATATTTATGTTTTGCTTTCAAAGAATTGAAAAGAGATCTGTTGGCCTTACAAAGACATATGAAGCCATACAACTATTTTGAAAAAATACTGCCTTCCATTCTATAAACTCTATTCTCATTTATTCGATTTCTTTTATATCCAAAATATAACTATTTCATTTTTTATAGTATGTCTTGTCTTCATAATTATCTTGCACTTATGATATTTTGTAAGTTGAAGACAAAATTTTCATACTATGAAGAATTCCGTAGTTTACTAGTTAACGTTTTTTAAATATAATATGTTATGTTTTATTTATTTAGAAGTGTAAGAATGAACTTCGATCTTAGTGAATTATTTGACAACAATATGTTAAATTGTAATTTTCACATCGGTTTCCGCACTTCAAAATATATTTTATTATTTTTGACTCTTATAGCGAAATTAAGAAGAATTATTATCAAAAACTAAAGTGATTATCCCTAGAATAAATACCAATCCGGGGATATATGCTGGGATTTGCCACGATTTTATCCGTTTTGCTTCCGCTGGACATCTACAAATTCTACAAAGGATTATAAGGCAGTCCAGGGAATTTATAGGACTAACAAAATAATTATATTCAATCTTTTTTTTCATTTATTTAAGTTCTCTAAGAATATAATAGTTTTATCAATAAATCGACTAATACACATATAAAATAATATTCAATCTTTGTTTTTTAAAATTATTATTTGTGACAGTATTTATTATGTCAGTACTTATGATTACAATTTCGTTTCCTTAAAGGTTTTGTATTGCTTTTTGTAGATAGTGCTCCTAGACTTTAGATTAAAATTTAATTTGATATACTATAATATATATATATATATATATATCTATATAGTATAATATATACTATACCTACGATATATAGATATATCTCTTTAAAAAACTGAATGCGTAAGAAACTGGTGTTTACTGTATTATTGTACTAGAAATATAATATTAACGACATACTTTATTTGAACAAAACTTTGATGGGTTTTTATATAGCTAAATAAACTTAATTTATACTTTATTTACAAAGAAATTGGCATATTATTCTTTAAATTATCAATGAATAAATAAGCAGTTCAATAGAAGTGTACTTAAATAAATACAATTGTTTCATGCAGGGCAAAAACATACAATTAAATAGGTTATTTATATATTCAGGAATGCAGGCATTATCAAAATTGACTAGAAGTGTAAGAATATATTGAATACGCCCTTTTTATTGGGGTGGAGAAGGGAAGCTTTGCATTTTTAGAAATATGTTGTTCCTTTCAAATATCGATTACTTTGAATTAGTTATATTTGTTAGAACACTATTAAAAGTAATCCTTTAAGACCTGACGAGATATAATACTATTATATCTAGTTAGGTCTTAAAATATTACTTCTATTAATAGTAACCAAGATGTCATTAATTTGAATATAAACGCACTCAGGAGAAAGGAACAGAAAGTTGACTTAAGAATATGTGTAGATGACAATGTTCGATTGTTCGAATAATAAGTTTGAGAAATAAATGTGTATTAAGAAATATTTTAGTATTTAATTACGCATTTTTCCAATAATAATAACATTTTCAAAATAAAAACAATTCATCTTGGAAAAATGGTATTTATCGCTTTTACAAGAAGTCAAAACATTATACCTATGTATATACCCCTTAAACGAATGAAGCAACGTAATTTGAATAGAACAATAATCAATTCTTAATTTTAAGTATTTCATGACATTCTCCGAGTTGTATGATAAATATATCAGCAAATTCCATCTAAGTAATTTTCCATGTTTGGTATAATTTACGTTATTTGTATTTTTGGTTTGATTAGTATATTCAATAAAATAAAAACAATAATAGTAACAATGAACTCTATTTTAGAGAGTAATAAGCACAGCCAAGTTTATGGCTACATTTAGAAAAAGTGAAGCAATCAGTTTATATATATGTGTATGTGTATGTGGTGTGTGTATGTACATCTATTCATTTTACTTCCAATCTTTTAATGACCCATATGTTCCCTTCCCATAGTTGAGAGTAAATATTGAGTGCCTTACACGGCCTTTATTATGTTTAGACATGATTTATTCCCCCAATAACGAAGGTAAGGAACGTACAAAAAGCAAATCTAACTGCCCTCAAGCAATGACTGTCATCCAAAGTACCCCTCTTCTCCTTATCTTTGAACTCAATATCTTATTAGGGGTTTTAGAAACAATCTTAAGACGAAGGAGCTCTGGGTTTCCTCATGAATTGCCCAGGGCAAGAAGACTGAGGAAAATGTAAATGCAAGAGGAATCGGAAGTAGCTGGAGAAAGGATAGGATTCTTGATTAGAGGGTAAGGATTAGCCTTTTAGGGAATGCACTTATTTAGTTATATATTACTTGATGTTTGGGATGGGCATTGCTTAACTGAAATCTCCAATTACTGTATGTATAAACTGTTATGTTCACGAACTTAGGATCAGATCTTTAACTATTACCAATCTTAAAATGGTGATGGGAAGAATTTTTTTGCTGATGACGTTACTGGCAGCTCTTCTTCACCGCTGACGTCAGGAAGCTCCAATGATCATCCTTTCTATATATTCTTTTTTCATGTGATCCGAAGGGTCTAATTATCATTATAATAGATAGTCAACGTATACAAAATAGTAGACACTATGGAGATCAAGCAGTAATTGAATGTTGGAGTTTGATGGCACTTGTATGTATGTAAAATCTTTTTTTATCATTTACTTATTATTGAACTTATGTTTTAAGCAACGAAATCAGTATTCAAGATCAATATTTAAACTCGAGCAGTTGTGAAAAGTTAATATGTAAACAAACATGTTTTCAAATTGTTGTACACACAATAACGTTATCGTAATAATAAAACATAATAGAAAATAAAAGCCAAACCATTCGTCTCAAATGAAAACTCGTCTTTACAAATTTAAAATTTATTTTTAATCATATCTAAAAAAACTTAGAAAGACTTGGTAATTTTCACTTGGATATCAAATAGATAACGAAGCCAAAGACTTTTGGATGGCCATGGCTGTAATGATCCAATAAAGGCTAATATTTGGATCAAAAATGTATTCGGTCTTAAAGCTGTAAATGACATTCTCTCATCCATTTTTAACATATAACATAACATAATTCATTTCAGTTCGGGCGCTGCAGATGTCTATTTTAAAAGTAATTAGACCCGCATAACAAGACATTGTTGAAAAATAATATAAAGATGCATTAAAAATGATTCTTTAGATTTGACTCTTCTTACATAATATTATGAACTAGCCAACTTTCAAATACTTTAAATCTGGAAAAGAAATATTTTCCTAAACAAGTATCTAATTACCTGAACACGTTGTATAAAAGATCCTGAATAAAATAATAATTTATAGCTAATTAAGAAGTGATGTGATGTATTATCGTTTCCTAAATATCATTCCATCAATGCCTCGATTTCAAAGTGACCAAACGAAACTCTGAATATTATTATAGGTAGTCAAATACATTGAGTTATGTAGTTGATTATAAAAACAAATCTAAGATTTTTATGTTGCGTCAATGTTTCCTTAACTTGATCTTTTAGTACATCGTATAGTCTCTAAAAAATATCAACTAACATCCTTTAAATACAAGTGTTACATTTATGCCAGTATAAAGCTGCACATTAAATATTTTTGTGTAATATAAGGGTTCATTGAGATCAAATATGTAGAAGATTAGTTAAATATTTTGAAATCTTTTGACTGGAGTTCATACGTGTTGAATTATTTTCCCCATAATAATTTAAACATATAAATAATAAAGCGAAGTCTTGTATTCACCAATATTAAAGGCGTCACCTAGAAGCCCATATATAAGACTCGTTTTTATACTCGATAGACTGGTTATTGCAGTTCCAGGATCTTGCAAAATAAAAATGAATGTTTATTAATGACGTATGAAACGATGAACAGCATTAAGAATGGTTTCAGTTGTCTACATTCACGTTAGAAACAAATACTTCCATCTCTTATACCGATGATTCCATGATTTATTCGATGTCAGTATTATTTATTTAATTAATGTTAGACATACCAATAAAGATTTACTTTAATGGATCTTTTTCGACAATTTTTTAGATATATTCTTAGCAATTAATTTTAGTGACCTCCTTTTTTGTTTTACATCTGTTGGGTTTGATTTTATAAATTGATCATGATACATATAATGTCCCATCTCGGCGCCTGAACTATGATTATAAAAGTTTTGTATTTTGATATGTGTATCTGTATGTAGATAATTTAAAAGTGTTGTAGTTTTTGTACGATGTACAATATTGATATTATCGTATTGATTAAAATTATTGATATAATTCCATTCAACTCAGTCAGCATCACGTTTCTTGTGTAATGCCGCTTATAAAAAGGACATCTTGACATTACTCTATGCGATCTTTGACGCATTAGGATTAAGGACAAGAGTAACAATAAGGTATATAAAAGCTCATAGCTTTTTCCTCCACAATCTGATTTGCCTAGAAATTGAGAACTATAATTGTAAAGATACCTCCTCTACGATTAAGCTTCCAACTCAAACATGGGTAAGTTTTATATCAAGGTAAATGCAGGATAAAGAAATTGCCAGTGTTAACTAGAGGCATATATACACTCAGAGAGTGCAAACCTCCGCAGTCACGGGGTCCTTATGAGTCTTCCGAGGCGGATTTTTCACGTCTGGGGCGGCGTAGAGGGACGGGGGAGGGTTCCCCTCGACGGAAATTCCGAGAGGAAGACGCTACCGGCACCCGATTTTACAGCACAGCGACATCTATTGGCAGAGTAGGCTAACTTGAAATATTTATTAGTATTTAGCTCGTTTTGCATCTTAATTCTGCACTCAGAGATGCCAAAATTTAATCACTTGTTTCTTTTGGCATTTCCAACAACTCCACAAAGTTTCATTTAATCCGTTCAGTACTTTTTGAGTTATCCTGCTGACAAAAACCAACAAACCAACGCCAGTGAAAACAAAACCTCCTTCGGCGGAGGTAATCAATAACTTTGTGCTTATGCAAGTCATACAATAAGATTTGTTATATATAAAAGCAGGTATTTTTTACTTCCATTTAATAAAGATGATTGTATTAAATATCTAATTTCCCCTTGTTTTCTTCAGGAAGAATCATGTTTAAGTAGTTTATATAAACATCAAATTGTGAATTCATAGATTGAATATGTTTTCAACTTTATCATCAAAAAGACAACCTTAGCAGTACTTTAAAACAGTGGAGTTTAAGTAGAGTGAGGATATAAATGTTGAAAGTTGTCAATAATGTTTGGAACATTGTTAACCTAACTATATATGGTGTTTATTAAAACGTTTTTTAATCCTTCAACAATCCTAATTTTTTTTAAAAATAAACATCTTATTTAGCATTTCTATTATTTCAAAGGGCTCTTGCATAATCAAATACTATAATTATATAAATAATAAAAATGTTGGATGTGGCTATGCAACGACGATTTCCTCTTATTTCAAACTGTTGAATATATATTTTAGCCATGTTTATTTTGTTTCAACATATCGGACGATCAATCCAACATTACAGATAAAAAAGAAAATTTAGCTACCAACTGAATAAATATTTTTTCAGTGAGTTTGATTGTTCTAGCTAAGACCTTTTCTTTACACTTTATATATATATATATAAACTGATTGCTTCACTTTTTCTAAATGTAGCCATAAACTTGGCTGTGCTTATTACTCTCTAAATAGAGTTCATTGTTACTATTATTATTTTTATTTATTTGAATATACTAATCAACGAGAAATTTAAGTTTTGAAATTGTCATTTTTATGGAAAAATGCCCCAAAAATGAACATTTTGAAACTTTATTATCTTTATTATACATCCAAAATCAAACAAGGTAATAAACGTGAAATAAGAATCATCCTTATTATATATATATATATATCAGACTTGTATAATCAGCTTTATTTGCGTTCACGTTAAAAAATTAGCGTTCAGCGTTCTGTCAGATTCGTTCAATGTTTTGCGTTCAGCGTTCCGTTAGCGTTCAAATATTTAAAAATAATTCCAAAAAAGTACTGCGAAGTGATGAGCATTTTTTTAGAAAGAATTTCCCCAAAAGCGTTCCGTTAGCGTTCTTTTTTTAGAAAAGATATTTCCAAAAAAAGTAATGCGTAGTGATAACGGTTTTTTTTAGAAAAGAATTTCCAAAAATGTATGCAAGTGATGACATTTTTTTTTTTTTTTTTTTAAAAAGAAAATTTTCCAAGAAAATAAAAGAAAATGCGTAATGATAATAAACGTTTTTTTAAAATTTTGAAAAAATAAAATAAACGTATGTAAAGTGATTTAGTTTTTTTTTTTTTAAAATAAAGAATTTTCAAAAAAGTAAGTGCGATTTTTACGTTTTTTTTTAAAAATAATTCCGAAAAAAGTATGCGGTGATTTTTTTTAGAAAAGAATTTCCCAAAAAAGTACTGCGTAGTGATGACGGTTTTTTTTAGAAAAGAATTTCCCAAAAAAGTACTGCGTAGTGATGACGTTTTTTTTTAGAAAATAATTTCCAAAAAAAGTACTGCGTAGTGATGACGTTTTTCCGAAAAAAGTCTAAGAAATGTTTGGAAAAATTGAAAGCTGAACGCAAAACTCTTTTTTTTGCGTTCAACGTTCAGTGTTCAAAAAAAAGTTGCGTTCCGTTCAGCGTTCCGTTCATTGAACGTGCGTTCAGCTGAACGCCGTTCAATTTTGCGTTCCGTTCACAAGCCTGATATATATATATATATAATACTTTTGATCTTTGTTTAGAGTTTTTTGTATTAATTTAACATTAAAAATATGAACAATAGATATTAAGCTATAAAGAATACACACATTCAAACGACTGTGGTTACTTTTCTATTCAGGTTTGTGTTTTTAACTATTTCATAGGCCTTTACGGAAAATAACGTCGTCTTCATACAAGTGTTGAGTTCATTTATAGGTTTCAAGATATATTTATGTTGAGATAAAGTAAACTAACAGTTTTTTGCTATAATATCTACTTCACGAGCTGGAGACGTTTTTGCCAGTCTTCTTTTATTTGAAGCTTAACTCAATTCATCAAATGTTTACTTTTTCACTTAATGGCTCCATGTAAAAAACGAAACTGCTAAAATATATGGATTTTTGAATATATTGCTTCTAATCTAATATGTATTTATTTATTTTGCATAAGATCCTCTTTTTATATACATATATTTCCCCCCTTTCAGCCTCCTCCCTTAATATTTTTCGATGTTCCTTCAGAGAAAGATAAGTAATTGGAATTTTAATGAAAAAAGAAGTCTTCAACAGAAGCTGGAAAGATAGAATCGGACTTTTTCCTTCATTTTCTTTTTAAGAAGAAGAAGAAGTGCTTCTTGCTCTATGCTGGAAGAACATCACTATATTATTATTATTAATACTGAATGGAAAACATTTTCCTATTGTTTTTTCATCTCAGAAATGCAGCAGTAGTGCTCCCTTTGCCTTTTTCTACCTCAACCTACACATCATTCTCCTTTAGAAGAAAAAAAACACACATAAAATACCAATATATATGTACATACATATAAACGAGCACACTTAATAGTTCACACCCAAACAGGTAAAAGAACTTACAGAAGAAAACAACATAATAAGTAGTAGTAGTATATGTGTGTACATTCTATTATTCACGTGGACTACTGTGTTTCTTTTCCTTAATTACACTGATATATAAATATATATATACCATTACTCCATCGAAAAGGTATATATGTATATATATAAAACCATTTCAAAAGGTCGTCTAATATCCCTTTTAATTTTTATATAAAGTATAACTATTATTAAATATTATATTTACAAACAAAAATAGAGACAATTCAACGGACTTTAGTTAGTAACCAGTAGTAAATAGTAGGACATGGTGCCTTAGACCAGACTCACACGCCGTCTTATAATCACTTTATTAATTATAAATTACCGGCAAACTTTGATAGTACGCTTTTATTTAATTCGTACAAAACTTGATGAGTACGTTTTTGATTTGACAAACAGATGTAGCTTCCATGAGGACATGAATCATTAACTATGCTATTCTGCATATTTAACTTTTAAATCATCATGGCACGTGGATTTTTTGATATTTCATACATTGGTTTTGTATTTTAACAACAAAAAAAACTGAATGCCCATGATTTCATAGCCATTATTGTCCTTTTTGTTCAAAATACTATTACTTGCAACAAATATATATTCAAAGGATGTATTAATATATTCATTGAAGGGGTCATTTTGTGTTCTCTATATATTTCTCAGTTGCTACATGTTAAATTTTAATGAACGAGTATCAATACATTCTTATAAAAAATATTTTATTATCATTTACTAAAAATCAAAGAGTCGCCTAATTGATAAAAACATTTCTTGTAAATGTTATATAAAAATTAAAAGTGTTATTAAACGACCTTTTCGATAGAGTAGTGGTTTTTACCCACGTTTCTTGGATTTTATAGCATACGGTACTCTAGTAGATGTTCGAGATTGTGGATTATACAACTACTATTTTGCTAATTACGACTAACAGGACGTTAGTTCGAACAACGTGTAAAAGGCTTCTTGAGCAAGTTGAGTAAGCTTTTTAACTTCAAAATAAAATACGTTTGATCTTTGTTTATTAGTTTAACAGTTTTTTTAAAACGAACAATGGGTAATAAGCTATGTAGAATAGACTAATTCAAACGACTGTGGTAACTTTTCTATTAAGGCTTGCGTTTTTAACTATTTCATTGACCTTTACGGAAAATATCGTTTTCTCATACAGGTGTTGAGTTTATTTATAGGTTTCAAGATATATTTATGTTGCGATAAAGAAATAAGCACAACAGCGTACCAAAGAAACTGTTAACCAACAACCCAATTTAAAATGTAGTGCATATATACATATACTTAAATATATGACTCTATAAACTAAGCATTTTTGATCGAAATAGTTCCCTCATAAATATTGGGTTGCATCTATTGTTAAATAAAACTGCAGATACTATACACCCCGCGGATATGACTTTATTATCTTATAGTTTTATGACTTCACTTCGCGATCCAATAAACCTGTATTTATTATAACAAATAAAAAATATTTCAATTAATTACTTGGCATTCGTTTAAAAGGTTTTTATTTTATAATAATTAAAAAGGATATAAACATTGAAAAAAAATTGACATGTCTTTTTTTATGATTGAAAAAAAAATTGCAATACAATCAAAGCTGTCCATAGCGGTCACTCAAGTGAACCCACAAAGCGGCCGTTAGAGTCAGGTGACTGCTATACATATATTTTTAAGTCTCATTTCATTCACACAAGATAATATTTGGGTTGCTGCTATGGACGAGGGATAGGTGGTGACCACTGTCACAAATTTGATCGAGCTTACACTGTTTTAGAAGCAAGAGCAATAGACACATCCTACTAGAATATCGATACTAGAAAACTAAGAGTAAGGAACCCTTGCAAACTCGTTATTTCTTCAGGCATAGACCTCCCTCATTTAGTCACTAGCCCTAGTTCCTGTTTGAGTATCTTTTCAATTCCTTTTCACGCCTCATTGAATATATTTGCATAATAAATGGACTTGTTGATCAAATAAATATATAGATATGTGGTTATATGCATGCAAGAGCCTAAGATTCAATGAGTCCCTAACGACAAGTTTTGAATGAGCTCTGTGAGAACTTTTATTTTTTTGTCCATTCAATATGAAGTAGATTATTCATAATTTATATCAGGGTTTTTTTCTGGATCAATTTATGCGTTTTATATAGAATATGTGTTAAATTATGACTTTCATTATTTGCATTAATTAATTGTGAACTTATGACAATTACTTATGATATAATTAATTACACCTTAAAATCCGGAAAGTACCAATGATTGTATCATATATTTTTTATTACTAAAACGTTAAACGACTTGTTTATGTCTAAAAATATTTTATAATTTAAGCCCTTTAGTATTATCCCACAAACATAGGTATTTGTTATGAGAGTGTTGATCCGACAAAACTATTATACCATCACATAACATTATCTTCTTTAAATATGTTTTTTTGTAATAGATATGTTTATCCATAAAGCTTTATCAGATATTTTTGGTAATAACTCTACAAACAAATGAGTAAAATAGTTTCATTTCGTATGTCTTTTTCATTCTGGTTATCAAAATATTAACATTTAATACAGATTTTAAGTATTCCCAGGAAGTACGAATGCTTATATAAAATGCAAAAAATATAGCTTAAGAGACTACAATCAAGTGATTAAAACCAATCAATAGGGTAACCAAGAGGCTATCTATTTCGGATTTGGCTTGTGACAACAGAGGCCAGTTTTGATCCGGGTTTCATCAGATTTAAGTACTAAGTAACATTATTCTTCATAGATATTTCAATAAAAATCTAAAATGTAAAGCTACTAATTCATCACTTACTTTTTAATACAATTTTTTTGTGGCCATGACTTTCATAATATGTTTCCATTGATTATAAAAGACGACATTCAAAACATGGTTGACATTGAGGAGCGCAAAAGAAAAAACTCCACAAGCATTTCGCAAACATTGCTTTAATATTTTTTCGATGAGTAAAGGAGATAAGAGAACCAGTATTTATAGGGAAAATAGTGCCCTATATGCAATCTCTTTCACGAGTTTTTTCTATGTTATGTCTCCCTTTTTCGCTTGACAAGAGACCGAAGGACGAGGTAGAAAAAAAATAACTTCTTATGGAGTCGTTGATTTGGGTAATGATGTTTTTTGCATGCTGAGGTAACAATTAGGATCATACGTATAATCATTCACCCCCCAAAAAATGACCCATTGACTCCCTAAGAGAGAGAGAGAGAAAGAGAATGACATAAAAACAATAATATAATTGCCCCTTCCCGAGTGGACCAGCTCCCGGATCACTCCTAATTTGATAAAAAACCATAAAAAAGAAAGACAAAATGGGGGGGGGGGGGGGGACCACCGGGGACACTCTCTTATAAGAAAAAAAGGAATCATTGGATGGGTGGCATTTTCCTCTTCGTCTTGTAAGACTCTTCACATTCCTATTTCTTGATTTCTAAGACAGCAATTACATTGGTGGACTTCACCCCTTTTGTCATACACACAAAAGAACTTTTATAATAAATGAATAGATAAAGGGTGTTCAAAAAACGAAGAGAAGTACTTCGTGGTGGTTAAGTAAGGGTTAAAATTCAAGCATGAAAAATCATGAAAGTTTTTTTTCTTTTATGGTTCAATATCATTGCATCATCTGATATTTAGGAAAGGAAAAAATTCTTAAAGCTTGACTGTCTTGCTTGAATATTGTATTCATGACTTTACTCTTTTGAAAAGGGACAAACACCGTTTGGAACATTAGTTTTCCTTGAGCACATACCCATAGGCAAATAATAAGGAGGTTTAAAGTTTTGAACACCCTAAAAACCCTTTCATAGTCCAAGCTATCATCCATAGTTCTTGAATCTATCGTCTTTCTGGATAGCATCAGTTTTGGTAATAGGTTCTTTCACATCCACATTTGTGAACATGAGATATCTTAATGTCCGCTTACAACGCTCTTACAAGAAAACTATTAAAACAAAGTCAAATAATTATATGCTTTTATATTATTATTATTTATTCACATCTTGGAGGAAACCAATTTTACAGTTTTATAGTAAAAAAAACATCAGTAGGGATGGGGGGAACAACTGTAAAAAGGACATGAAATAGATCATAAAAAGCTTAATAAATATGAATTAAATACTTTATAATAATAACAATGTAAAAACGGAAAGTGGGCACAAAAAAAGCATGTCTAGGGAGGAGGTTGGGTGCTAGAATTGACTAAAAATCCATTTTCACTGAAGTTTGTTAAAAAGAAGTATCGAACCAGTAGGGATCGCTCTGTTTATAGACCGTGCCGCGTAGATGAAGAGTAAGATTTTGTAAATAATCATCTCAATCTTATAGTTCCTTTTATTTGTATGATGAAACGTATTCATTGAAATTGCCTTTGCCATTAGTTTTAACAAATATTATTTTATATGGAAAGATTGTATGGCAAGATATAATTATAACTTGAGAGATTTTACTTCCTAACGAGATGTAAGTTCCTTTAAAATGAAGTTTTCAGAGTTAGACAATATGATAAAAATATTATACCGTTAAATGTGACACTTGAGGCTAATAAAAAAGAAACAATTAAAAATAGTTAAAAGTATGCTCATTTTTTCAATGAAGTTACGTAAAAAAACATTGGGTCATCCATAAATATATAAAATTGATAATTACAATATGGATAAAATCTTTAAATATGTTTATACCTTGCATGAATTATAGTAAAAATATTTTTTTATGTCAATAACATAAAGCTGTGAATATAGTTTGATAATAAAATATTGAATACAGTTCTACAAAATAATGAACACCAAATATGTATGTATCTAAGGCAGGTGCTCATACCCTCTAATAGACAACACAATTAACAGATGGCATGCTAATATAATTCAGACAAAGCTCAATGATCTGTATAGTAGTATTACATAAATAAAGCAACTAAGAAGTGATTATAAAACAAAGACTTTCCACCTTTTTAAAAGCACTTTAAAGATATTCCAAAACATCGAATTATATCTGTGTAGGACTCAGTTGACAACCTTTTAAGCCAGTTAAATATTGACATCACATTTCTATTTAAACCGGAGCATGATTTAGTGATTATATATGTTATAAAGGATATGGGAATAAGTTTTAATCGTTTTTTCCATAGATGCATACTAAATATTGCTTGTTTCTTTTCTGGCCTTTCGTTATATACAGTTAAAAGGTGTGTATGACAGCTGTTCAAATCAGTATAAGATTTCGTTTTGGTGTGCACACAGCAATTATTCGATCATATTGAAAATGTCGGAATTTGTTCTTAAAAGCAGTAATTGCGGCTAGTTCTTCTCGACCTACTATCTTTTGAAGAAAAGTACTGCGGAAAGATGATACCGTTTGGCAATTTCGAGGTCAACAAAAAAACCATGATATTGTCCATAAAAAAATTCAAAATGAGGAACTTGATATTGCTCCAATTCAGACACTTGAAGAATTGTCTGTAGCATTGGGTGTTGAGCGGTCCACCATTGGAAATACCTACATGCGCTGGGAATGGTTTCAGAAGACAGGAAATTAGGTACCAATCAAGTTAAAAGAAAGAGACTTTGCTGCACGACAACGCTAGGCCGCATGCTGGTCAACCCATTCGATATATCTAGAAGGAGTGAATGGGGAAGTCCTACCTCACCCATCGTATTCACCAGACATTGCCCCTTCAGATTACCATTTGGTCCGGTCAATGCAGTCGACACTAACTGTAGAGCGCTTCAACTCATATGACAGCATACACAAATGGGTCGATGATTGGATCGCTCCAAAAGAAATAGAATTATTCACTCGAGGAAACCGTTTATTGCCTAAAAGTTGAGCGAAGGTTGTCACTTGAGATGGAAAATAGTTTTAATAACATCATTTTATATTTTCATATTTAAACTACGTTTTTACCTCCGCCGAAGGAGGTATTGTTTTCACTGGCGTTGGTTGTTGGTTGGTTGGTTTGTTTGTCAGCAGAATAACTCAAAAGTACGGAACGGATTCGGATGAAACTTTGTGGAATTGTTGGAAATGCCAAAAGGAACAAGGGATTAAATTTTGGCATTTCTGAGTTTAGAATTAAGATGCAAAATGAGCTAAACACTAATAAATATTTCAAGTTAGCCTACTCTGCCAACAGATGTCGCTGTGCTGTGAAATAGGGTGCCGGGAGCATCTTCCTCTCGGAATTTCCGTCGAGGAGAACCCTCCCCCGTCCCTCTACGCCGCCCCAGTCGTGAAAAATCCGCCTCGGAAGGCTCATAAGGACCCCGTGACGGCGGAGGTTTGCACTCTCTGAGTGTATTTATGCCTCTAGTTTCTAAATAAAAACGATTCAAACTTATTCCCATACCCTATATATATAGTATTTACATATTCTAAGCCATTTTAATAATGAATTCATAAATTTCATTCCCTTGTTCCCACAAAAAACCATTTTTCGATATCAAAAAAAAGAAAAAAAGCTTTTCTTTCGCATCAGATTTCCCGCCCCCTCCAAAGATCAAATTGATTCAAGATCCCTTCATCCACGTACAAATTATGTATCTCGATCAATATCTGTGTAATGGTTTGTTATTATTTTCCATTTCTATACAGTGGTTGTTGTATAAGTACATAATAATAATACAAGACGCAGAGAAATGATGGTTCCATAATAATCCAAGAAGATTACCCGTTTTTTTACCCCTCCGCTCTGTCCAATATTCATTACATTTTCCAGATACTCCTTTTTTCTCTAAAAATATATACGTATATAATATAAGTTTTAACCTCAAAGCCCTTCTTTATATATTTTTCACCCTTCATATTCTAAGTTCCTCAGTCTGAGAGAAGAAAATATATATACAGACAACAAAAAAAGTTTCTCCTGCAAGTGAGTAATTACAAAAATGAAATGAAGATAATTTAATATTTAGTACATATTAGTTTTTTAATGGAGGCAAATCAAAGAGGCAAAAGTGAAGAATGTGAGAAGATTTTTTTCGCCATTAATTTTTTTATTGTCTTATTTTTGAAAAAAGAAAAGAATATCTCTCTCTGCCCAGAGATATTATTTTATATCATTTAAAGGTAATTATAAGGGATTGGTTTTGTCCATTGCTGTAGGTGTGTGTTTCATGTGAATACAGATCTTTGTGAAAACATTTGGTGCAAAAAGGGAGCTCGATAGCCGTGTGCGTTAAGCGTGTTCAACTCTCAATATTGGAGGACGCAGGTTCAAATCACACCGAGAGGGGATGCCCATTTTAGTCTTCTGCATTGATAAGATCCTGGTTCGATAGACTAATTTTAATACTATAATGCTTATTTATATCCTATGGGATACAATTCTATCGACACATATAGGCAAAAAAAAACATTTGGTGCAAGTAGATATGAACAAAATATATTATTTTACCAAACGCATTTATAAAAACTAAAGGACGGTATTTTTGTAATACGCTAGCGTCATATTAAAAGTGATATTTGATCAAAGTTTTTGCTTTAACCCAATTGATATCAAAGTACTCGTTTTTTATTAAGATATATTGTTATGTTATTGATAGGTTAATTTTGTATTATCGACCAATCACAGACTCATATGTTCAAAAATACAGTATCGGATGTAATTTTATAATTAGCTACAAGGGATTTAATTAATATTATAATTTGAAGAGCATAATCATTAAAACTTGAAATAGACATTCGAAAACTGTAATTTGTACATTAATATAATTGTTCTTCCCTGTTACTTAAAAGTAAAGTAAAATAGTTCCCTTACTATTGATTGCCTAAGAAAAATATAAAATACGTGAATGTCACACACATATATATATATATATATATATATAATAGAGAGAGAGAGACTGACAGAAGATTTATGGGTAACTACCGATTAATTATTGCATGCTCAAAGCAAAAGAAATATTCTATTTCAAGCCACTATCAATTAAGAAATGCAGGAGATGAAAACATTAAATATATTCTCCTGAAATACAGTTCCTTCATGTGAAATTGTGAAGATAAGGCTTATTTGCACAGCAGGGGGTTAGATTCCATTCATTCATTTGAAAATACATGTTCGCAAGAACCAACCATGGGCTAAGACAAAGAACGAGTAATATATATATATGTGACAAATACTTTTTTTGGACAAAATGATTTGACATACAAATCAGACATGAACAAATTACAACTAATATATAATTAATATAATGGATAGTCAGCCTCAATAAAGATAGCTTTGGAAGTTTTGGAGAAATCGAACGCTGCAACATTTATTAACATGTAATTTTTTAACTATAATCTTAATATGCAAGAACTTGGTCATTATTCCTTATTTATTATCAGTGTTTTTGAGTTATCATATAATTCCAACATATTAAGTTATTATAATACGTTCGAACCTCTAGATCAGAAGATCATAACTATTAGACCGCGGTTATGATGTTGTAAACTTTATTTTAGGATTTTATGCTAATTTTAATATCTTTCAATTTTAGTTGAATAGATTTTACCCCAGACATATTGATTGCGATATCCTTTATTTTTAAAGCTATCTAGCTTTAGGCTGACTTTTTACGATATCATAGACCAGGTTATCATGGTAGTCCTTTTTTCCAACATAATGTGTTGAAGGAAAAATGATCAAAATTGAAGAATAATTAAAATACTAAAAGAATAATTATTCACAAGACTTAAAAATATAATAGTTCTGATTCATATATATTAATTATATTATTTGTATAGGTATATGTGACTATTATAGTCAATTACATGTATAAAAATCTAACCAGTTCATTTATTATGTAAATAAATAAAAGTGAGACATTTACATAAAACCCAAAGCAAATGCGTTATAAAAACATAAATAAACATTATAGTTTAAAAAATTTGGCTCAGGGGAGGAACACAAACAATAAATTAATGTAAATTACATGTAATTTATAAATTTCCATGAATAAACATAATATGTCACATCTGAAATTTTTCATATTTTAAACAAGTTAGTGCATTTTTTTAAAGACACATCTACCATTTTTTATTTATTTACCTCCTTAAAACGAAGTACACCACATCTCTTTAAGACACCACAAAAATGTTGACTTTTTAATATTTGTATGTATTATGAAAGCCCCTACACCATCCACCCCATTTGATATTACCTTCGATCCCTCGTATACATAGATGGCTCTACTATTCCCTGGCTTTATCTTCACCCTTGAGTAAACCAACAAAGCTTTCCTCTCCATCCCAGGTTAATAATAATCTTCTTCTTTTCTTCTATTAGGAACACTGGGCTTCAACCAAACATTTGAGAGAGATCCTAGCAATCTTTTAATTACAGCATACGTTGTAGAACAATATGTATGTATTATAATACTTCTATAGAAGAATAGCAGTAGTAGTCTATTGAGAACCATGGTCAGATAACGTCTAATTTATTAGTGGGCCAAGAAACAGAAAGAATATCTTACCCACCATCTCTTTACCTATATATATATATTTAATTCTTTAGGGAGTGAAATGATGAAGAATTGTGGATTGACATGGAGAGTTAAAGAAAATAAGATTTGAAGAACAAAAAATATAATAATAATAATAATAAACCAATATGGCCTAAGAAAGACCCATTACTTGAGTATCTCTCAGAGAAATGAGGAGGAGAAAATTCTATTCGGAAAACTTTCTTTTTATTGATGATGATGATAAGTACACATATGTATATATGATATAATAATATGTGATCAAGTGAGCTGAAAGAGAAATAAGAAGAACACACCTGCCCCACAGGAGAGGAAGGCCCAATTATATGTATATACTTTCTATGTATTGCATTTTCTTATTTTGTGTAAAAAACAATAAATAACACTTTGACGAAATATCCCCTCTATTTTTTATGATGTACAGCCAACTCCGAAAACAAAGCCATAAATAGCTCAAATGACAATTGACAGGAATACAAGGAAAGAGTTATTGTTACTATCCTGATAGAAATAACTAAATATCATTATCGTCATTACTTGTAGAATATCAACGAAGCAGGCTGTTTTTCATCAGTGAAGCCAAGATGTTTTCCTTCAGCAGCTGTCATGGCTTCTCTTGTGGCTTTGACGACGTTCTTCAATTTCTATTGTGTCATTAAGAAGGTCCTCTAATATTTTTTTTCTTGTTATGAAATATAATAATGGATGAGGGTGAAGGGTAAAAGGAAAAATAACAGTAGATATTAGTTAACAAGGTTCAATATCGAGTGATACAATGATCCAATCTCTTAAGGATTGTTCATGGACTTAGTGGGGCCAAGAAATCCGGTATTTCCATTTCCATTCTTTCTTCTACTAGGATATTAACAAAATACTTATTCGAAAATTAAAATCATTTAAACTATTAATGTTCTGAATCCTTTGATTGTATATATATATATATATATATTTATAGGGCAAGAGTGTGTTGTATCAATTTTACTTAAAATTGCTCACGTTTTATGCTTAAATTTTAAACAAAATGTGTAAATGCAACAATTTTGCTAATGCACATTTTTATGAAGAATGTCAAACAAAAAAGCAGATCCTATATTTTAATATTAAATGGATTTATATGCTGTTTCATCTCCACTTTGCTCAAGACTATTGTATAAATAAAATAAAATTGCGAGCTATTGAAACCTTGATACTGAAGTCTTCCGTATTTGTATTGGGCAAGCATACTGTAATAATTACTATGTATCGATATCATATTTTTAATGTAAACAATAGCCAAGGGATTGTAATAGCTCAGTGTGTTAAGGCATGTTTAATGCTTGGGGCGCAGGTTCGAATCCTGAGTGGGGAAAGACAATTTAGGTAAACCTCATTGATAAAATCCTAGGTTTCGATACACAAACTTTAATACTTTAATGCTTATGATATCCAATCGGATGCAATTCTATCAAACCATATAGGCAAAAAAATGTTAAATGCATTTTGATATATTTTGTGGATCACCTGAAGCCGCATTTACTCAATAAATATTTTTGTTATGGCGGCCTATTGAATTTTATCGTATGTAATCTCCTGAGAAAAAAATAAGGTTTATTTGATTTTAGCAATCTAAACCTATATTGTTACCAGTAGCCAATTGAGCTCTTTAAAACAATATATACCCATTATGGTGTGTGTGTATAACATTATACGACATGATAGCACTGGATTCCGGTATTCCAATTATATCTAATAGTCATGAGAACCTAAAATGTCTTTTCTTTGTTCCTTGTTTTATTATCTGGCCATTTATTTTTGAAGTGAATTATCGTTAACTCAGTTCAATCTTTTATAAGATTTTGTTGAACTATAATTCTAATCCCCAATGACTGGAAAACAAATAGTCAATAAAAAATAAATACCGTGCTTATAGACATGACTGGGAAGGAGAAGGATTTCTCACATAGAGTGGAGGATTATGTGTGTATTTGGACAACATTTCAGATTGATTCACATAAATTAACAAACACAATACAGCCAGAATTAATATTCGATGGTATTAATAAACTCTGTAATACATTGTAACTATTAAAAACTGATAAAGTTTAGCTAATTAAATTAAGAGCTATTATTGATAAAATATGTCCCCGTAAGATTATGAAAACATAATTATATTTTATTTCAAACATTGTATATTACGAAATACAGCAATGATCAAGGTAATTTACTGTCTTTTATTGTTAATTTAATCAATTAGCATAGACTTTACGTAGATATATTGTGATGATAATTTTAGTGATATATATTACGTTATACCTCTTCTAATCTTCAGCTATAATTGGCATTGTCTTAATTGAGTTCAAGCCTCAGCTCTTGACAACCTTATTCATAACTTTATATTGTAATCTAATTGATTATTGACCAAAAGACATCAGAAATATTACATGTGCTTGTTGTGCACTTTGATCAAATGCTGAAGAGCAAGGGTCTTTTTACACTTAAAAACATTTTATTCCATTAACTATCAAATTTATACAGCGTAAAAATAAACTAAACTAAAATTATATACAGAAAAGAATAAAACTATTCAGGGCAGTTGCAAAAATACATAAATCAAGATTTTTTATTATTCAACAGTCCAAAAACGAATAAGTAAATGTATATAAAATGATGATAAATACATAATTAAACATTTTAGTTTAAAATTTTAACACCACAAATGAACAAAACTAAAATACAATTATAATAAAACAACTTGCCAGAATAAAAACATGTATAAATACTCCTATTTAAAACCTTTAAACTAAGATTTAGGTCTGAAAATAACCAAATATAAAAGGACGTATCATTTATTATATTGGTTTGAAAATTCCCGATGTCTTCTTATAATCCTTTTGATAGTTTTCATGTAGAACACTTCGATCTTGCTGGCAAATATAAAGTTGTCGGTATTCAAAAACTTGTCACAAAAACTTTATTAATTTGACATAGTATAGTAAATTGGCCTGTAAAATATATATTTTTTTATGTTTGAAGATATTTTGGATAGATACCTCAGTTAAGCTCAAATAGGACTCCTTTCAACACACGCAGGACTAGAAAATGATGGAGTACCAAAAATCCACTTTATAATCTGTGTTAATTTTATTTCGTATTTGGTGAGAGGGAAGTAGCTACTTGAGCATTACGCAAATTTCCTCTCCATCTTCACTTCAACCATTATTATTGTATTGATGAAAGTTGTGGTCCTAATAAACCTTCGTAATAGTTCTTTACAAATATTTTTGGTTGAATTATTCATGGATATTTTGAGTTTTACTTCTCACGTTTCTAAAAATGGAAAAATATGGCTTTGAATATGTTTAAAGCCGCTGATACCGGATTAAGTTTCGGTGAGGTGGGTCCCATCTAGGAGCTAAACAAACAAACATGTTTAAAGCCCATAAGGAATAAATATAAATCTGATGTTTTTCTTCATTTATTATATATTCACAGATATGTTTTCTGAATCCCCCCCAAAAAAATAATCCTGCGCACAGTTTGATTTTAAAACATTTAACTTATGAATAAGATAACAATGGTTACAATTTTTTTTCTTAAGGTAGCGAAACATTTACGCTGTGCAATGGGAGTCAGTTTTGACTTTAGATTTGAACACAACGCTATTTAACGTTTTTGGGTATAAAACCTATTTTTTAATATATTTTTTTGCATATACGAATATCATTGTTCATTTACAGTACGATTAGACGTCACTTTATTCATTAAACACCAGAAGGTTATCACGCAGCAGTGCATATATTGAATACATCAGTTGTTATTTTGCCTCCTGGGTTTTGAGTAGCATCAAAGCACGGTTTGGCAACACTCTACAAAATTTGCACAATCACCTGAGATTTTTTGGATCCCTCTCCTAAACTTTTAATCAGTGTCTGAATGACTCTGTCCAATCCATAGAATGAAAACAACTTTTGTATACATATAATAATATTATCCATTGGACTGAGATCCAGATTGTTTTCGAACTTTTTAACTATTTTACATACAATTGCTTGTTTGATTATTCACTGTTTTTGATGCAAGGCATGATAGCGTATTTATGGTGAATTCCTTCTCCGGTCGAATACCACCTCTCTCAATTCGGAATAACTTTTCCGTCTTTTATTAATCGTCAATCAAAAAACTGATAAAACGTACTATTTATTTATGATAAGCATATTTTCAGCCAAAACCATAAAAACAGGACAATTAAAAAGTCAAAATATATAGTACAAAAGTATTGATTTCAATAAATTGTTGTTGATTTTTTACTCTTAAGAATGCAATGTATTTTTTGAACAAAAAGGGCTCTAATATAATGTCTCTAAGCCTAAAATTTACTCAAAAAGGACGGATATAGGATCACTGTAATTTCAACTATGAACTTCTTATAATGGTTGACTTTATATAACCATCCTTTGATATGCTTATATGATTACAAAGACCTATACAAATCTGGAGGTATCAGTCAATTTGAATTCACATAATTCTTCCTCGCTAATGTATAATAGCTCAAACATAAAATATTAAGTAAATGAATATATTTTTTATTTAAGAAAATAATTAAATTATATAAATACTTATTTTTAACTTTATCAACAAAAAAAATGCAAATTCATGACCATGCCTTTATCCATATTCAATCGATAAACACATCAATCCCATTTAATTCATTGCCAAAAATACTCACATAATGCTACGTTCAGCCCATAATTATTATTTACATTATATATAAATATATATATATACTTATATATTACCATTTCTATGTAGATATATATGAATGAACCCCATGCGTTTATTTGAAGCTCCCTATCAATTCCATGTAGCCTTCTAAGCCCTATTTAACAATGTATTTCATGGCCTCGCCATAATAATAATGATGAACAAATCATTATTTAGGCTTGAAAAAGCAATAAATATGTCCACCTCCCTATTAATGCTAATGTATTAATACATGAGGCATAAAAATATGCTTTAAGATATAATAATTCGATTGGTTTACTTTTGTACCTATAGAGAACAAAAAGGGGGACATATAAATCTCCTTTTCGAGCCATTTGCAAAGTTAAAAGCGGATGGCACCTACGAACCAAAAGCATCTTTTTTTAAAGGGAGGAGGATTTTTTTTTTCAAGGACGGAATCTTCCTCTTTTGCACTCACTTCCAATGAAGAGGTTGTATGATAATCTAACATCATAGTTGGTTGCTATAATTTTATAAATAATAATAATAGTATATCAAACATAAATACTATTTTCCTTTCATGGGAGAACTTTTGTGTGACTAAGAATTATTCCCCACTCAACACAGTTTTTTATTATTAATAACATTATTTACATTCTTAGTTTTATGTAATATCCTCAGAGTGAGTATTCACTTATCGTCAAATCTATTGAAGCTGCAGCCAGATACACAACATATTCCCGGAAAATTCCTTCTCTTCGAGACGATTCGTGGACCTTTCTTCAGAGGAGGTCCCATACTTCCATTCAAGTTCCCTATCTCATTTGAAGATTTTACGTCGTATTTTGAAATATTCAAAGTTATTTATAATTTAATATATTAGAGAAGCGTTTTTTAAAGTATGTATTGTGCCATTTTATGATTGCTTAATTCTTATTCTATGTTTTAATTGTTGTCGTTCTTCTCCAAAGTATTAATTTTCGAATACAATGTCTATTTATGTTTTTTAACGCAACTACTTTGGAATTTCAAGGGCTGAAATATATATATAACAAAATATATATTTTTAATTCTAGGAGTTGCTTCATAAAGTTAATACTAACAGATAATATTAGAGAAGTCCATCCTAAAGAATATCATATGACATGAGCCGAGACACATGAGTAAAGGTATTTAGTGTTATTAAGCAATAAGTAAACTAATTATTTTCATTTAATTATGATTTCCTTTAACTTATGGAAAATTGAGAAAGGGTGCATGAGGGATATACTTATGCTCGGCAGGTTTTTTCTTCTTAGTTTGGACAGAAAATTACTATTAACAAAATACATTATACGTTGACAAAGTGGAAGGCTTTCTGGAGCAAAACAAAAATACCTTTGTTCACATATATTATAACAAACATCTTGTTTCATGGTTTAAATATGATATATATATATATATATTACTAAATATCAACTCCAAATGTATCAACGACTATAAATGAAGGAATGAAAATAAATAAATGAAAATGCACAAATTTATTTTTCGGGCTTTATTTAAAATAAAAGGTAATTGATTGTAATCAATTATAGGAATGTTATTTTATTATTATTAATATTATTATTATTTGTACCTTTGAGTATAGGTCTTCTTCCCTCTATGAGTTCTACCTTTTCTAGAGCAGCAAGCATATAGATATAGGTACATATATATATATACATATATACATAAATGTCCATAAATGTGTAGAGTTAAAATTAACTTTTTCTTATGGAAACACAAATTTTTGTTTTGTTTTGTAGAGAATATGTAAAAACTAATAAAAAGTAAAATATTTCTCTAATAAATGAATAAACTGATAACCGACTTTTTCGAGTTTTCTTAAAATAAATTGGCGCAGTGTTTGTTTATTTCAATCTTATATTATATATTTGGTTAGTAAACTTGGGGTACTTTTAAGCGATTTTAAATACAATCATAAATGCAAAAGTACTTATTGCAAAAAGGTTAACTGCAAACGAATGCATCAGATCCGAGGAACTTAGAGCTCTCAGCGGCAGCAAGATATGGAGCCCTTTCCCTAAGGATACCGTCGCTTCTAGACAACTCCTGAACCGTCGCCGCGAATGAAACTAACTTCCCATCAAAATAAAAGCATCTTTTAAAAATAAAGAAAAAATTATTGAAATTTTATGAATACCTATTATTTGTTTATTGTAGTGCATTCAGTTTTTATTTGATGTCAGATATTTAAAATTGTTTTAATCTTTTATAAAGTTTTAATTTTAGATTACAATGTCTATTTATGTATTTTAATACACAATAACTTCATGTTAATAAAGATTTGATAAAAGAAAAAACTTGGGATATTTCATTTTTAAGTGTGTTTTTTTAGTTACTTAGACTACCTCTTGTCGAGTCCTTTAACTCATTTCACTCTTGTTATTCAAACATTTGTTAGATCTAAAACTTTTCTTCTTATAATTAGCAAATATTATTTACTAAACATATACAAAGTATTCCTAAGCTCATTTATTTTATAATTCATTCATACATTTCCCTTGGATTAGCTCTACATTAATTAAATGTAACGTATTACAACAATTAACCACAATTAATACTTTACAACAAGCACACTTAATAAAATAACGATTTTCTTCTGCTTCAGAAACATCAAAATAATAAAATTTCTTATTTCTATAAGTAATGTATAAACATTTATAAACGTATATTTTTTCCATTGCTATATATATATATATATATATGTGTGTGTGTGTGTATATATAAAATGTGTGTGTGTGTATGTGTGTAGGGGGAAATGTTCCGTCTACCAAAAGTAACTAACTACCGAGTAGATCAAAGACCACACAGCTTTTTTCCTATTATTTTTAATAAAAAGACATTTTTTCATAGAGTAATTCTTCTCAACTGTAGAAATATGTTATTAGAAGAAATCATGGCGGCCAAGTCTATTGGTTCATCTTTCGTCTTCGTTGCCTATGTAGATCCAATCGATGAAAATAAATAGTGTAGACATATTTTTCAAGACGAAAATGGAATGTGGAGTCCTAGATGGGTCCAAGGGGACTCTCCTTCAATTACGTCCCTTCTAAGGTCAACTATGTGTGGTATGAAGAGGTGACTTCTGCTATCCTTGGATCATAATAATCGTAGAGGTATAATAATAGTAAAAATAGTATAAGTAATGATAGGTTTTCTCGGGCATATCTTTTTTTGTTGCTAAAAAAATGATATTGACATACATGCGACGCAGTCATTGGCTATGTGTCTCGCACATAACTCATTCGTGTGTGAGACATCAACTTGAGACAATTAAGTTATTCTTTTAAGTGCCAAATTAGGGACATATAAAATTAAATAAAATCAAATAATATAAATCAAAACATCAATTCATACTATAATTTTAAATTGTTCTTCAGATAAATAACAATGAACAAATAGTAGCAATTTTATTTTTGGTAAAAGTATATTATTTTGATGAAAGTGAATGATTTAAAATGTAACAAATACTTATTTCTTCTATTCGATGAAATTGTAATATTTGTCAAGATGTGTGTCAGCATTATAATTTTAAATTTAGTTGGTGGAATCTATTATCCAAATGATTATGGTATTTTTGGGGAGGAGTTTGGGTGATTATCATCGCTGTGTCTGCTTCACATCTTACTCCATCGATAAGAATCTAAAGTATCGACTAAAACAGTTGCAGCAGTATGACAGAAACTTTGTAAAATCTCCTCATCAATGTCATACGGAAAAAATAGGTTCAATATTTAAAAGATGTTTAATTTTTTTAAAGCTTTAAATGACTTTATTACTCCTTGTGATATTAACTTGGGTTATTTACTTTTATACAACTATTCCAGTTGAATAAAAAATACATATGTGTTTTGTATATATTTAGATCATAAATAAAGAAAAAAATGTATTTTAGTGTAGGAATACATCTACACTATCGAATGCTATTCGGCGTTACTTAGGATTTTCCGTGAATGTTCAATTAAATCTAAAACTTCCTTAGAGTCTCAAACTTATCCATAAAAAAGTTGTTTAATATGTAACTATGTTTTAGAAGATACAGAGGATTGAACTAACAAATATTATGCTTTGTTTATTGTTATTAAATATTTTTTCAAGGAACAAAAAATACACAATAAATGCTTTACACCCCATAATCTTCCACATATAATTTTGTCCAAATCTAACGTGCCATTACCAAGAAGTCGTAGAAAACGTTTTTTCCGTATAAAATAAACAAATTGAAAAACAATTTTTTGGGGGAATAACCAAGTAGTAGTCCTAAATACACTTTAACATCTTAAAGTCATCTACAGAAATTATGTTCCAAATTGAACTTGTTTATTTTAACAAACAGAAAAAATGTTTTGGTAAATCAAATTAATTTTACGGGAGTGTTCACTACTTAAACAACACTTATTTTAAAATTCCTGACATCCCAGACCAGCCGAAGTGCTATGATGTTTCTTGGGGGGATAAAGACGGTTACACACTCTCTGAGCCCTCAAAATCATTCACTGAAAATGATTTTGTCAAGATCTACCGACACGTTTGGGGAATATAAGGAAACGAACGAACAAACAGACAAACGAACGAACAAACCGAATTATTATTTTATTAGTATAGATAAACTTAATGTATTAGTATTGAACGATGTAAGTGCTATTTTCTATATTATCTTAATAATAATAAAAACACCGATGGCGATCATTTTAAGATATTTCTCCTATAGAGACATTCTTTGTTTGTCGATATGACCCTAGAGTTTTCCTAATAGTGGGCCTTGTCGGAGAGTAATCAGTAGATTCAATTTAATTTTAAAAAGTAGTTTTTATCGGACTATACAAATCGGCCGGTTGGGTATCCACTTTTTGCATAAATGTCATAATAAATAAATCAAATTATTTTTATAAAATGTATATAGCATCGCACTATAAGTTTGATCATTTTCTTTATTGAAAACTTATATTTTATTTATATTAGTAATATATTTCATAAAATGGATAAAAATTATAAATAATATATGAATACTCATTTTTTAAATTTAAAAATTAAGAATCCCGAATTCGATTTTTTTCTTCATTAATTAAGCTAACTAAATTCTTGATAATATTTACCACACATTTAATACAACTATGTCTTTATTTTCATTTTAACATTCATTCAATTAATATAAACCAATAGCTTATATATATATATATATATATATATATATATATATATATATATATATATATATATGACATATTTTATCGTTATTGAAATGGGACCAGTTTCCTCATTTTTCTTATTATTACAAATATAATAGCTTTTTAGCTGACGGAACACATATATTCGAATGTGCCTTCTCCACAATAATCTTACCCCCACTCCTATCTTTCTCAAATTAAGTTTAATTGAGGTTTGATTCTTTGTAGTAATAAAAAATAAGCCCTAATGGGTTGATAATGCCCACGCCAAGGTAAACGCCTCTTTTTTTTACTTCTTCTCCTCAATACTCAAAACACTTCTTTGGGTGTGCTATAAAATTGAAGAGGATGGGTCATTACTCATGGGGTAAAAAAAAGTTAAGCTATGCGTCTATGGGAGCCTTTTCTCAGGTAATACACATGGCCACACACTCATATAAATTAAATCATTGTGTGTTTTTATATAAATAAAGGGATTGAAAGCAATAATAAATATAAGCCACTATTAGAAAGATAATTGGAACCCTGTACTTAAAATATATAAAAATATGAATATTTAATAGAGTTATCAATAGTCACTTCCTTCTAGCTGTAAACAAAAAAATGTAATTATGACCATTTCATAGTTCTTATTCTAAATATAAGTTGAAGTAATTTGAAGTCAATGTATATGCAAATATCAATAAAATATAAGTAAACAATGGTTCAACATGTATCCTTAGAAATAATATATTGATTATCTTCACATTAATGAATTTCATTAATTTTAATAGTTGCCTCCCAATCTCACTAGAGCCCTCTTCAAGATCAAAACTTCCGAGGAAGATTTCCTGGCGTTCACTAGGAATATCAAATGTGACGCTGTCATAACCCAAGTACACAACATACTGTACAAAATGCAAACAGTTAAAAACGAAGACCTTTCTTTTATCATCCCAATTGCTTCTTTATATTCAAAAAGAAAAAATATTACAGTTCTGATTTTTTATTGAAATGTCTTTATTAATATGATTCTTTCCAAACTATTTGAATGCTGTGTTATATTTGTTTTGTTTAAATAATTGTTAGTTATTGATAATTTATTCACTACTACGTATCTGCACAAACTTTTTTGTATATCTTTGGTTTAACATGTCGAAATATAAGCCCACTGGGCCAAAAGAAAAAAAATAATAGTTGCCTACTTTTTATATTTGAATAGAGTCAAATCGTATTATTGTTGAAACTGAAACAAGATTCTTGACATACTAAGTATTTAATTGAATTAAAAGTATTCTCAATTATGCATTTCTGTTGGAACAGATTTAAAAAATCCCATTTGTATCCATCTACTATCCCATTAAGAGTAAGTTTAATATGATACACGCGTTGAATACAAAATATCTTGACATTCAAAAGGTATATATTGTACAATAACATCGACCCAAATTTCAATTAAGGACATGTTTCTAATTTACTTCAAAACTTGCCCTTATCGCACGTCAAGGAGATGGAACTTACTGAGCACACGTAGCGCTTCCTATGGCCAACTGGGGAGTCCTTGTGATCTTCAATATCAAGAATGATCATAACTAGGAACTTTGTAAACTAAAAAATATATATAATATATAAAACAGAAAAATATGTGCAAAGAATATGGAACCATTCAACAATAAATCATTCAATGAATTCTCCATCTTAAGAAATAATATGTTGTTTAATTAAGAGTGATACCCCATTTGCTGAAACATATTTAACAAAGCTCATGATTTTTGCTTTAAAAAAGGAATCTGGGACTAAAAATTTTACTTTATTCCAGGATTTTGGTGACAAATTGAGTTTTGTGATGATCTTCACAAATATTATTGAAACCTTGTTGTAGAAGAAATCCATTATTTTTATTGCTATTTTAGGATAATTTTATATTAATAAATATAAATACTGATTTTAGACTACACTCCTTATACACAATTCCCTTTCCTATATTTTTTTGGCTAATTTGAAACTAGTGAAGCCCAATTTGACCTTAGCTTTTTTATAACCGAACAAGATTTTCTGCAATTTGTCATTTCACTTTCCTCTAAAAAAAGTACAAAATTGCAATTAAAACTAATATGTCAAATTGAAAAAAATAGTTTGAGGATGAATATTTTATCATATTTTGGAGGAATATATATATATATATATATATATATATATATATATATATATATATATATATATATATATATATATATATATATATATATATATAGGGCAGTCAGTGTCAAAATCAGATATATCCCATCAAGTTTCATTTTACATTTTCAAAAATAGTAAGCAAGACTTACAAAAAGTAAAAATACTTTTTTTATCCTTTTATTATCCTTTTTCAACTTATATCGACAATTTCATTCACCTTATATAATTTTATATTATAAAAGCTGGTATTTTTTACCTACTAATTAATTTTAGATAATATAATATGTATTTATAATTTGTTTGAGCTTAACAACGCAATTATTAAAACAAAGAATTATATCATAAGGAAGAGCTTGTTTGCCTACTCCTATCATTATCCTGGTCATTATAAAAATCAAATATTTCAATATATATATATATATATAACTCTTGGTTAATGCCAAGATGCTGATGACAATTCTAAACATTCTAAGCATCATCGTGAACATCATACGTTATCCCACACAATAATAATAATAATCTTATAACTCTTCTTAGCCAGTGTGGGCTTTTATTAAATATATATACTCTTAGATTAAAATCATGGCCAATTTTGTTTATTTATATATATTTATACTCCTGAGCTTTCTCACGACTCTAAACAGCGACGACATGTCTTTGTCTTCTCACATATAGGTAGATAGGGAATCACCATTAGTTTATGGCTCTTATCGACTACCGAAGGGGGAAAATATATATCTTTCTTAGTGGATGTTTTGTTAGGAAGTTTATGCCGTTGTTGTGTGTTTCCTTTTTGTAATAACTATAAAAGGTAATAAAAACTTTAATTATTATTATTTATTTTTTTGTTAAAAAAAGAAATTGATTTTGCCGACTAGCGAGAATAATAATAATAATATCTTAGCGCGTTGATGTCTCATTAACCCAGGATTTACAGGAGTACACTTCATAAAACAATGGTGGCTGATGCAGAAATATTGGTAGACAGCCTGGCGAGGGTACTTTTTTTGCTCCCTCTGATGGAGATAGAAATAATCATACAGTTATGAGACAGCTAAGGGATTAATAAAAGGCATGAAAAAGAGAACTGTTTTTTGAATTGGTATGTGGGTATAATGGATTCAAATAGATTGGTGATGAACGACCATGACCAGTTTATTATTGCAACTATCAAAATCATATATCTTGTATGTATTGTTTTAAAATTCATAATAATTTTTAATTAAATATTTAAATGGGGTCTAAGAAATTATTGTAATATAATAAATTACAATATGCAGTGTAAATTGAAAAAAAAAAATATAAATGACTCTTATAATTCTTTTCTCAGCAAAACTGAGAACAAACGTAATTAACTCATTCTTCATATGTAACAATATTGTAAAATACATGAAGTCTCAACATACTTAAATAATATCAATATTTTTTCGTGACTAAACGGGAAATAATACATAAACAGATGAATTGAAAAGTTTTCTTAGGTTTGATAGACTCATTTTAATGCTATAATGCTTATTTATATCCTGTCAGATGCAATTCCATCGAACCATAATGGCAAAAAAAAAAGTTTGAGTTCAATTAAATTATATGTGCATAAATTCAATATCCAAGTATAATATCTGTCAGTGTAAATAATATTGTATAAAAAAATATTTACAAAACTTGTATAGCATCGTTATATATAGCTTTCACTAATGGATTAAGGTCAATAATACCTCAAAATTTTCTTATAATAACTAGGTTTGATTGTTCTTATCTTAAATATGGATACAATATAAATACTCTGAGATAAAATAATTTGTACAGGGTCATTATTAAAGTAAATCTTCTAAAATGATTAATAAACATACGCTACTCAATACGTATTTCTTGCATGAAGTTTAAGTCAATAAGTATATATTTTAGAGCATCCATTGATGCAATAACAAGTGCTATTTTTATGAAGTCGATTAAAATATCATAAGAAGTAGATAGAATACAATTAATGTGTTTACTTCATTTATATGCCACTTGATTATTAAAAAATTAAAATACTTGAAATATGTGTCTACAAAAATTCTTTGCTTCGAAACGAAAATCTAAGAGATCAGGATATATAATTATTAGAACAACTAGTCGAAAAAGATGGGAGAGTGCACTTGTAACGCATGCTGATGGTAATTAATAAAAGCTAAGTTATTTATACGACAATTCATTTATTTTCACCACCGTTTTTATATAAACTATTTAATTGGTTTAAAAAATGTTAACAAATAACAACAAAATTACTTAAAAACACTATTATATATATAAGCTATAATATTGAATAGAGAGAAATATTATTATATTTGATTGGTATAATAATTTCTATACATTAAATGCACGAAATCATTCGTTCTCAATGTAATTTCAATGTAAACAACAGAAAAATCCCAAGCATTGATTATTGGTTTAATTACTCTTGAAAACATGAGTGGTCAATGTGAAATAAATCTTGGTATTTTTACAATAAGCCTACCACAATAACAAAGCCATTCAAGCATGTTTATATATATATATTAATTTATTTGGGTGTACTGAAAGCAATTAAAAACTTGAACTTTTTGTATTTGATATGATACTAGGAGCCGGGTGGGCAGATTTCCACAAACAAACATATTTACCTTACTGGTCAATCCATATATATATATATATATATATATATATATATAATCGTGTTGCAAAATCTATAAATACCTTTATATGTGTGTGAACCATTAATCATTCATAAAACCAAATGATGTGCCTTGACCACTTGAACATAAACTTAAAAATATATAGGGATGAACTTCCGACTGAACTTTTTTAATTTATTAAACAATCAAAGGATGCCCTTCATAGAGGGTAGTAATATTATATTGTATGATATTTTTCTTAGTCATATAAATATGTACTTTTTTCTTATAAGGTATATTATATGTATTTTCATTAATACCAGTAAATATCATCAAAATATTTTATTTACTTATTGTTTAATTAAGATCATTAATATAAGTTGTTTAGTTATTATAGTTTCAACATTTCAGATGGTAATGATGTATGCCCGTAACATCATTTTCTTCGGACGTGCACCTTCCAACCTGCTTTGACTCTTGTGTTTCTACTAATAATATAAAAGGAAATGGATTTATTTTCTGTGGTTTTAATATGGTTTTTTTTTGCCTATATGGCTCGATAGAATTGCATCCGATAGGATATAAATAAGCATTATAGCATTAAAATTAGTCACTCGAACCTAGGATCTTATCAATGAGGTAGACAAAATGACCATCCCCTCTCGGGATTCGAACCTGCGCCCTCAACATTGTTAGTTGAACACTCCTTAACACGCACGGCTATCGAGCTCCCTATTATGTTTTTATAGCTAACTTAAATATACAACTGCTGTTCATCTCCATACTAAATATAATGAATGTTTTCATAGCCCAAACGTAATTGAAGAATTTGAAATTTCTTTATTAATTAATTTGATTCAGAATATTTTAGAAGAAGCATACTAATCTAGAAGTTAAGAAAGTATGTTCTGGGGACACTAGAAGCAATCAGACGGGCTGTGATACACGCTTTGATGGTCGTCATTTCTTACACATCGGCTCTTTTAATAAGAACTTTTATTTTTTTAATAGTTGTCAGTTATGTTTTTTCGTATATATTGACAATATTTTAGATGTTTTTTACATATATATCATCATATTACATATAAATTATGTGATCTCATCGAAACTGTTGCATTCCCCTTTATATGTACTATTGTCAACGAAATATATCATACACCATATCAAAATATCACCAGCAAAATTAAAGAACCTTAAGCATATTTTTTTTCTTAAAAAACGTATTTAAATTATTCCTTCCATTGTCCATATTTGCTGTTTATATTATATTTGAATTTTTTTAAAGTTGTATAGAGCAAATTGACAATATTTAGATGTTCTTATGCTATTTGTTTGATATATAACACATTATTTGTGTCTTACTATTAGTATTATTTTATTTATTTCAGACCTAAAGACAATTAAAAAGTAAAACGTAAACCAAGATAAATAAATATAAGCCTTAGCGTCTATTGTTATAAATCATTATATAATATAAAATATCTTAATTTATGATTGTTCAAGCGATTGTATATATGTAATTCATAATATTTATGTCACAACATATGTTAAAACATCCAACAACTGAGAATATATTTTTCTGGCTCTATTCTAAAACATCATTCATGAAAAAAAACGACGTTGTTTTATGCCATCGATGAAGTCTCTCACTTTTTTCTTTTAAGGACCAATGTTTGTAAACGGAAAATAATGATAATTAAAGAACCTTTTTTGCTTTTTCTTCCGTTTATGTTCAAGGAAACACCGTTATTGTAGTATGTATATATACGACACAACATATCAAAAATCAATTATGCAAATTTTAAATATCATACTAAGACATGCTTTCCAACTGACAGGCCACAAATCTATATTTGCATGCGTGGCACACTGAAAAAAAAAAGGATTTGCACTCACATGGAAAATATAATGATAATAATTACTATCGTTTTTAATTCATTCATTTAAGAGGGGGAAAATATTTCTTCTTCTTCACTCACAGCTATATTTATATAATTATTATCTGCAAAAGTATTTTTATAAAATACATACGCACATATATTGTGCATTTATATGATAACAGGTTTATATAAGATAGTGTTTGTCCTCAACTAGTCTCTACGGAGCGTTCTCCGTCGATGAAATAGGAGAAGGGGAAATAAACAGCAGCGGTTATGACGAGTTTTGTCTTCTTGAACCATACTTTTTCTTCGTTCTTTATTTTTTTTCTTCAACTTACAGTAGCAGGGGTATATAATAATAATAATAATACCTTTTGTGTATATATATTCGGTATTGCGCTAAAAAAAACTTAGAAGGGAAAAAATAAAGTACGCTTCTTCACTTTTGCGCACACTCTTATTTTTTTTCTTGAACTGTTGTAAGACGCTCACACGCTGTGTTTGGAAGACGAGTAAAGTAATATAGAGGGGGGGGGGGGGGGGTATTGTGTGCGCCAAGATCTTCTTCTACTGCTGGGGATCTTAACCTGCGGACAAAGCAGTAGCGCACTTCAATAAAACAATTATACATGGAGTCACAATTGATAAGGAGTTCACTGGCTACCGCATAAGTTTCCTTCTTCTTGTTCTTGAAAAAAAAAACATAACTGACCATGTGTGGTGATGGCTGGTGGTTGTAATGGTTCTGTGTGCTGTGTATATCTATTCCTCAGCAACCACCAGTTCATGCTTAGGTGCTCAATCCAACAGACGTTTGTTTAAACTCTGCTCTCCATATCTTTTTATTACTACTACTATAACAGTTGATGTAGTTACTAACTTCGGACATTGATAACTATATAGTTAAGCAGCCTTGAGGGGATCTTCCACTTCATGAGTTAAGCCCAGTGGAGTTATTATGGAGTCCCTTGTGTTAGTTCCGGAGGAGTTGACCCTTAGCCCATCCTCAAGAGGCAATGTTGTTGTTGTTGTGTCTGGACCCGACTATGGGATATGGAATAGTGTTGAGCTAGAGAAAGGAACCAAGTTCCTTCCATGGAAGGGAACGGTTCGAAGCGAACAGCTTCCTGTATTCGATAAACTTCCCGAGTTGATGTAAGAAAATATCCTTCAAAAAAGCAATGCATTATATATATATATATATATATATATATATATATAAACCTAACTCTTCCCCTCGTGAATTACCTGGAATAACATATTTATACATCTTTTATTTACAGATCCGTCATCGCTTTGGTCTCTACGATGAGATATCCGAAGTGTCACCGGATAGAAAGCTTCGCCAGTGCAATTGGATTCGTTTTCTTCGCTATACCCTAGTGTACAACGAGGACGTCAACCTAGTTTGCACCAAGAGTCCCTCCGGAGAACCTGTCTTTGAGGTTCTAAAAGACATTGAGCCAAAGACCGAGCTTGTCTGCTTTTTCATCCCCGAGAGGCCAGAGGAGTCCTTTCTCCTTCCCGCCATTCAATATCTTCGTCACACACTCTTTAAAAGACTCCTGGACAATGCCGCATGTGAGGACAGTCCTCTTGATCTCTCCACGTCACCCACGACCTCCGTTAAGTCAGCGAGCTTCCCCGCAGGAAGTCCAACGACCTCCGAAGGAGGGCGGAAGTCAGTGTCCTCAGACTGTGCCTCACTCGACTCTAACAATGCTGCACTACCAAGCAGCCACACCAACATATTATGGATCAGAGCAGTGGTAGTAGCAGCAGTGGTGGTGGTGGTGTTTTCGACGTTCTCAAGGCAGCTGCTGCTCTCTCTGCCGCTGCGCATCAGCAGCAGCTCCAACAACGCTCAAGCCCTTCAAATGTCCCATCCTCACCTCCCCACAGGAAGGTCCTCCTCCCCCTCCTTCGTCTGCCAATATTGCTGGCAGCAACATGCGGCCTCCAGTGGTTCGCCGACGGGAAAAGAAGGAACTCCCATGTCACTACTGCGGCAAGGCCTTTGACCGTCCCTCCCTCCTCAAAAGACACATTCGTATTCATACAGGGGAGCGGCCTCACGTCTGCGATATCTGCTCCAAGGGATTTTCCACTTCATCCTCCCTCAACACACATCGGCGAATCCACAGTGGGGAAAAGCCTCACCAGTGCGGCGTCTGTGGAAAGTGCTTCACGGCATCCTCTAATCTATATTACCATAAAATGACACATGTGAAGGTAAGATAAAAACAGCAAAGTGCCCCCCAATATGCTCACTTTACTAACAGATATCTTTCATTTCATTAGGAAAAACCTCATAAATGTACCATGTGCTCAAAGTCCTTTCCCACTCCGGGTGATCTCAAGTCCCACACCTATGTTCACACAGGCACCTGGCCTTTCAAGTGCCACATCTGTCATCGGGGATTCAGCAAACAAACCAATCTCAAGAACCATCTCCTACTACACTCAGGTATGCATTCTAACCCATTATTCCAAAAGATAAACAATCATTTTTTAAGTAATTACGACTCATCAATTATTATATAACAATCTGAAATAACATAGCAAGGTTTATGTAGTTTCTCTGACGAAGCTACTGCTTAACATTGCCTTTCGTATTTATAAGTTCAAACATAAACAATGAAGCATCTAAATTGATATTTGGTGACTCCTAAAGGGTGGATATTAATATAAAACAACAACTGATATTAATATTTCTTTTCAAATTATCTTTATATTAATAATCTGATTTGTTGTTTTGAAAGCATGAATCTGTAGAACAGATACACATAATGTTGTTCAAATCAAGCAACAAAGTAAACAATAGTTTTTGGAGACATATTACGCAAGATTCTATCTTTTGAATCAAATAAAATGAATGGTCTTATTTGTTTCATTCTTCTTTAATAGTTTTGAACAGAAAATTAATTCTTTAAATGTAATTTTATATTTCATTAACACTATCTCACTTATCGGATTTATATTATTTGTGAAATCATATGCATTTTAGGCAAAACAGGTGTCTGCTAAAGCCATTTTAAACTCTGCGAATGTGAGCTACTTAAAGATATATTTTCTGAGTTTGGATGTTATATAGGCACGAGATATGTATGGATATTTTGTCCTTCATTTTCTAAGAAAAATACCCTTATGTATAACAAGCATCGATACATAAAACATTAATGTGTAACAATAACCTCTAATATACAACAAAGTCTAACGACGAGATAAGACTAAAGCCTTTTAAGCTTCAACATATCAAAATATCTAAAACCTTATATAGGTACATAGCCTACCAACAGAACTCATAACTCTGAATATGTATTTTTTTGTCTTTACTAGTATATAATACCTGAAGATTTTTAGTTCGAGTAGTCATGGCTTCATATGAAAATCAAAGTATTAGTCAAATAAGTAATACTATTTCCCAGATTGTGTGAGATAAATAATAGATTTCTTATTTATATATTTTTTTCATTCTTTTCGTATTTTACTTTTATAAATACAACTAACCAATTTGTATAAGTCATAGTACACTATATTTTATTGGTTTTTTTTCGCAATAACTGTAAACTTTGATACGTATAAGTATCTTTTTAATATATAATAACAAAAATATAATGATTATTTCAATTTTTTTTTTCAGGAGATAAACCTTTTTCCTGTGACATTTGCCACAAGAAGTTTGCCCTTTCCTGCAACCTCCGTGCCCATTTGAAGACCCACGAGGCCGAGTATCAGAGCTCCTCTGCCTCTCTCGCGCTTTATCAGCGTGCCCTAGCCGTCCTCGGATCCTCCTCCAACAGCATGAACTCCACAGGAGGAACAGGAAGCATGGACCTCAATGGAGAGTCCTCCGAAAACGAACGCCAAAGCCCCGAGTCCAACATCATCGTTGACGAAGAAGAGACAGAAGAAGACGACGAAATCGATGTGGACGGAACAGAAAACAATAACAACAATAACAACACAACAAACACGCACAAGCCAGGAGGCTTTGGAAACCATCTCACCGTCACCGTTTAAGACACCTTATTTATTTATCCACATAATCATATCCTGATAATATCCTTGTGTTTATTATTATTATTTCTATTTATGGCCACCATTTGGCCTCTAGTCAAAATACTTTATTCTCTACGTGTTTATCTCTGTGTATCTCTTTTTCTTATTTTTTTTGTCTGCTATTGTGAATAAAATAAAGAAGTATGTAATTCGTTAAACATAAATGACCATTTTTAAGTAAGTCCGAAGCAATACAGCGTGTTTTCGTCGGACTTCTCTTTCATTTAGTGAACTATTAAATTATGCAATTTTGTACTAAAACAATATATAACGTCTTTAAAAAATTTGCAACAATATTTTACAAACTTTTGATC
This sequence comes from Caligus rogercresseyi, assembly GCA_013387185.1. Taxonomy (NCBI): domain Eukaryota; kingdom Metazoa; phylum Arthropoda; class Copepoda; order Siphonostomatoida; family Caligidae; genus Caligus; species Caligus rogercresseyi. The sequence continues at coordinate 21,409,383 of CP045896.1, read as the reverse complement.
TCTACTTTACTTAAATATTGTCATATCAATACAAATGAAAAATTCAATGAAATAATTGAATATCATCACAGTAAATTATAAAATAAATAAATATGCAACAAACTTACAAAGTTTTTTAAAGAATACTCTAATAACTTTATTACTTCCATAAATAATTTGATTTTCTAATCGAATCAACTGTAGAGCTCAATTTTTTTTAAGGGGTGGAATCCTGAGAGAATTATCTTCATGAATCGAAGATCCTCAACTTTGATAATACTGTTAAGAAGCTGCTGATCCCTTAATTCACATATTATTATATCAAAACCTAAATTATATACAAAGAAACATATCCTTGGTACATTATTTAAATAATCATGAAAGAAAACACAGTAAAAATGTTTCCTTAAGTTTAAAAAAATTGTTTAAAATTAAAAATCTTAAAATCAAAGTAAGCACCACTTTAAATAAATAAGATATTATTAATAATTAATAAGTTCTAAACTGTTGATGACCAAAACATTCATGAAGCCTAAAATATACCTAAGCCAATTTTACATTTATAACTTTTGAGGAAGGGAAAACATTATTTAAGAAAAAGAAAATATTAATTAAATGTTTTAAATACTAAACTTACTTGATGGAGAAGGGCTGATAAAGACGAAAAATTATTTCCTATTTTTTATTGCCCAATTCTGTAATATAAAAATATGCATTTCAAACAAAAATATTCCAACTTCATTAAAAACTTATTCGACAACATTATAACTATAAGACGAATGAGGTATTTATGACATCCAAACGGCGCGAACATGAGGCATATTGCCCTCCTGCCCCTTAATTGAAGGTAATGACTGCGGTTGTTATCATTCCAGAGGCGAAGAAAAAGCTAATACCACGAGGGGACCTATGTATATATATAAATGTCTCACATTCCAAGACAGCATATTATACGATATCATACTTAGAGTCTTAATTGAGCTCAATTTTCCTCTTATATTTTTTTCTCTCTGTTTCTAGTATGTGCTGTCATTAGGGAAGAAGCTTCAACAGGGGATTTCTTTGTCACACAGGTGCTCCTGAAAAGTTAAAATGAAGGTTCGATATTTCTTATCATGGATAACTTCAATAAAAAGGGCTTTTTACTCTTCATTAAAATGAAAATAATAAATACAGAGAGTGGATACTGATGGAATGCGTAGGTTCTAACTGATTGAAAGTAGGCTGATATATATATATATATATATACAGTATATAAAATGGCCGCTTTTCAAATAAAAACAAATATTATTCTTGAATCCAACAGTTTTATTTAAGTTGACGTTCTTATACTGGCGAGTTAAACTAATATTTTTATATATTTTCCATTGATAAGTTGAATGTATTGCCGGTTAGCTAATTTAAATTATATTATTAATGATGATTGTCGATATAATGCTATATCATGAACATTTTGAAAATGTGTGTATTCATTTTCTTGCTATAATAATTATTACATATATTTCAGAAGTCCTTCACAATCTTTTTATATGCTATGTTTTTTACGGATATATTTGCTTGTATAACTAAGTCTGCTGTAACCTTGATGATAAGTTGAAATATTTTTTATGCTTGACAATATTTAACGGATCAGTCCATAATTGAATAAAAAAAAAATGTTCTGTGTATGAACGAAACATCTACATATTTGGGTTTCGTTTTTATGCATTTATATGGATTCTATTTGATTAACTTTATCTTATACAGATAAAGTGTTGGTAATTTATATACAACAATCTAAACCACCAGCTTAAGTAATCACATGTTGACTGAAGGTCATACTGCTTTACTTTTAATTAATTTGATTCATTTTGCTAGGGATCCTTTAGAAAAAATAAACAAACCTCTGTGTTAAAAGAATAATTTATAAATTAACAAACATTACACTAAATATACACCCTTTTTATTTATTTAATAAATAAATCAATATTTAAATTGGATTTTGTTGTACATGGGTGCTTTAATAAAGAACATTGGATTTCCCGAAGAATTGTAACGTTTTCTATTCAATGGCAAAACAGCTATAAATATAATTGCTCCACATATAAAAGTGTTAGCTTTTTCTTTGGAAGTCGTCGGCTGCATCCATAATATGAAAGGTCCATTTCAACCCAAAACATTTCCAAAAAAATCATCATCCTAGACAAGTTGTGAAATAAAAATAAGCTTCAGTGCTCTGCCTTATTTTTAGGATTAAAAGTCAATGAATAAAACTTGGCTCATCATAGCAGAGCAAATAAACGCCACAATGTGATAAATAATGCTCAAGGGTTGGATTTAAGTTCAATTGTGGCTCATAAGGTCATTATGGTTCAAGATCTTTTTGCTAAGCAAAGCGTTAAAGTTCATACATTTAACTTTCAAGTTTTACTGCTTTTAATGACATAAATGCGGCTTCCATGAATCCATGGGTGAGAATGGTTTGTTATGGCTTTTATTGGTAGCGACACCTTACGGTTCCTATAGAAGCTTACTGTGTACTCTAACAATTCATCAATTTTGATACACATAAGCATTATAAATTGACAATACAATCCATGATACTTTCATGAAGGTTGATTATAGCAAAAGTTATAAGAGCCATGTGTGCAAAAAACACCCTTTCTCTATCACTCTTAACTGCCATTAAATCTCTCTTAATACTTCCCATAAATTTTCTTATATAATACTCCCATTCTTTTAAAGTTGATTACCTTTGTTCTAAGTCAAATATATGCTTATAAGTATGTATTTATTCTCCATGCTTATTAGAAAAAGCCTCTTAAAAGATTAAGCAGGGAGATTACACCACGGAAGGACCATATATTTTATTGTAAGAAGCCACCATCTATTGCATGAACATTTGTCTTTCTCAACTTATAAAAAGATCAAAACACTAAATATATTTTTATCACATTATATTACTTTATTGGCAAATAATTTTTCCAAAATATATAAGTACGTAGATACCTTTGATGTACCTAAATAGTCATGTTGACTTAATCCATTACGTCACCGATAAGTCATTATTTTTAGGGACCACAATTAATCATCTACGGTAGCCCATGATTCCCATTTTAAAAAGCTGTCGTGGGTTTTCAAGGAGCTAATTTTTTCTCAATATCATCACATAAATAAATACAATTCTCAATGTTAAGTAATCACACATATATTATGAAATCTGTGTTTTGGTCAACTATGAGACTCGGATAAAATATATGGATTCCTTCATTTAAAGAATAAGGATTGTATAACTACCCCTAAATTTGTAACTTTATTATAAATACCTTTTTTTAAATTAAAATAACAAGCCTAACTAACAAGCCTAAGCAAACCTAACTTTATAAGCCATGCATTTCGTTGCAGTAAAGTTGTTTGACTCTAGAAAAACGTATACATTTTAATAATATTCGTGTTTTTGTCTATTTGCGAGTTGCATCTGCAAGGTTGATCAATATTGGCAGGAGTCAAAAACTCAACATTGGGACTCCAGTAATGCTTCCCTTGAGCTAACAAGTTTTATTTTTCGAATGGATTTATGATGCGGCTGAAATAAGATATCTTTTTGTTCATGCGTTAAGTTCACCTACATTATTTTTATGTGTGAGTAAATATATTTGTAAATAATAATAAGAATACACCTCTTAGAAGACTGTAAGAAAAACGAGGGAAAATGAACCTGGAGGTTAATGAGAAATTTTCTTTTTTTTTTCCTTTCATGATGTGGGCATGTTTGAGAAAAGGGACCATATGGAGTTAAGTATATATATACATAAGTAGCTGTGATCTCTTCTCTTTCTCCCTCCTCTGTTTTTTTTCGTTTTTTTTCAGGGGCATATGTTAAGCGAAATAAGTTATAAAGAAATAAAGCCATCGTTTGAAGGAGATAGAATCATTAAAGCCGTCATCAACATCCTTTTTTAAAAGGAAGAAGAAGAGAAATTTGCATCTTGGAAAAGTAGGAAACCAGATGGTTTCTATTAGTACTATTAATGGTATAAAAAGAAGTCATCTTTGGTATATGTATGGAGAAGAAGAAGAAGAAGCTGTGCCATAAGGTGAAATGAATCATTGGATCACCAAAGGGTTCAGAAGAGTCTTTAGACGTCTTGTGATGATGCTACAGGTTAAGTGGTCACTGACATGAAATAGCCTCCAGGGTTTATTTTTTCTCGTGTGTAGATAATATATATATATAATTTGATTGCAGGCAGCCATGTGTTATATGAAATCAAACGATATTAAAACATATATATCATGAGTCTTAAATATATGGGGACTATAAAAGATATAGATGTAATTGAACTCATATATATTGTATAAATATATGTATATATATTTGTAAGGGATGTTTCAAGATCAAAATTGAGTTTCTCAGACCTCAAACCAATGAACTCAATCTGATGAATTATGATTGTATTTGTTGGGGATAAACTTTGTACATATAATTGTAGTGTTCGTTAGACAAAGTATTAATGTATGACAAAAACGTCTATTTTTGTAATTACGGGTGTACTTTGAACATTTCAAAATTGAAAAACACAACCATTTGTATGTTTTTCAACATTTTTTGGCCATATTTAATATATATTGTTATCTAATGATTTTCTTTCCATCAAAATTGGCTTACTTGATTTTTTATGAAATCTTTATAAGGTATAATTTATAAATATTTCATAAAAAATAATATTTTAGATATATATACAAGGAAATTATATCTAAATTCAAATAATTTTTTTATGTGATTTTAAACACAATTAAATTTTTATATTATTTGTTCTATATAATATCATGTAATATTTTATACAACCAAAGACCGTGCTGATGAAACAAAAAATTATTGAGATTTAGTTGTTTATCAGATGCCAATGATATACATAGATATCGAATTATTGCATACAGATTCGTCATATGAAATCTGTTTAGACCAATCGGAATAGATATATTATATATTCATTAAATATATAAATATTAAAAATATATTCCAGAAGGTATACTATTGGTACTAAATTTTGTATCTGTCAATAAATACTAAAATGATCTCTCAGGAATATTTATGAACTCTTTAATATTGAAATTAAAATATACCAGTCACTTAGCCCTTTTTCCATGTTCAAATATTCAAATATTATTTCTTTTGACCACCCAGATATTATACATAATAAGGACCTAACCTTATTTAATTAATCATGTGAAAGGAATACTCTAGATAGTAAATTATTGCATATAGCATACAAAACCCAAAATATTTTTTTACAGAGTCAACCATATGAAAACCTCATCAAGGACAAATGTCATTTTTCATTATGCTTTCAAAAAGTAAGGGTTCCTCTTTGTGGTTGTTTTGATATGTTAGATAAAAATAAATTTTGCACAAAAGCAATCCTCTTAATATGACTTTGAATCTATTGGAGTCAAATTAAGTATAAAAATAAACCTAAGCAAAGCATGGTTTCGATTTCATTAATATAAATATATATATATATATCAGGAAACGACCGGGCTGGGACTTTCTGTAAGTGATGAAGTTTTTTTATAAGTTATTTTTATAAAAATATTTAAAAATTATGTTCTAAAAAAACGTCATCAATTTCTTTTAGAAAATGTTTTTAAAATTTTAGAAAAATTATTTCTAAAAAAACGTCGTCACTTTCAGAATGACGAAGGAACGAAAAAATATTACAGTCCCGTCCGGCTTGAAAAAGTTAAATCCCGGCGAAAAAAAGTGTCCCGTCGTTTCCTGATGTATATATATACATATATATATTCATATATATATATATATAACTATACATATATATTTACCTCCGGCGAAGGCGGTATTGTTTTCACTGGCGTTTGTTGGTTTGTTTGTCAAAAGGATAACTCAAAATTACATAACTAATTCGAATGAAACGTTGTGGAGTTGTTGGAAATGCCAAAAGGAACAAGTGATTAATTTTGGCATCTCTAAGTGCTTTTTTAATATGCAAAATGAGCAAAATACTAAATGAAATGGGGTCTCTATTCAGGGAGTAGGAAAGAACAAACGCTAAAAAATATTCATTGACGTATTATTGTTCATATATCAGCTCAGGACTATGTTAACCCAGTGACGTAGCTTAAACTTCTTCCTCTTCCCGTCTCTGAGTGCTTTTTTAATATGCAAAAAGAGCTAACAGAGAGGAAATAATGATTAGAGATAGAAAATCGGGCGTGTGAAAGGGAGAATGTTTGAATGAGAATGTTGTGGGATCGGCGGAGGTACACACTCTCTGAGTGTATATGCCTCTAGTTATATATATTTATTTATATGTGTATATATGTATTCATAAGTTTATATATAAATTTATATATATATATATATATAAATACATATATATGAATGTATATATAAACTTATATAGGTATATATATAATTGCTTAATTAGATCATGTTTCACTTCACCAAATATTCAAATAGAGGAATGTCAGGAACGAATAACTTGACAAAAAGTATTTAAATTACTGTTCTGTAAGGAGATCGCAGACATGAAATGCTCCATAAAACCACTCATTGACTCTCTATAAGAGGGGGAAGGTCAAAGTTCATGAGGTAATTAGGTCAAGGTCATTATTTTTGTAATACAAAAATATGATGATGAAGCTAATAGAGGTAGTATATTTAGTAGGAGCCCATTAGCCGGAAGGCTAACTTTTATGTCATGCAAGGTTTAAAGGGTTACTATGAGTATTCTTCATTTACACATAGGAACGTAAATGTAATACTCATCCCTGAATGAGCAAAACACCAAGGTCTATGTTTTATAAGAGCTGCTAGAGAGTAAAAAGATATCCCATAATATCATTTAATATCTCGTCAGCCAGTGTATTCTCATTTTATATCTTAGTTTAGTATATATTTTGTTTATTTAATAACATATTTAAATGGTATAATATAGGTAGAGAAGTCCATTTTATTTAGGGACTAACTTATTATAGGAAGGGTGCAATTTACTAATGCGAATCAATAAATCTACAGGCCCGCCCATAGGTCATCCTTTGTCAAGGAAGCAGGGGGAAATAAACAGATTCGTCTTTATCATCTACGTTATAAAATATACCATAATTTAAATTGGTTTATTATAATACCCTTATGATTGCTTATTTATTTATAAAAAGTTGAACAAAATTAGCAGATCTTATATGCTATAATATTTACAATAATATTTGTTACGATTATTTTATACATATACGAATGCACAATTTTCCTTCGACATGTATATTTCATATGTGTATCTATATTTTGTATACATCTTACCTCGATTGAACTACAAAATGAAACAAAAGTAGATAATTATAAAACTATTCTTATTATAAAATAAGGATTGAAAAAGTACACTAAGATGTGGAATTATTTGTGTATTTTATCTACATTATATACAAAAGATGAAGAATATATATATATATAAATTATAAACATATTTATATATATATATATATACATAAGTGTATATATATATAAATTAGAAATATACATACATATATATGTATGTATATAAACTTAAATATATATAATATTTATATATAATATTTTTATATATATACACTCACATGCATTTTAACTATGTATCACATCTACATTTTTATTTATACCTAATAGTACAACAGTGATAAATAAACCTTGCAATAAACGACCATAATATTGAGATCCAATAGATACAAATCCTAGATCTCATATTGTATGTACTTTTCTCTCAACCATGTCATCAACATATAAATATTTTCCCATGTAAACCCTTTCATTCATTGCAGTAAAAAAACTCTGTGTGAAAACAATTATTATTGCTTCTACTACTACTGATGATGACACATTCTTTATTATTTATTTATTTTATTCCAAAAATAATACTTATATTTCTGTTGAGGAAAGAGTCCTTTTCTTACTCTTTCATCACGTATCCGATGATGTGAACACGTAAACTCGCGGTGAATTATCTCCTATTATGTACATTTTTTTTGGCCAGACTTTTTTTATCATAATATTGAAGAAGAAGAAGTCCCTGAGCGGAACAAGTGTTCTTCTTACACCTTTTTCTTGAAGGAGATCACGTAGAGAGCATAAACGAATATATATTTGTCAAATCGTGTGAATTTCATTTTTCAAAAAAAGGCTTTTGAAAAAGAGAGAAAATTATTATTGTTTCGTGGCAGATAAATACACAGTGTTTTTTTATACTTCTTTAAGAATAAATATACATATATTTATAGATATACACAGTGTAAGATCTACACAAGAAAAGAGGCATTATTTTAAGTACGTCATTCCTACAGTCATAATTATCTTTAAATACATGAAGACAGTTGTTTCAACAACAACAGCAGCATAAGGTTATGTTTACAAGAAATAGAAACTTTGTGGTGAGTCCTCACTTAGGGGATCACGCAACATGAAAAACAGTATTTAAGATAGGGTCATTCATTTTCTTTTGTTTATGTCCATCTTGCCAAGTTCATTTATATACCTATTTGGTTGTAGGGTTTTGAATGATAGTGAGATGATGCGTACATGGGATGATATCCCTTTTTTGGCTGAAGGCTTTATTCATAAAAGTTGAAAAAACGGGATAAAAGTGATTGTACTTGGAGTGAGGTTAAGCTTTGTTTGGATGTTTTTATAAAATAATAATAATAACCATTTATAAGAATGAAGTTATGCTATTGGTCCAAAAGCTAAATGGCTTTACTAATTGTGATAACAATCATTCTTAATCTCTGCTTCGCAAGAGTCACTTAATATTAAGATCACCAAACGAAACTTCAAGCCATGGAATTAATCTATTTACGTTAAATCTAGAATGCTTAACTCGATGCAAAACTAAGGTAAATCAACTAAAAACACTATGACAAAAGAAGAAATATATAACTGAAAAAAATGGACAGCTGTTTTACGGTATGTACTTTTTATAATTATATCAAAATTATAGATTTAGCTAATAATGATGAAAATCTATTATCATTTACCTTATTTTCAATGCATAATCTCAAATTAATTCTTGAAGGCCACTACAAGACTGACAATAAGAATCATGAACTCACAAATCCTTTCTTAGTTAGAATGGTGGATACTTTTTCCAGTGGTGTGAGTGTTTGACATTTTCTCTCCGCCTTGGGAAAAAGATAAAAATATACAATTGCTCAATATGGTCTAAATCAGGGGTCGGCAACTCGAAATGTTAAAAGAGCCATAATGAACCAAGAGAAATAAAAAATTGTGTCTGGAGCCGCAAAAAAAATCGTATATAATATAATAACATTCTGGTCCTATATATTTTCTTCCCGATCTTTTTTTCATTTTCTAACAATCATGGAAAAGCTCCAGGGAGCCGCATGCGGCTCTAGAGCCGCGAGTTGCCGACCCCTGGTCTAGATTCACTAAGCTATTTGGCAAAGAATGCGACATAAATGATAGATATGGAACATTGTAATTTGTGTAGAGCAACGCCTAGTTACGGGTGACAATGGGCAAAACTATGATGACCCTTACCATAATTATCTTCCAAAAAATAACGTTTTTGTACAGCATATCAAATCAAAGCAACAGAAAAATAATCAACAAAATACCTTTGCAAAGAAAAATATATAAATTTAATTGATCATTCATGATTTGACATAGTCACCAAAGGCAATTGTTACTGTCTTCTTAAGTAATAAAAATCTCATGAATTGAGAGGCAATTGCTTATTGCCCTAGCCTGTAGTCATTTCACGGTGTTAACCCATGGGAAAAGTTCCCTTGGAGGTACATATGTTTCTCAATGCCGAGAGCAGGGGTGACCAATCTCATATGAGTATTTAAGAATGAATGAACGGATGTTCTTCGACCAAGGGAAAAAGACACGTTCCATATTGTGAACGACCGCAACAGAGTTTAACCCGAGAAACCCTCGGAATTTAAAAAATATATATACTTGTAAAAGCTGCAAATCAGGCTTGGTTTCAGGGGTATCTTGTAATAAAACAGAAATGAATTGATCTTTTTTGCAAACTTAGGAAAAAACTCTATATCATTTTTAGTTTTAGTAATCTGTAGGTTCTTCATGCGGATAAGAAGTTAATTTTTAGTGATGGGCTCCATATTATTAGCAATTTAAAGCTCTAAATTTGTCGATTACCTTAATCATTTGAATTACTATTTAGTTTTACTTTTTACTAGTTAAACTTAAAATAAAAAACATGTATTGTCATGTACTCTTTCATAAACAAAGGAAACCCCTATTGAATTGGCCGATTATATCTATTTTATCGCATATATACCCAACAAAAGTACAAATTTTTGTCAGATATTTTTTTTTCATGATGCATTCTTTTCATTTTTGAAAGAACTACAAACTTTGTTTACTATGAAATATAAAAGTAAAGGACTTTTGGATATATCAATGAATTTTCTGACATAAGATAATCAGTCAAGCTTCATATACGCAAAGTCAAAAGTATTTTGCAACAGACCAAAGCGAAATCAAAATTAGATAATAAGGTTTTGATCAAGCTTCCCAAAAAAACATTTATTGCGTTCGTTAGACTATTTTTCAAGGATAATAACAATTATTATTCTATGGAAATAGGAAAAAATTTGCAACAATATACAGAGTGTACCAGCAAAATTTAGAAAATCGTAAATCAATTTTTGCTTTACTTCTAGAAACTTTATTTGAGCTTTTATAAAGAAGCTTCTGAAACAAAATCTTAAAAGAAATATTTTGGCAATCTTTCTTATTCAATATAGCCTCCTTTCGCTTCAATGGCTGCATCAACACGGTGGCGGAAAGCAGCACAGCTCTTCTTGATGAAGTCGGTAGAGATGTTGGCCCAGGTAGCAATGATGTATGCCTTGAGGGAATCCACATTGAGATGGGGAGTGCTGTTGGTCTCCCTCTCTAAAAAACCCCACACAGCAAAGTCCAGGGGATGTAGATCTGGGCTTGAGGGTGGCCAGTAGTTTGCTGGCCAAAAATAGGCAAAATTCCTTGGGCAGAAGTTTGATTAGTGGGAGGGAGCTCCATCCTGAGTCCATACATAGTGGCCACTAGGGTAATTCGCCTTCAACCAGGGCAAAACATGGTTTCGCAGGAGTTTTACGTAGACATGGGGGTCAATTTTCTGTCCGGTCCCAAAATAGTACGGAGGCATGGTCTTCCCGTCAGATGCCACGACTCCTAGAACCATCACATGGGCTGGGTGTTTGGTTCTGTAGATTCCCTTGACCTCATCTACTGACTCCGCAAGATACCGATCGTTTCTCCGATTGTAGACCTGGTCCACTGTAAAAATCTCTTTGTCTAAGAAAATTGTCACAGTGGACTTCTTCTTGGGAATGGTTAAACGAATTTTGGTGCACCTTTCGAGCCTCTTGACCTTCATTGCCTCCGTTACAAGATGCCTGGGTCTCCTGACATAAGATTGCAGGTTCAGGTCATCTTTTAAAGCCCTTGACATGGTAGAAGTACCGACATCCATGGTCCGAGCCAGTCTCCGAATTGACTTTGTGGGATTCTCCTTCACCGCCTCCTTGACCTTTCCCAGAAAGTCCTCTGTCCTCTTCTTATTTGCTCCTCCACTGCTTGGAGTCCTGCCAATACCTTTTCCATCTTTTAGAGCCTTTGAAACATTGTAAACTGTAGCCAAAGAGCAGCCAACAATTTCCACGATCTCTTTTTAGTCTACTTTGGCCTTAAGATGGTCAGCGTTCCTCTCACGATTCTTCTTCTCATGACTCATGGTGAAGAGTGAGTGAAAACTATGTTTACTAACAAGTGCTCTACATGGCTGGTCCAACAGGAAGTTTTATGTAATAGATCACTAAAGCTTGCCTCAGGGCAGCCAGGTACAATTAAACAAAATTCTAAATTTTGCTGGTACACTCTGTATATATGAAGGAGGATTTATATGAGATGAATAATCTAATTTAAAATAGTTATTTATATTTTCATTAACTGTATATATATGTATATATATACTATAAACCTGTTTTTAGCGGCCATCAACATTTTCCTCAAAGAAGATAAAATTAGTACCATAACTTTATGTGACCAATGTCCAACCATCTCTAACGGTCACTTTTTCGACTCCCTTGAGTGTCCGCTACAGACAGGTTGGACTCTAGTTTAATCACGAATGCCCAACTCCTCCCATGAGTGTGCAAAATCAATAAGGATAGACCTCATTGAAAAGATTATCTCAGATTCGATTGAGTAATTTTAATGCTAATATGTTTATTCATATCATCAAAGATGTAACTACATCGAGGCATATAAGTAAAATCAGCAATCTATAATGTTCATTATGTATTGTTTTTTACGCAACTGCCTAGTTTATATTTTTATTTATTTATTATCGTATATCTATGTGTATTTATTTACACTGTTTGTTGATGATGGTAAATAAAAAATCTTAACCGAAAAAAAAAAAAAAAATCAGCAATTGTTCAAACAATGCTCGACAAACAAACAAATGTCATTGGCATAACATTTAGTTTGTGAGAACTGTATTACAATAAATATCAAAAATAAATAAATATATAAAATGAAGTAAAAAAATATGACCCACAATCAATTTTATGTTTTACAACAAATTGTTGCAATTCATTTTGAAAATGCTAGCAAATGTATTAAATATAGTTTTTGAGAAGAAAATATTATTCATATGCCACGTAAGTCTCACGTACCTCTTGAAAATCATATACAGGTCTTGCTTTTTCTTCTTTTTTTACAAGAAATATATGTCATGGGTCTTTCTTTTTCAGCTTCCTTTTTGATTTCGCACACACATCATTGGACACCTTTACAAGGGACCCATCATACTATTCTATTTAAATAATACAAGTTCCTGCAAAAGACACCCACTCGCCTAACGACCCAAAAATATGTTTTGATAGAATGAAGATAATAATTAACCTCAAACAAAGTCCTTTTCCTTACTGCGCAAACCCACACACCAGTCTTTATAAAGAGCTTATAAAAGTAAAATAATATTCAAATTTTACGATTTTTCTTTCTTCTCCCATCCATAAACACGTACTTACCATCATACATATATGTATATGAGAAAAACTAAAAAGAGAAGAAGCAGTCATACTATCTTAACTCTCAATCTAAAAGATATTTTATTATTATTTTGTGAGTGTGTTAAGTAGCCTAGAAGGGCTCTCATAAAAGATGTTTCATAGGAGTAGTGGTATAAATATCTTGTGCAAAAAACGGATTTAAATAACTGTTTTTCAATAAGAAAAAAAAATGGGCGACTCCCAGACAGGAAAAAAATATATATATTGAACTACTTATTCATAGAGATCTATATATAAAGGCATATTGTGGGATATTTCTATAGTCATACGAGGTATGAGTCTATATTTTCGTGTCGATATAGGGAACTCTTAATTTTTCTGAAGCAATGATGTTTCAAAGTCAAAGGGATTTTGGCGGGATTTCGATATAACTGTTTTGTTAGATGTTTTGTTGCCCTGTAAAGCTCTTTGATTTTTATCTCGTTTTATGTTAATAAAACATATACATACAAACCCCAATGTAAGTGCGTTATACATTATATTCAACATATAATATGAATTTGAAACAACATGTTTCATTTTAAAGTAAAATCTTCAATGATTATTCTTTACTCATTAACATCTTTTTACAGAGTTTCATTTTATAAATGCATGTTCGTTGTGAACGCAGGATAAATAGATAAATTGAACATTGCAGTTTAAAATATTTTGTTCGTGCTTACAGTTTTTATGTAATGAGAAAATAGACGGAGCTACGTTGAATCTATACTTATTAAGAAATCAAAGGTGATTAGTACATACGCATATTTTAGTTTTAAGAAACTTTTATAACTCTAAATTTCTGACTTTGTGATCTCTAGTATTTGTTAGCGTTTAAATGAAGAACAGAATAGTATCTTCAAGTGACGACAATCATAAGAAATCTTTCACGGAGAGAAAACTTGACGTAGAACTTTCTTCAGAATTCTTAAAAAGGTGAACGCTATATTTTCCCTCGCATTCGATATCAAATAGTTTCTTGTTTTACAAAAAAATATTAATAAAGAAGTGTCACTTTTAATGTGCAAAAATATCCTTTTGATGTATACTTTGCACAGGTTTGTGTCTTCAAATATACATTATATTTTAAATAAACCATGAAAAGACAAATTGATGAAATTACAAGCCTAAAACATATGTATAATTCTATAAAAGCTCAAATAAGTACAATTTGTATCAATTCAAGCAACTACAATATTATTTTTGTATATTATTTTCTTTTTTATAACCTACGATACACAAGTGAGATATCTCCGAACCAACATAATTATGTAGCCATACCTTCAACTTTAGTGGAATGTTGTCCGAATATTATTTCATATGCATTTGACTACTTTCTATCCAAGTCATTTATCTAATGGCAGCATAATCTATGGGGCTATGAAGGGATCATAGAGATTTTGTAGCCTCAAGATTTCTTAATTATAAGAATAACTAGAGCATATTTACATCAGAGAGTGCAAACCTCCGCCGTCACGGGGTCCTTATGAGCCTTCCGAGGAGATTTTTTTGACGACTGGGGCGCGTAGAGGGACGGGGGAGGGTTCCCCTCGACGGAATTCGAGAGGAAGACGCTCCCGACCCCGATTTCACAGCACAGTGACATCTATTGGCAGAGTAGGCTAACTTGAAACATTTATTAGTATCTGCTCATTTTGCATCTTAATTCGGCACTCAGAGATGCCAAAATTAATAACTTGTTCCTTTTGGCATTTTCAACAACTCCACAAAGTTTCACCCGAATCCGTTCCGTACTTTTGAGTTATCCTGCTGACAACAAACCAACCAACAACAACAACGCAGTGAAAACAATACCTCTTTCGGCGGAGGTAATAATCCTGACAGTCTTGAACTAAGCCCACCAACTAAATTAAATATACAGTAAAAGAGTTTTACGCATATGTGATTATTGTACACCAAATAAAAGGATGTAGCTTAATATTTATTTGTGACTAGGCATTTCACCGCGGATAGAAGCTCTGAATGTCATAATCTCAGCATTGCATTGTTATTAAATCCCATACAAAGTTCTTAATTACCCAATAATAAATCTTATTTATAGCCCGCTCAGACATATGAGGATGTATAAATGATGCTTATTTTCTTAAGCATTCAAACGCACATGCTCCATGATCCACAGTGATCAAAAACTAATTAAATCCTGGAGATGTAGGACTAACGCAAAATATTCAAGGTTTTTGAATTAAAATTTCACACTATTTTAAATGTAATTAATCTCTGCTACTCAAATAACAGTGCAAATAAGCTGCTTTACGGCCTATTTTACATTTTGTTTCATGAATCATTGGTCTTGGATTATAAAATGCTTCACATTTCTATGAAAACTCATGAGGAGTAATCATGTTGAGGTTATACATGATTGCCTAATTTAATCTAGGTATATTATTTGGACTAGTTAAAGGTTCAGTGCTATTATGGTTTAAGAAAGAAGTGTT
>CP045896.1:21375119-21393771 GCA_013387185.1 Caligus rogercresseyi | reverse complement strand
CGAATCAGCATAGCGAATCCCAGCTCTGCTTGTTCCTTTTTTAAACATTTACTTCTAAGGCACTGCACGAATAAATCCTTGTTAGCCTTCCATCTCCCTATTCCTCACTCTTAAACACACAACCCCCTACCGGTACATCATCGTCAGCATCACACGTCCTCACGACACATCATATAATCAGTAAAGAAGTGAAATTTTCTCCTCTTTTTTTGCAATATACAATATAAAAGTTGTTAATTTTTACACGCATGATGGAGCGTTGTTGCTTCTTGAGAAGAAAACATCAAAAAAAACACAAAATATAATATTATATGTACAAGATAATAATGCTATCAAGTTCCTTCTCGGACTTTTTTTATTATTATTTTGCTGTACATACGTCTCGATGATGGCCCCTTTTTCTTCTTTCTCCTAAGTAGTGGTTGTCCAGTAAATCAAATAATAGTGACCTATGTGGAACGAACAAACATTTATGAGAGAGTGGCGTAATGATGCTTTCAGGGAATCAAATGATGATGATTGTTATATTATTATTATATGTTCTGCTTTCTTCCATTATTTTGAAAAAAGTTAGGGGGAATAAAAAAAGAAGGTAAAGAGAGAACATAATAATCCTACAAGGCGTCCTCAAACAAGCTCTCTCTAAGACAGACTCATACTGTCTATATATTTACTCAAGACATTCATACTTGGTCGAATATAACTTTGAAAGTAGTATGTTATATACTAATGTATAGTAATATTTTTTAAATAATAGTTATTACTTCTCAAAAGTAATATACTACTTTATATTAGATATAACTTTTGGAGCATTCCGAAACAATAGTAAGTAAAGGCAATTCAAACAGGATTTGTAAAATCCTCACCAAACCTAGTTGCATGTCCACTGGGTGACGTCACATAATACATTCACAGCTCATTAATTTTCATCAAAAATGCCTGTCGAATATTTTTTTTCTTCACGAAAGTAATATGTAACTAGGATATTACATATTAGTTATTACTTGAAAGTAATATCTAATAAGTTTGTTCTCTCTAGTTAGTCGCAGTAATATAACTTAGTAATATATTACTCGCACACACGTTAGGGAACAACGCTGTTCATACTACATGTTGAAACAGAGAGAAGGGAAACATGCTTATCCATGTTAGATTGGATCATTTTCCAGAATGGAGGAAAGGGGGGGACATTTACTCTTTGACAGTTGAACCATCTTTATGGTGATTCTTAAAAAAAGCATAGAGAGAATGATTCATTTGAGTGATAAATTCATATCGAAATGTGGACCTTGTTAAAATACTTCTACTGCATATATGTTGGATAAATGTATACCATATATGTAAGTCGGTCGTACTTTGTTTTGCATGGTTTTATAGTGATTGCATTCGAGGCTTAGAGAGATATTACTTTCTAAGAAATCTAATAAGACATATAAAGCTGGGCAGTAAATTGCAAACTTTGATCATTATTAAAAACAGTTAGTTAGTGGATATTTATTACTTTTAACAAGAGATATGCAAAGAAAATATTTACATTAAAGTAGTAAAAAACATGGCTACACAACGGAGCTTCTGTTGTACTATTATATATTAAAAGACTCTCTTAAGCTATTATATATGTACTATACAATATTATATGACTAAATCTTATTTTTTGTGGTGCGGTATTTAAGCCTTTGTTTACAAAGTATGTCTTCAAAACAGTCGGACACAAATGGGGTATTAATAATAATGAAAAATTTAATTACTTCTTCATAGCAGAAAATGCTGGGTAAGGCGTGTTCAACTCTCAATGTTGAGGGCGCTGGTTCGAATCCCGAGAGGAGAAGGTGTATTTTAATGTACCTCATTGCTAATATCCTCCTAGGTTCGATAGACTTATTTATACGCTAGGTTGCTTATTTATATCCAGCGGATATTGCAATTCTATAGAACAAATTAGGTAAAAAAGTTGCTGTATCTCTCTGTCGTCGAAACTAGAAAAGTCATATGTACGAGTACCTTGATAATTATTCGATCCATTGTCACAGCAAACGAATAAATATCAATATTCAGTCAACTATTTTATATGGGATGGGACTTAAGCGCATAGAAAGTTTATAAGGTTCGATAACACCGAAAGGCTGATTATAATTGTTAGTTGCCAAAGTATGGTTTTAATCGTTACAGAAAGTATTATTCAACGAGTGATATACATGATATATTAAGAACATTATTAAGAACGACTCGCAAGCATTTCATCAATAATTTGGATAATAAACTATTTGTGACGTATTTAATTCGGCTAGTATTTAAAAAAGGCTATGATCACTGTGAACTCACATTGACTTCCTGATCCCTCAATTGATCTAGGCTATATTAAGAGTATATCTATCAACTCAATCCAAGCACAAAGAGATCAAATAATGACTTATATATTGTATACAGATAGAATATCAGCATTGATGTTAAATGATATCCATACTTAAATATGTATTTAGTAACAATGTAAATGTGAATATACAAGTATACATTAACGAAATATTGGAGTAAAATATATCATAGCAAAACAGTTCCTACAAGTCAAATTGATGTTGGTAGACAAACTGTTATTACAAAACTAAACGTAAAACCGAAAAGTACAACTATGGTTGATGTCTCTTTGGAATTTCGGTACATCACATCTGCTTCTATTACTACCCATTTGTTTTATTATCAAAAACAATGATTGCCCATAACACAAAGTATTGAAAGGCTATAAACTTATAAAGATATATAAAGTATATATGAGTTAACTATTATACCAAAACAGTTTTTTATGTTATTCATATGGTTAATTGAAATGCGTAGCTAGCGGTCGATGGGGAATCACATTTTACTTCATTAAATATATTCATAAATACTGCAGCTCATCAATGTGCGATATTAAATATGATCTTAATCATTTAAAGCGTAAACTAAAACATATTCATAAATTATATGTATATATATATATAATTTTTAGTGTCGGAATCACTTTGGATACAAACTTTTATTATGAAAAAGTTTAACTTATAAAATCTCTCACATAGTGGCCGATATCGAATATTTAGTGCCGTGCTATAATCCGTTGAGCTCTCCTTGAATTTTTTTGTTGTTGATATGGTAGCTTCATCTCTTGGCTCTCCCCCTCATTGAGGACAAGAGAAACGGGCAAAATAATCACTATTGTGTCTTGGGGTGACTCAATATGATTGCTTTGTACAATACTATTATTATTATTGTTATTACTGCTTCTTTTTTCTCTTGAAAGTAATCACTATTTTCCTTAGAGACGATAAGGGAAGAAGAGCCAGCATAATTATGCTGCTAAGACTATAATTTTGATTATAATTGAATACTAAGAAATAAGATGATTTACGATGAAGCTCCCCCCTTCTTGCGTCATGCCCTCAAAAAACAATAGGATCTGTGTGTGTGTGTGTGCGATTAGGGAAGGGGCATTTTGTGTGTTTATGACCTTACAATGTGTATTCATCCCAGGGTGCTCATTACACTTGATATCACATCTCCTCCTCCTCAATGCTCTAATGTATAAGAACAAACAAACAAACAAAGTGAGTTTGGCAAAGTTGATCACCGGATGAGCTTGTGCCAAAACAGAGTCGATACGAAGAATATACTTATTATTATCGATCCTCTACGTTTATTATGTCAATGAAAACAAGATGTATGTATAATTAAATAAGCATAATGTCTCGCTATCAAACACTTTCAATTAAAATGCACGGACATCATCAACGATGTCCCCACTCCCCAACGATGGTACTGTGTTTGAGGGAGGAGTTGATGGAGCTTCACACCTCTTAGTTCTGCCTTGGACGTCTTCTTAGTGTATGTGTTTATGATTATTACAACCTCATTCTTTTATTATCATTCTTAATCCTTTTTTATTTACCTGTTTTCATGTTTTAATCCATAAGATTACATTATCGCATATTATTTTGTAATGTGAATATTAATGAAATGCATTAAATAAAAAAAGAAATAAGCATAATGTTTTTTTATATTCACTCTGAGGAAGTACGGTGGTTGTTCATGAAGAAAATGAGCTTATAACGAACTTTCAATTTGTATTAGACTCTGTCTTTTTTCTGCAAAACTTCATGTTATTTGTTTTTTGGTAATAAAAAAATACAGTTTGAAATATAAAATGTACACTTTGAAATATAAAATGTACACTTTGAAATATAAAATGTTCACTTTGAAATACAGATAAAACAACATAAAATCAAATCTAGTTCAAATTAACTGATAAAGGTGTTCTCTTCGGTAAGTTTTTATCACTCTTTATGAAATAAGTATGATTACTTAAGAAGCAATAGAAAAATTGTATTAAAATAAACACATTTCAGTTTAAAGGTGTTCTCTTCGGTAAGATTTTTATCACTCTTTATTAAACAAGTATGACTACTTAAGAAGCAATAGAAAAATTGTATTAAAATAAACACATTTTAGTTTCAAATTATATGTTTGTTTCATCTACTTGGCACTGTCATATCAAAGGGAATAAAAATTCAAGTAGCTACATTGATATATTAGTTGACTTATTTTGCTTCCCTTAATAATCATTATAATTGTAATAGTGTTGTTATAGGTGCAACTCAAATATTTGTTTCAATATACTTCGTTTTACATTTGACAATTGTGTAGTTAAAAAGTTACATTAAGTGTTTTGTATTTATTACAACAGTTACCATTTTGGCTTTTTATATCATATTTGTGAGTCTTAAAAGCAATATAACTATAATGAGGGACGTTACAAATCAACTATATATGATACCGGCTAAAAACATATTGTTTACTAAAGTGGTAAAGGACTACAGAAATATAACTTGTGTCTCAACAAAAGTAAGAAAAAGGCATTTTATGTTTGCAACCAAATTGTGTTGTTGAAACTTAATTCTACTTTACTTGGGATAATGATATATATTTAGAATCGCAGCGGTATAAATATTATAGTTCATGTGGCCTTGCGAACAATGAGGCTTGGATAATTATCTTTTCTCAAGTATTGGCAATCACCCTTGTCCTATGTAGAAGACTAAACCCATACTTTTATCCGAATTTAATAAATAATTTTTCTGGAATACTTTTTCTTTTTTTTCATCACTCTTATTGTGCCAAAGTTTTATCCCTTTAATACTTTAACCACTTGAGTTATCATATTATTAATTAGTTCATAAATCCGATAAACATTCCATTGAAATCATTCATTTCATTTAAATAACATTTTTTTTTGCCCATATGAGACAATATTGTAAGATTTTTACTTTCCCTTAAAAAAATTAGTTTGTAAAGAACAAAGTATTTGTTATTGCTAAATTTGTTAGTTAAATTTATCTAGAGCGAGCATATAAAACAGTATAACTATATGAGTTATTATATCTCAATACAAAAAAATGCCACAAACAATGTGATCTCATAGTCTTGACATGTTCACTCTTACTAATCAGCTAATTTAATTGCAATGTGATAGAGTCCCATTATATAAAGTTTGCATCGTTCTACTAAGTAGATCCCTTGAAATAATAGACCTTAATATGTCCCCAAAGCCCAAAAAGTATAGATTACTGTAATTGCTATGCTCTTAATAGATGATGTGAGTGGGCATTATGTCCTTACTATAATTAATCTGTCCAGCCTAGGACAATTTATATCTGTCCTAATTGATCATCATTATATCTAACCATCTCCTTATCGAAGAGTGAAAGATAGCTTAGGAAATCAGTCATTTGTCCTTGATAGTACTGCTACTTAAACACTATAACCAGCAGGATATGACAACATATAAATTTATAAAATGTTAAATCAATTTTATTGGTGTTACTGCCATAAAAATAATGTTTGAATAAAAAATATTTATCAAAATAAAAAGCTTTCTATTAAAAACTATAATTCCTAATAACCAGGAAACGACCGGGTACCCGGCCTTGCCTGGGTCCCGACTGTTTTTTGAGCGTCCCGTCCAAGTGTCCCGGTTTTTTAGACACCGGGTCGGGACTTATATATTTTCTTTCGTTTGTCATTCATTAAGTTTTTAGAAAGAAATTTTCGAAATATTATTTTCCCCAAAAAATTTTTTTTACATTTTTTCTACATAAAACGTGCTCACTTTTTTTGGAGATTCTTTTCTAAAAAAACCGTCTTCACTCTTTTTTTTTGTTGGAAATTCGTCACTTCAGATTGTCTAAGGAACGAAAATATATATTAAGTCCTGGCCCGGCCCGGTCCCGGCGAAAAAAGGTGTCCCGGTCGTTTCCTGCTAATAACTCACCTTTTTTCGATTATCACATTATTAATATACAATTTATATTTATAAATCTGTTTAAACAACTGATCAATATATATACGTATATATATACATTTGTATGTACATCTTTTTTACATTTCCAAAAATGCCTTTAATATACAAAATAATATATATAATGCTTCATACTAGCTTGAAATACAAAGTGTCTCATGTAAGAACATCAATACTCAATTAATAAATCTCAAATTGATCATCTGATCCTTTGATAATTACAGAGGCTCTTCTTTCATTAGATGCCAAGCTTTTTATATATTCCCAAAGAATGTACCTTTACAGACAAAAAACTTATGTCCAATTATTATGTCGATAGGTTTATACTATGAAACATTTTATGAATATGTTCAAATAAACATTCCTTAATTATATTCCAATGTTTTATAACAATGGTTTTTCCGAAAATAATGTTAATTTAAAATTGCTAAACAATACTAACTAATAAAACGATTCATAAAGCATATAAATTATCACAGATAATTAATAAACAGATATGACAATGGCCCCAATTGATGGGACATGTTTAAATTCGTTTCCAATTAAAGCTTAAATGTCAACCCTTAAGATAAAATAATTTACATATAAAATATCCTCATGTTGAATCTTCAAAGCTAATATTACTTTTTCTTGGGCTACGTCTTGTTGGGTTACCTAGCCTCGTTCAGTATGCCGTATTTATTTCCATGTTTAAAATAAAGCCAAGACATCAACCATCAAGTTCAGTACAGGATAGATGCCTGGGTTGGGATGACTTAGCTTTGATTAAAACGAATTTAAATATGGCGCATTGAAGGACCCTGACGTGTTAGCTTTAATTTCAACTTCATGTATGGTATATTTTAAAAACTAATTAATAATGATCTACATAGTCTCCTCTCTATTTCCTGTAACGTATGTTTAGGAGCTTTGAGATCAGAGATTTTATTTTATTGGAGTCCCGATTGCTTGTTCCTTGTACTTGTGGATCTTTTAGTGTGCTCTGGTCATAGAGATATAAAGATATAGAGAGCTGATTCCCTTCAATAGCAGAGAAACAGCGTTCTATTGTTTCTGTGTGTCCACTATAAACAAAGTAATTGATACTACGTCATCGTAAGCTGATCATAGAGATAGAATCATAGAGATATATACATAATACAATGACGTATTTCTCTTCCCTCCAATAGCAGAGAAACATCGTTCAGCTTTATTCTTGTCACAATGACGTATTTCTCTGACGAGTCCAATAAGCTCTCTATATCTTTATATCTCTATGGCTCTGGTTCAAGGAATTTCATGTAATATAGCCATTATTACCTCCTGAGCAAAATGATTTACTCTTCATTTTGTTTTGTGTGTTTTCATTCACCGCCCACCTTTTCGCACATAAATATTGAGAATTGTAAAATATCTTGGTTGTTACTTACAACCTCAACACTTAAACATAAAAACAATAGATCTACAACGCCCAAGGACTCAAAAGTCCCTTTTTAGATGAAGTCCGAGGTTTATGAAGACGCGTAGGTGCGCCCTAACGATCAAGAGATCAAGCAAGCTGATAATAATGATATTGTATAGGTAGAGTAAAATTGGTAGCAAGGAGATCGTTTTTTATTTATATGTTTTGGGTGGGGTGACCACATTTATGTTTTGTGTGGTTGAAGATATAAATGTCTGTGAAGGGTCCATTGCCTTGAGTGATGTATGACACACTTGCACACACACAATAACGCCCCTTAGATAAAGTGAAGCAGGCCTACAGGAGGAACATAATAATAATAATACGGAAACGTGTGCACAAAAACACTCAAATGACTTATGAGAGATGATTTGATAGCCAACTATGTTGGAATAACAACAAAAAACCTGCTTGGTATTTTGATCCTTCCCATTCTAGGTATATACAGGCCAAGGTCTGTATAATAAGGTCTGGGCATACAAAAACAAACATGTAATTCTAGCAGTATAACTACTCAATGATGTCGCTGAAGAACGAATATTTATATTTATATATATTTCTATTTTACTTATTTATACACAAACACACACACACATTTATATATATATATATACATATATATGTATATATATATATATTTATAGATAGATAAAGATATATATATATATATTAATAGATAGATAGAGAGATTGATATATATATATATAATCGTTCTCCAGTGACGTCATTGAGTAGTCACACTGCTACATGTTTGTTTTTGTATTGCCCAGACCTTATTATACAGACCTTGATATAGGCCTGCCATATCACAACTCTTGAAGTGAAACATATCCATAACAAAGTAAAACGTAGGGGCACGATAGCCGTGCGTGTTAAGGCGTGTTCAACTCTCAATGTTGGGGGTGTAGGTTCGAATACTCCCGAGAGGGGATGGTCATTTATGGTCTACCTCCTCATTGATAAGATCCTAGGTTCAATAGACAAATTTATGAAAGGCTGTTAAAGACTCACGGTATTAACACTAGAGTTAGTATTACTAGATTTACCTAAAAACTCGGTAGATTCCGACTCTAAGTATGAACACATTTCGATCGATGGATCCAGGTTTCCATAAGCAACGCAGCTAGGTCTTTACTTGGCGTAAGGGCTAGCAGTCACGTGCGGATCGATGCTCTGCTCCACAAGGCCGGACTTCCATCCCTTAATGGGATATCAGTCCGGGCTGTGGCTATGGAAACCTGGAAATGCTTTGCAAGCCGGGATGGTAGCAATGGCGACCGAAACCCGGTAGGCAAGATCTTATTCGGTGCCCAAGGTGGGGTCAGATCGACTCGTTCTCGGACTGCCGGCCTCATCCGATCTCCTCTCCCTAAGTCGGTGGCCACATTTGTCACCAGTGCTGCAGCTATTTGGAACAGTAGCCCTCAACTTCGCAACGCCAAAACCATGAGGGAAGCACATGTAGTTGCCAAGTCTTTGGAAAAATGTGCCCCTATATAATACCTATATAGCAGACGATAGTGTTCTTTTAAATGTTTTATTTATTTTTGTTTTAAATTTTAGTTTTTTTTCTTTCTTCGAAAAAACCTTTTTTTAAAAGTGTTTTTAATCATATATTTATACTTTAGTATTTGTTCAATTTATATAGGTTTATATATATATATATATATATATATTTATACATTGTATTACTTTTTTAAAATTCCTGACATCCCTGACTAGCCGAAGTGCTAGGATGTTTCTTGGGAAAAAATAAAGACGATTACACACACATACAAAAATATTGGCTAATGTCAATTTTGGTATATTTTCGATCAACATTGACCATAATTATACATAATTTTATACGTTCTCTTCCTTAAATATTTCTGATTTCTTTTAATAAGGAAATCCTTCTGATTCAGTATTAGAAAATGAAAGTAGTATAATAATAATAATAATTTATTTTATCTTATTAAAACCACTTTTTATTTGTATCTTTATTGTGAACAGTAAATAAATTTCGAACTAATTATCATATTTTTATTATTTGTCTATTTGAGTGGATATAATTGCATCTGACTGGATTTAAATAAGCATATTAGTTTGTAAATTAGTCTATCGCACCTAGGATCTTATTAATGAGGATGACCAAAATCGCCCTTCCCCTCTTGGAAGTAGAACCTGCGCCCTCAACTTGGAGAGTTGAACGCGCCTTAACACACTATAGAAATTGCACTCCCATTATATTCTACTTTTTTATATATGTCTGATTATATACATATTTATCCGTCAAATGAAGAGAATGGGATAAAGTATGTTTATACTTAAAACCATTTGTCTAAGGACAAAGCTAATCTTCTCTTCCCGACAACCAATGTCGTTATATTTTTCGAAATGATTAATGTTTGATAAGGCAATATACAACTACTTATTTTCTTTTTAGCTGTAATATATGTAGCAGTTTGCAAACAATAAGTTACCGTATTAACCCAAAGATTATTATGTGTTGACAGCATCATTGTTTTTATTAATTTTAAATATAGTTAAAAACATACATGTAAAATTATATGAATATAAATTTAGATATATGTAAAAAAATACCAAATAAACATTATAAATTTAAGAAACATACTTTAAAAAAGTAGCTAATAATTCAATAAAGATCGTTATATTAGGTAATTATTATTTGCCCATCATATTTATCAGGATTTCGACCGATCAATTGAACACAATTCTCAATAAACGACATCTGCTCATATTTCTCGTTCTTAAAATATAACTGCATTTACTAGAAAGACTATATAAAAAGAAACTTGAAATATGTAGTCTTTAATATATAAATAAGGTCAATTCACTCATTTTTAAACATCCTATGGACTAAAGCCAAACATATACATACCATTGGCAGGCAGAGCCGGCGTTACATTGGGTATGCCGATGATGGGGCCTGCCTTGAGGGCAAGAGCTGAAACTATGTGTGCTCTTTTTTTAATTAAATTAAATCCCATAAATATTTCACGGTGAATAAGAAGAGGAAAGAGAGTATGAGAGAAGATATAAATTACATAGTCCAAAAATTTAATTAAAAATAGCCAATATGTATCGCTTTTTGAACGCCCCAATATATTATTACAATTATTATTATTATTATTCGTGTTTCACGAATTTACATACGTCCCTCGTGCTTGTATGTGCTTGTATGGTTGAGACAGGCAAGACAAGCATTTCTTAGAAGCTTTCGTGAGGATGCTTTTTTCACAAGTATGCAAAAAAGGCAGCTGATCCTCGCATGCAACAAGTATTTCTATATTTTGTCGGTGATTGTGTGTGTGTCTAATACCTTCAATGGCTTTGAATAAGTATGCTACATAATATATATATATATATTTATACGCACATTGTATATGGGTTATTTCTTAAAAGGTGAATGCCGTTTTGACTATATATACACACATACATATTTTTTTAGTATTCCCCTCCTTCTATTTCGAAAAAGGCCTTGAGGCCATAATGATATTTGCAATTTAAAAGTGATATATAGCCTCAACATTTTATAGACCTTAAAAAAATTAGCTCTCTATTCTTCTTCCTAGCCTGCGACCTTTTCATCTTATGAAAAACCAACCACTATACTAACTTAGGTAATGATCCTTTATCGTAATTCACTAATGAACATCATTTTCTGCAGTTGGTAACACAGTTTTATTTCTTTTTATAGTTAAGTCTTCTGGTCAGAGTTAGGACACTTTTATCTTCATGAATGGTCTAACATCATTCATTATTTCTCTTAGTGCTAAGCGAAGCTTTATTAAGTTAATAGTACGTAATGTTTACATAGTTTAAGCAAAAGATGCGTTGCTGAAATATACTTAAAACCCATGAGATAAGACACTTCTAAAGGATGAAATTCTTTACTCTTAGGGTATGTTCATATCCATTGTTGGTCGAATATTACATTAAAAGTGGTATGTAATATACTACTTTTTACTACGTAGTAATATTTTTAAAAATATTAGTTATTACTTCTCACAAGTAATATACTACTTTATATTAAATACTACTTTTTTGAGCATTCCGAAACAATAGTAAGTATAGGCAATTCAAACAGGATTTGTAAAAATCCTCACAAAACCTAGTTTACATTTTTATGTCCACTGGTTGACGTCACATAATACATTCACAGTTCATTAATTTTCATCAAAAATGCCTGTCGGATATTTTTTTCTTCACGAAAGTAATATGTAACTAGGATGTTACATATTAGTTATTACTTGAAAGTAATATCTAATATGTTTGTTCTCTCTAGTTAGTTGCAGTAATATAACTAAGTAATATATTACTCGCACGCGCGATAGGGAATAACAACACTGTTCATATCTAAACAGCCGAGAGTGAAGTGATGCCTAAGTTTATGGTACCAACTGCTATTTTTACTATTTGCACTCCTTTTCCTTACACCAATCAAGTTATAGAAATGATGCCAGTCTGGTTGACCTATACATAAGATCATAAGAATCATCCTTAAAAACAAAGGTATACATACATATAAAAAATATTTGGTTCTCTCAACTGGTCGCTCTAATATATATATATAAATATATATGTATCTTGACAGCTGCACTCCCTCATTCCAGGTGCCCACTCAAAATAACATCATAAAGAGCAGAAGTAACGTATTTGATGGAGGCCGTATTTGCAAAGAAACCAAAAATAATAAAAGCAAATCTTTATTCACTCCAGTTGATCTAAATAGCATACATGTATATTTATAGCAGAGGCAGTAGAGAAAAAAAGAAGCCGTTGTGGGTCTCAGGTAACTACTCTTTTGTCAATGTACTACTACTACTAGACATAAAAAGCTGAAGAGTGATACTTTTTTTTGGGTGCTCAGCCCTTTAGGGGAGCAAAGAATCATCAAGGACGTGTATCAAACGGTCTTTGACGGAATATCTGTGGGGGTTTAGTGTGTAAAATAGGATGAGAGAAGATAAACAAGTATGCTTAATAATTTTTAAGTATATGGGTTTGCTTTAGTATTATGAACTTTTATATACAATAGTAATTTTTGTAAATGTCTATCATTAGGATTGTATCTATAATGTGTAAATACCTGCTTTATTATTATATAATTTCATTATGTAGATATAACTACTAGAAAAACATTATTTTTTAAAAAGAAACACCATTTTGCTTGATACATATATTGTTTTTTTGAAATTTTGAAAACATTAGGTATACACAGAAAGATATGGAAATCTACCACACAAGGAGTAAAACAACCTTAAAATTAATGCATCATCAAACCATAACATGATTTTCCATGTCATCTATAGTTTTATATATATGTTTATATACAAATACAAAAGTTGATAAGGTTTCTTAAGTATAAAATATTTAACAATATTAATATAATATAATTAATAATAATCATTTTTATAATATTTATAATATAATATTAATAAGTTTGTGTAGTGGAACTAAACTTAATATGAAGTAAATTTTAAATATAAGGCTATGTACTTTGACTATGGTGAAGGCATCACTTTAAAAATATTTAATAATATGATATATAATATATGTTGAGCACAAAGCAAAAATATTAATCGCTTGTGCTTTTATTATTTATTCAGAACATTATTATTATTTTTTTCAAAACGTATGTTTAGTTCTAAAAGGACTTAAAAAAGATTAATGAGTTATGAACCCAGAATTTAAAAAATATAATGTAGATGTTTTTGGACCCTGTTAATTCAATCATCAAATGAAACACATTTTGGGTTTCTTAGACGTTATATCATTTTCAAATAAGTATATATTTACATATCTATGATGGACAGGTGCCCTGACATCACACTTATCTCCTCTATATCTTCCTTATTTTTGAGTTCCCTATTTAGACATGCTGTAGCTCTATGAATAAGTATATGAAACAAAAATCATTTTTGTATCTATAGCACGTCAAAAACTGATCAACTTAAAATGTTCTTTTATAGTTTTTTAAAAGACATCTAAGACATATATTCTATATCATATTTACCCCTTACTAATCCCAAAAAATCCAATCATACCGATTAGTTAAGAGTTTTTGCTATCGAATAATGTATTAAAGTTTCAAATATAGTATCATTAAAATGGTAATATACTGTATTGACAGTGTTAAAAGTAAATTTGAGCCATTCTATTGACAAATAGTAGTTCAAAATGGGCCAACTCCTAATATTATATATATATATATGGAGGTTGCTCCAAAATTAATCTCCAACATTATTGGAATGACGAGTGGAATATTTGCCAGGCATATCCACAGATGGTTAAGTCATAAGCCATGTATGCCAAATCTACGAAAAGAAGAACGTAACTCCAAATCATTTCATTTACGATTGCCGTCAGCAAGACAAAAAATTATGTCCTTCGAAGTAGATTATTGAGGAACATTAATTAATCATATACATATTTATGCACTTTCAAGCACATTTTTTGACTACAAAGAAACTCGCTCCGGAATAGCCAAGCTACCAGCTAGAAAAACTTTGAATTGAAAATCCCTTCATCGTCATCATCAACTGGATGGAAATGGGCAGGAGACCTGGTCCGATTTGTACCATCAAGTTCAGTACAATATATGACTGCTATCAAGTCTATGATGAGAAGACATAGACAAGTTTTATCCGTTAACAAGTTGAATTTTATATAAGGTTATTTTATCACTGGACAGTAATTTTAAACATAATGGTTCATTATGTATTTGCGCAACTGTGAATTTTTATTTCATTGTATGTCTACTTTGTTTTTAGTGTATTTTATATTTACGCTTTTATTGTGGAAGGAAATAAAAACATAAACCGAAAAAAAAACCCTCAAAATATTCTCATTGAGAGCATCAAGAAAAAACACGTTTTTATAAGATTAAATTTCTATATAAATATATACAAATTGAAGTTTTAAGGACAAAAGTTCCTACAAAGCTTCACTACGCTCTCAAACTGAGTTTAATTCCAGTGTAGTTGTGCTCAATCCAGAAGCATAATAAACTTTCATTTATATTAACATGAAAAACAATGAACCCTTCACAAAAAAGAACCGGTCCATATGACAAAAGTAAGATCCCCTAATTATGCATTAAATTTAGACATCATCATTAACGCTGTTGATCCTTAATGATTCAATTAATTAGTTGACTGCCCCAGCTAATAGACACAAATATCTATATAGATATATACACTACAAAAAAGCTGGAATACTTATTTAAAAAATCGTTATTGAAGGCTCTGATGAGACTATAATTTCCTTTTTTTTCCTTCTCTCCTTGTGTTTTTCTTTCGTTCTTTGAATTCAAAGATGGTTCCTTGCTACTACCATTTATTATTATTATTATATTATTGCTGTAGTTCTCCTTCTATACATATAAATTTTTCCTCCAACTTCTTTCTCTTATTAAACCATGTACCATATCATATGCTATATTATACACATAATAGCTTTTTTTTGGGTGTGCGACGTACTGCCTATCTTTGTACGTGTTTAAAAGATCGAATAATAATAATAATAATAATCTATACACATATATTGTATTTTGAAACCATAATAACAATAAAGAATACTCAAATGAAAAAGAAGAGACTACAAAAAAACAATAACAATAAGTAGAGTAGTAATATTTTGGAAATGGGATTTACAGATGGGAGGAAAAGGAAGATGGAAGAAAAGAAGAGAAGGAAAAAAATACATATCTTTGAAGCCGGCATTTTTAATTAAAAAATGAACCTTTTTGATATGTGCCGTGTAATGCCAATACATATCTGGCTTTGCAATAAATCATTATTAGTGATGGGCTGGGATATTGGCTTAATGGAAGATAAAGCAGAGAGCACGCGATCTCTATTTTACTCTTTGTATTATGGTTGTGTTGTTTATGATACATATATTTTTTTCCTCATATAGTTGTAATTGCATTTATAATCAATATTGTTTACCGGTAGAGTTTTCATCTATTAAGGAGTCTTTATAATTTGCCGATATATATGCTTTTAAATAGCTGTAAATGATTGAATACAAGTGGATTGCGCAAAAGTTAATAAACGTACACTCTCAATGTTGAGGGCGCAGGTTCGACCTCTACCAAGAGGGGAAAGCAATTTTCGGTCAACCTCATTAATAAGATCCTAGGCACCATTAACTAATTCACAAGTTAATATGCTTTATTATATCCGATTGAATGCAATTCAATCGAATCAAATAGGTAAAAAATAGTACTTTTGAAAAATATGAAGAGGAAGTTAAAATTATATACATATAATAATAAGCCTTAAGATAAAAAGTTCTCATTAAGAGACTCCAACAAAATATGCACCAAGCATAATAAATAAATATTATATATATTCAAGAATGAATGGGATCGTGTTTAAAATAAGTTCGTTCTCTTGAACTAAAGTCATGTATCTTTTTATCAAATAAAAAATAACACCAAATGTTTGTCTTAGTCTTTATTGTTTCATTTCGTTTTACTTCGTGGTTATATACATAAAAACATTATTATTATTATTTTATCAAAATATTTTTGAAATGAGTATCGACATCATATATATTTGAATTGATGGTTCAAAATTTGAGATATTCAATTTGCTATCCATTGAAATGTATGATGGTTCGTATGCAATGAATGTTAAGGAATTAGGCTTCAATTATTGATTCTTTTTCATGTGTATTCATATGATTTCGAATTATATAATCCAAAGACAGAGTGAGTCTTTTCAAATTGAACTATTACGTCCCATATTAACAACTTTCTATCCTTAATTTGAAGTAAAACCTTACCCCTCCGCATGTATACAGTACGACTTTTAATCTTATTCTCAATGTCGAGGATGCACTCTATTACGCCATGATTGAGTGATTTAATTGATTAGGCTTCCAATTATTCCTAGATGCAAGATGTCAAAACGTTGCCTGATAGCGCATGTAGTTAAATGTAACACGTGAATAATTGGGTTAGTCTATAAATATATGTCTGAAGTTATTTGAACTATTCTTTGTTAGGCATCATTTGATGCTAATCAGCAGACGTAAACACAAATGTTGATGTACATGATAGAGATATAAATACATAGAGAGCTTCTGGGTACTTCAGAGAAATGCGTCATTGTGTCAAGAATACAGCTCAACGATGTTTCTCTGCCATTCGAGGGAATAAAATACGTCATTGTGTCCAGAATACAGCTGAACGATGTTTTTCTGCTATTGGAGGGAATAAGCTCTCTATATATCTCTATGGAACTATGTGATGTATACACAGTTAACTTTTTAGTGCTATAGAGAACATACAATCTAAAAAAACAACAACATTACACTTCAATGTACAATATACATATAGCAATGAAACATGATCTTACACAAGACCACATCAAACATAGTATGAATTGATAATCATTTAACAGTTTTTTACATAAATGTACAAAGTCATGTGCTTCATTTTGTAAACTTTTATTAAAATGGAATTTTGAACTAAAATGCTTATTAAGTTTAGTTATTTTAATTAAGCATCTTTTTAACTTTTTTAAATTCGAAAAGTGATATAAAATAAATTATTTATGAATAACAGATCTTCGTTCTCTTTTTGTATGAATTGATAACTCCTTTATCTGTATGCTGCCTGATAAATATGTTGCCTGTTTGCTCATAACGAAGTAGGTCAATGTTTGGACGTACATGCTAGTCTTTTTTATTATTATTGATTTGGTTCAATTGTATGTCTATTATTTATTTATATATATAATGTAAAAAGAAGAAAACCATCAGGATCTTCCCAAAAGGGACTGTAAGAATATCCTAATAACATTGTCATTAATAAAGAATCTATACAAACTTTAAATAAAAATCCAAAAGGAAAAATATTTAACAAAAAAATGCAGAATAAACTGAACTATAATGCTTGTTTACATTTTTTTTTGTAAACAACTCGTCAAGTAGTTTTTAATATTTTCATGTTTTGTTGTTTCTTCTTTTTATTACAATGTCTTTTACCGATTTTAAAAAGTGTTGAATGACCAAAAAATATATTTAAAAAAATCATACCAAAATACAATATTCTTTGTGTAAGATATACTTAAAAAATAAAAAAACCTAAAAAAGTATATGTTAATTCTAAAAATTGCTGTTAATAAATTTAACCATAAAACATTACAATAGCCTAACAATTTCCGTGACTAACTTTTTTTAATAGTAAAAATACATATTTAAGTATATTTTCAACGTCAAAGAATTCAATCTTTATATTGTGCGTTTTCAAAAAATTATATAGGAGCATACAGATGTAAAGGTAAGGTATTTTTACTCATATATAATTATTTTAGGTTATAAATAATTGAAATTTATCACTATTTACCTCATCCAATCATTCTGTAATGTAAAAAATACATATAATTCCTTGTTTATTTTTTTCACTATCTAATAGCCTCCTATCCAAGGATTTTTAAAGATCTTAATTTTTGCGTAGCGGTGACGGTTTGAAGTGTTCCGATGCTCAAAGGATTAGAGTTTTTAGGACAAGTTCTCTTCTTGATTGTATAAAAGTGCTGTCTTAACAAAGTTAATTAAAAATATCTGTAAGGTGAGCTCAAGATATAACTTTGTAAAAACTTATTTTATTTAAAAAATATAGAAAAGTAGACCAGGTATTACGGGGTCCACTGAGTGTCAGTCGCAAATATCTTTACGGTCCCCCCTTTTATTGATGAATGATGTGAAGGAGGCTCCTTATCTGATTCAAATATATAGCAAATGCCAAAAAACTGTAGAGGGATTTGATACAGTTTTATGACAAAGAACTATAACTAGGTATTTGCAAAAAATCATTGCAAACGTAGAAACATGATTTAATAGTCTTCCTCCATACATTTAAAAAGTGCATT
>CP045896.1:21348219-21375019 GCA_013387185.1 Caligus rogercresseyi | reverse complement strand
CCCAGTCGTGAAAAATCCGCCTCGGAAGGCTCATAAGGACCCCGTGACGGGTGGAGGTTTGCACTCTCTGAGTGTTATATGCCTGTAGTTCTTAAAGCAGTTTATTTTTCGTTTTTAATAACAGACTACTTTCGCCAGGGTTTTTGTATAGAGATATAAAAATATAGAGAGCGATTCCCTTCAATAGCAGAGAAACATCGTCGTTCAGCGCTCACCATTGCCCAATGTAAACAAAGTAATTTGTCCTATGTCATCGTAATTGATCATAAAATTTGTTTATATTGGGGAATTTGACGTATTTCTTTGAAGAATCCAATACGCTCTCTATGTCTTTATATTGTATTGTTTTTTTTACATCCTTAAATACGTTTACTTTCATAACATTATTTTATATATACATTTCCCCCTTCCATTTTACAAAGATTTGTAGTAGATATCGCTGAACAAAGTCTTCCCTTTGTTCCTTGGGGAACACTTTAATAACTAATTAGTGAGAATGTAACGATGTTGGAGCCTAATATAATAGGGAAGCAGTCAATGAAGAGGAAATACTATATTATTATTTTATTTCTTTAGTGGCTAATTAATTAACTCCTTGGTTTGTGTGTACATGGTTGTACAATACCCTCCTCCTGATGACTAGGACGACGACGTCATCTTCACATGAAGATAAGGAGAAGGGCGACAGGAGGAGCAATTAAACAATGAAAAGAAGAGGGATTGTCGTTGTTGCGTAAAACACACACACACAAAACAAAATTCTTCTTCTTAAGGAGATCTCTTTTTAATTAGAGGCCCTTTCATTCAGCATAGTGTTCCTTCCTTTTGGTTGTGCCTTTACTAAAGAGAATATTGTGTGTGAGAATATTTTGAGAGTATAACTTGAGTATATATGGAAGTTATGTAAAGTGCATATAAAAATTAGAGCAATGGGAGGAAAGAAGTGTTAGAAAGTCTTCTTTATATAAACAAAAAATAATGATTTATAAATATTTTTATAAATATTATTATTATTATATAGAGGATAACAATCATGTGTCTGAGATCCTCCTATTTTTACTTCTCATTTGGATCGATTGGCTTATTTGATCAAGAATGCGCAACTGTTTACCTGTTGGTGATATAACTCTATGGCCTCGCTGATTGTAATATAACTAAGTGTCCTTACTATATTTCTGTTCGTAGGTAGTAAAACCAAAGTATCTATAAGCCACACTAACTCAATTTGAGGTAAAAATTTCCCGGTTGCCATTTACCCTAGTCGTACACAAAAAAAAACTTATGTGAAGCTTTGAGATATTTCTAAATGAGCCTTTATTGCCTTCCTTTCATCACACGAAAATTAAGAATAATCGTTGATTTTTGATGTCATCCCATTTTTATTCCAAATTGCCCACTAGTAGAAAAAATCAGACTTGTAAACGTTCCGATTTTTGTCGTTCCGTTCCGCATTCCAATCTGAATTGGATAATAGATTGATAACCGGTATTTCGCTAAATCAGTAGTACTGGAGGTAATACTTCTCCAACGATACTTATTTTTGTTCCTTCATAAAAGTAACGGATAATTGCAGTATTTCTGTTCATCGGTAGCAGTAGATGCAGAAGTTTTGAAGATCAAAATTTTGATGCCTCTAAAATGAATTAAGCCCCCCTTAGAAATGGGCTACCGATTGATAATCGGTATGCTGGTATATGGGTAGTAATTAGATTTTTTTATAATGATACCCATATTTTTGGCACCTTCCTTAAACTACGCAATATCCATTGAATTATCATAATCTTAATATCCCTTCAATGAATGGGACTTCCGTCCTCTGTAGATGAGCAGTGTCGCCTTTAAAAAAAATATATAGACTTTCTCTCTTCTCTTGAGATGGGAGCTTTACTGAAATTAAAATTTTTAAGTATATTTAATTTGTCTTTAAAATTATTTTTTATGTTCGTTAATTATTTTTTTATTGGAGTTCTGTAATTTTTTCAATCAACAGCTTTATCCAACCTGGGTGAAGAGAAGAAAATGAATTCGAAAAATTATTACTACGTTGTTATATATTACAAAATACTCGACTTACATTCTGATACTCCATTATAAATAATTTTCATAGAATATAAAATATTTGTAAAAGAATAGTAAGGAGGTAAAGTTTAGTATAAGGAATAAT
This sequence comes from Caligus rogercresseyi, assembly GCA_013387185.1. NCBI lineage: Eukaryota > Metazoa > Arthropoda > Copepoda > Siphonostomatoida > Caligidae > Caligus > Caligus rogercresseyi. The sequence continues at coordinate 21,372,855 of CP045896.1, read as the reverse complement.
TAATTTTTAAATTGATCTGTCAAAATCGAAGAAAAATCTCAAACTCAAAGGAAGCTCACAAAATTTTGTGTCTAATAAAATCCCAGATAATATATTATAGTCCAAAACTTTACAAAAATATATTCATTCAAACTAAAATATTTATCTAAGTAATTGCCATTGCTAACCATTAAAACCCCAACGCACTACGATTTATTGGACATGACGATGGATTGGCACCCTATAATCCTTATTTTGAAATAACAAATTATTAACCTTTAGTAGACTTTCATCGTTTCGTTCCCCTTTCTGTTCCCAGAGTTCTTGTTTCGTTCAGCGTTCCATTCATTGAAAGATCGTTCCGTTCACAAACCCATAAATAATGCATCACATTATATATATATATATATATATTTGGGCTGTCAAAATTGCTCAAAAATGACATTCGAATGTTCGTTAGAAAATAAATCACGAATTCGAACTTATTCGATTTTTTTTGTAGAAAAGAATTTCCAAAGAAAGTGATGACGGTTTTTTTTTAGAAATGAATTTCCAAAAAAAGTGAAGACGTTTTTTTTAGATAATAATTTTTTTTAAAGTGACGACGTTTTTTTTTATTTAAAAAAGAGTAAAACTGTTTTTTAACATTCGAATAAAAAATTTCACGTTCGAATTCGCTTTTGGGATACTATTCGAATTCGAACAACGAATATTCGTTGACAGCCCTAATATATATATACATATATAGATAGATTATATATCAAACTTGTTGATTATCGTTCATTTGTAACGATTCAATTTAAAATTAACAATGAACGACGAACGATAACTTTTGGCGAACGACAAACGAACGACAATTTTTCGCGAACGTCAACAAGATATATATATATATATATAATCGACCCTTTCAAATGAAATAACTCAGCTGAAAATACCTCCTAAATGAACTCTTAGAGATCATCAAGTATAAAGAAGTAGTTAGCCAATTAATATTGTAAATATTCACAAATATGTGGCTCGTCAGCGAGAATATATTTTTTAAAACTGTCTTTACAAACCTTAAAATATAGAAAATCATAAGTTCCAAATATCTATAAGTGAGCCACACCTTCACCCACATTAGGAACAATATTCGCTTACGTAGCGTACAATGTATTCATGTAAAGAAACGAAGATCCCTCAGTACCGCCGTCTCAGTGAATACTGTGCATTATTTGCTGAAATGCTTAGTCAATGACAAGGTTCTTTCTCTCACTGCGTAGACCCATGAAGGAAAGAAATAGAAATAATAATAATAATAATATTCTCCCAATAGTCGTCATAATATCTACATACATTTATGATAAGGCGTACTTTATCGTTTTTTTCTCTCTCTCTCTCTCTCTCTTTCCTCCACTCCTGTCTTCTACCAAGAAGCACAAGTCTCTTCTTATTGGCTCAGGAAGGGGAAGAGAGGAATACACAGACATACATATATTGTGCAATATGGTATATGTATATGGTGATCATACATATCCATGCTTTGTCGTCTTTTTCTTTTCTTTAGTTCATGGCCCTCCTTCTCCTTCCTACCATAAAGATGCCTCGCCCACAACACGCAATTGTCAAGCAAGACGGTGAAGCTTATGGAATATGACTATATGAATACAAATATACAATCGACGCAGCAATTGGAGAGATGTTATAGATCCATATATATGGATCTAAGGAATTAAAGGAAGAAATGAGGACTTATTATTTCACGAGATATATTTATGATCAGTGTTGGTCGAATATTACTTTGAAAGTAGTAGGTAATATACTACTTTTTACTGCGTAGTAATATTTTTTTGAAATATAGTTATTACTTCTAATATACTACTTTATATTAAATATTACTTTTTTGAGCATTCCGAAATAATAGTAAGTAAAGGCAATTCAAATAAGATTTGTAAAAATCCTCACCAAACCTAGTTTGCATGTCCACTGGGTGACGTCACATAATACATTCACAGGTCATTCATTTTCATCAAACATGCCTGTCGAATATTTTTTTCACGAAAGTAATATGTAACTAGGATATTACATATTAGTTATTACTTGAAAGTAATATCTAACATGTTTGTTCTCTCTAGTTAGTCGCAGTAATATAACTAAGTAATATATTACTCGTACGTGCGTTAGGGAAACAACACTGTTTATGATTGAATAAAATAAAGCTGTAAATCTATAAATGCAACGGTATTATAACATTTGGCAATTTTAAAATTTTCCTTGGGCAATTGTAGGTAACAGGAATATATTATAACTCTATGGATATATCATAAATAGAGGACTCCTGACCTCTATTGGCCTCTGACGTTACTTTTGAGGTCAAACACATAAGCAATTGAGGGATGTTCTATCATATGTCATTCAAAAGAGAATAGAACGCATTGCCTGAAACGAGTCTATGACTTCATTTTTGACCTCTCGTGATAGATGCCGGTGTGCGAGGTGTACTTGGTTCATAGATCAAAAATACTTTATATATATCAATTTTCAAGGAAAGTGGTCCTACCAAATATAATGCATAAATACATATATCCTAATTTTTTGAAGGCATCAACTTTTTATATATTTTAAAAACAATTTTAATGTATGGATTATATGCAACAACAACAAAACAAAACAGAACCCTCAAGTTTTGAAATGAGTCCAAAGTGATATTATACCTGCAACAGGGGAGATTGGGTGGAGGTGGAAGACTGAACTACTGGCTTGCTAGCGTGGAAAAGGTCACACGCCAAATGCATGAGACTTGTTAGAGGATCCAATGGAATATTTTAATTAAAGAAACCATTGTTTATTATAATAAATAATCAGTATATATATATATATATTATACAAGTACAAAAAATCCAATTTTTACTTTTTTTTAATATGGCCTCATAATCAATAAAAATGCATCCTCAATATTACTTTAATTATTTCATTAATAAGGTAACTCCTCACACTGAGGGGAAAAAGATGTTTTTATTTATTCTTGGATCATCAAATCTGACAGAATAAAAACATTATTTTCTTCATAATTCGTAAAAGAAATGAAAATAGAGTTACAAATGAGATAAACTCCTCACACTGAAAGAAAGAAGATTGTTTTTTTCTTCTGGGTCATCATATCTGACGGAATAAGAACACATTATTTTTCTTCACAATTCTTAAAAGAAATGAAAATAGTTACAACATGATAAACCTCCTCACACTGAAAGAAAGAAATATTGTTTTTTTCTTCGTGGTCATCATATCTGACGGAATAAGAAACATATTTTTTTCATAATTCGTAAAAGAAATGAAAATAGAGTTCCATGAGATAAACTCCTAAGACTGAGGAAAGGAATTGTTTTTGGGTCTCATATCTGACAGAATAAGAAACATTATTTACTTCATAATTCGTAATTAAAAAAAGAGTTACAAATAAGCAAGTTATATTTGCGTTTGAAAGAACTACCAAATACCATATATTTATCCCTATTAATGGAGAGTGCTTTCAAAGAATAGTAATCTTTTTTCACAAGTGTACACCAAGGTGAATACGGGGAAAAGGGTTTTCTAAGAACGGTTTTTAAACATAGGGAAGGAGGAAGTGGTTCTCATGGTCTATGAGTATGCAGGGAGGGGTGGTTGTAAAATGAGGGAGGCAGGAGTAATTAGGAGCCTCCTTCAGGGCATCTCATGAACTCCTAAGAAGTGATGCTTGTTACCTCTTCCAACACACAACACGCGGTCAGTTCATCGTCTACCTGGTCAGTCATTCATTCAGAGAAAGAAGGGAAGAAGAAAATAGAAGTAATTACCACCTAAGGGCCAGCACACAAAAGAAAATTGTCTCTCTCTCTCTCTCTCACTTAAACATAATTCTCCCCTCTTTCTCAACGCTGAGATATAAATGATGAATACTCTGAGATGCGTTCAAAATCACATGATACATGCGCGTGGCTTTGTTTAGCCATAATGGTAATAATAATAATATTGAGTTGAAGGGGGTTGGTTTTTGTCCATGTGAGGGCTAGCATATATATATAGGTTATGAAAAAGTTAAGAAGGTTAAGGTTTCTGATTTGCAAAGTCTTCTATACTGTCATTATGTCAGATATATGGCTTCAACAGAAGTAAGTTAATTATGAAGAAAAATGATTTTATGTTATCTAGCTTCTTTTATATGAGTTTTTTGGAATAACTGCATATATTTATATATATACATCATATAAAATATATATATCATATATTTATATTAAAATAAGGACGACCGGGTACCCGCCCGGTCCCGGCTGTTTTTTGAGCGTCCCGGCCAGGCCCGACTTTTTTATGCACCGGGCCGGGATTTCATTATATTTTTTTCGTTTGTCATTAATAGTTTTTGTTTAGAAAGACTTTCAAAAAATATATACTTTTTAGAAAGGACGTTTGGATATGCTGTTTTCTAAAAAAACGTCATATTTTCGGAGAATTTTTTTCCAAAAAAAAACTCTCACTTTTTTTTGGAGCTTCTTTTCTAAAAAAAGTCGTCACTTTTTTTTGGAGATTCTTTTGTAAAATAAACGTCGTCACTTATATTTTTGGGAAATTTGTCATTTCAGATTGTCGAAGGAACGAAATATATATCAAGTCCCGGCCCGATTTGGCCTGGCCCATCTTAAAAATTTAAGTCCCGTCCCGGGTCCCGTCTTTTCTTTATTTATATATATATATAAGAAAAGATAAAGGTCCACAAACGCTCGTGATAAGGTCATGACGGAATAAATCTTAATCACAAATTTTATTTTTATATTATAACACTATTAAATAAGCCTATTTTGAGCAGATTTTCGTACATATAAACAGGAGATTTATCATAAAATAGACCCATGAGGGTACATATCAACATAAACTACGTACGGTAAGGTAGGTTCGTGAAGAGTAAACAATAACATCAGTCGTTGATTCTTGGACTCACTAATATCAAGGATTTTGGCGTAACTCCTCATTAACCAAGAAGAATGGTGATCATTTGAACGAAAAAGTGCTCAAAATGGCTCATTTTTTTGGTTATAAAATATTTATTAGGTTATCTAAAAAACGAGTAAATAAATACACCAGATAACAATAAAATAAATAAAAAATATTTTAGACAGTTGTGTTTTAGAAAAAACATAATTGAACATTATAGAACAAAATTTGGGCTCATTTTACTACTTTTATAAAATTATCAATATCTGAACACAAATTGTATCATCAGATTTTTCTTGTGTATAAGTGTTATACAAATCCTAGAACCATTAAAGAGGGTCTTTGAACTGATAGTGATTAAAAACGAAGAAGATTAAGAAGTTGATGGATATATCTCCATTAAGGGTTAGAGATCTATTTTTTTAAACATATTTTCTTTTTGCTGATGTTGTAGAATAAGTATGTAGTATATTTGTTGTTTAAATATGAAAACCTCGTGCTCTATCATCTTGGAGTAAACATACATTGCATTCATTATATTTATAGTGAGTGTTGTTCCATCATCATCTATGAATGAATGCAGTTCTTAAAAACAAAACGTCTAAAAGCAAAACATGAACTGGGTCTTGATGAGGAATGAAAACGATGCAGAGGAGAAAAAATAATAATAATAAGATGGTAGATAAATAATAATAATAATAAATTGAAACAAGCGCATCAATAAGGAATTAAAATAAAAAAGTTTTTGATCTTTTGTCTTGTAGGATGAAGATCCTTCTTACCCAACGGCCGTCTGCACTAGATATGAGTGACGTAAGATGAAGCCATCCCAATATACCTACCTTCTTTCTAACAAGTGCATGGGAGGTAGCGAAGGAAAGAATCGATATCAATTTTTCCTTGTTGATTTCATCAGGATATTTCTTTTGCCTATTTGGTTCGATAGAATTGCATCCGACAGGATATAAATAAGCATACTAGCATTAAATTAGTCACTCGAACCTAGGAACTTATCAACGAGGTAGAACCAAAATACATCTTCCTCTCTCGAGATTGGAATATATTTATATTTATATACATATATATATATATATATATGATATATCAGGCTTGTAACGGAACGCAAATTGAACGGCGTTCAGCTGAACGCACGTTCAATGAACGGAACGCTGAACGGAACGCAACTTTTTTGTCGTTCATTAAGCAATTGTTCGTTGTTCATCGTTCGTTCGTTTTTTTTATTTTTTTGCCTATATGGTTCGATATACTTGCATCCGACAGGATCTAAATGAGCATTATAGCATAAAATTAGTCACTCGAACCTAGGAACTTATCCTCGAGGTAGACCAAATACATCTTCCTCTCTCAGAATTCGAAATATATATAATATTCGTTCTCCAGTGACGTCCTTGAGTAGTTACACTGCTAGGTTACATGTTTGTTTTTTATTGCCCAGACCTTAATATACAGACCTTGGTATAATAGTATTATAGCATTAAAATTTGTCACTCGAACCTAGGATCTTATCAATGAGGTAGTAGACCCAATACACCTTCCCGCTCGGATTCGACCTGCGCCCCCACATTGAGAGTTGAACACGCCTTACGCACACGGCTATCGCACTCCCTTAAGATATTATAATATTTTGCATCCCAAATAATATAACGTTTTTGTATGCGACAAATTAAATATATATAATCAATGACAATTTTTTTTTGCCTTATTGGTGTGACTGACTATAATGAGCGTTATAGCGTGTAAATTAGTCTATCGAACCTAGGTTTAATCAATGAGGTAGACAAGAACTGACCTTTCCCTCTCGGGATTCAAACCAGCGCCCCGACATTGATAGTTGAAGACGCTTAACGCACATGGCTATTGCCTCCCTTTTTAAGCCTACTAATATTATAAATAATCTCCATTTAAGGTACGAGTTTGAGATTTGGCTTTCAATATTGTCTTTTAATCTAAATATTTATTGATATTGTCAAAAACACAAACCTTCTTTTGTCATTATACATATTTGAATTGTTTTATATATATTTTACATAATAAGACCTTACTAATGAGCACAAAGGTCATATGTAATTTTGACCGAGTATAATCCAAAAAAACGCAGTAACAAATCTATTTAATAAGAAAAAAATTACTTTTTTCTAAATTGTTTGGATATTACAAGTAATATTAGTAAATCTTATATTTAAGAATATTTGACTTAATTTTAATATCGGTGCTTTTTTATTTGGTTTACATATTATTAAGGTTTTTAAGACATGTTCAATATGTTTGTATTGTTCTAATACATGTATTTTGTGCATAATTCCATGAAATATAGCTTAGAATCATGGTGTTAAGGACTGCGAATGGGTGCAAAAGGAAGAACTCATTACTCTTCATAAGTGACAAGATATCACGATGCTATACTTGTGGTGAACTGAGGTTCTAATATATAGAGTCGAATACAGAGTCGAAATGGCTTATAGAAATTTAGCAGCATTTCCGTCCTTATGAAAATATAACACTAGTTAATAAGTGAAAGAGAGTAATGACCTTGGTTTCTTAAAAAAGGATTTATGAACAAAACATAACTACTGCTATATTTTCTATTCAACAAATGAATGCTTATTAGTTAAAAAGTGCCTACATACTTTAAAAATAAGACATATGCGATTAAATAAATCATATTCATGTATTAATCCAAGAATCTAATTAAATATTCATAAAAAACTTTTTCTATTTAATATCAATATTTGAACTTTATGAAAGCTTCGAAAAATCGTCGTTAGAGGGCGCTAGATATCCACCAGACCTTCTTACCCAAAGGCACTGGCTTCTTCTAATTTTTTTGGCTGTTCATCTCAAGAAGCATTCCTTCCTTCGCCACAACTATGCCATTAAATTATTCCTATTAATATACACAATACAAAATGGTTTCTTTAAAGCTCATTAAGAATTACGTAAATGCTGATGAGGTAAATAATAATAATGAAATACTTACTAGAGCCTGCCAATGATTTCATGATGAGTTGGAGAGTAATAATATGGAGGAGTAGGGCAGTAAGAACTCTGTGGCCAAGTCTATAATTATGTATTCCCATACAAATGTATATTTTCACTCTAGATATTAAAAAAAGTGTACTCTAAAGGAATTGTTAAGATTTAACCCTTATATTGTGTTAGAAAGCTGTTTACACCTGTGGTGTTCGCGGGTCAATTTTGACCCGTGATTTGAAAATGCTTTAAAATGCTTAAAATCACCAGTTTTCTTCCAATATTGTTTTTCAAGTCATTGTTGGCTTAGTATACATTCATATAAATGGAACCAGTGTGGGAAATTTCTTTAGTTGGCTCCACAGACACAGTGTTTTAAAATGTACCACTCGTGTAAAATGTGTGTGTGTGCCTGAATGCGCTTTCTATATGTGTCTGTCTGTGCATGTGAAAGAAGCCTGTTTGTGTGTGGGGGGGGGGGGGGGGCGTGTGTGTGGCCATAACTGGGCATATTGGGCCACAATTGATCCTCAGAGCAACCCATAACTTTTAGGTGATGCATAAAACAGCCAGTATTCTCTGCCGGGTCATTTTTGACCCGTAACACCACAGATGTAACTTTTTTTTTTTGGAGACCTTTATAATTTACTAAAATGGTGAAAAATGATATTTCTGCATTCAATCGGGTGTGTCTGAGGATTAGATGAAGCCTCATTCCAGAGCAAAAAAGCAAATGGTAATTTTTACACATTCAAACTAGAAAACGGGTCAATTTTGACCCTAACACAATAGAAGGGTTAAAGCTAAATATTGATTGAATGACGGATTGCTTTCAAATAGAGCAAAACAAAATACAGTTCTTATAGTTTGGCAGTGATAATTAAAATAATAATATTGTATTTCACAGCTTATGTAGAATACATAAAAAACCTTAAGATAATGTATGAAAAATCACATAAGTAAATAGTTTAAATTACAATTTTATCTTAAGGGTTGAACTAAAAGCACTAAAATACAGTTTAAAAAATTTCAATTGGCATACTTACTAAAAGAATTTAACATAGGTGTGGGACCTTTTTCTTTGATGGAAATTAAATAAATGTGAATAATAAAAAGCAATTGGTATGATCAAGTAAGGCATCACATAACTTGGGGCTGTTGAGGTGACAACATCAACTCAGAGATATCATTTATCCTCATTTCTTATGGTCACTCCCCATGGGCCTCAATCAATGTTACGAGTCATTTAAATAAGCCTTGGGTCATGCAAAAAGACGTAGAAATATAACGGAAAATGAGTATCTAACTGTAAAGATCATTTTTTTGGACGAGTTTTCGAAGAATGGCTATAATGGCATACTTAGTCATGCAGTAGTAAATGCACAATAAAATATTATATAAAAGAGAATATGCTCTAAATATGCATCATTTCTTTATTACTAAATCCTCTCATTATCAAGTAATTAACTCATTAATTATACCCTCATAAAATGATAAATGACCATTCTCCAATGTTGGTTTTCAGACCCTTCAGCGACCTTCTCAGTTCATATATATTTAAAGCTATAAAGTTTCTTCTTCCTTCTTCTTTTTGGTTCCCTTGAGAAGACCTTGATGACTTGAGGACTCTGGGTGCCTTTATTTGAGTGTATATAAAACTCATATGATGAACATTTATTGCTTAATTGTTTATGAAATGCAATTAAGTTGTGTGATTAAGCCTCTGGCTTGGGGGTTTCATGATCATCAACAACAAAAAAAGACAAATTTGTCTTTTTTTTTTGTCTTGAGCCAAGAGTGGGTTCTTTGAAAATATGCCTGTGCTCAATAATAATAATAACAATGCAATTGAGACGAGTGCTCATTATAGCCATTGGCATTGAAAACAACAAATGCAAGGGTTCTTTTTCTTTTGATGGGGGCCACTTCAATGACATAGGCATTATTTACTGCTAATGTGGTTGAAGGTTCGCTCTAAGGTAATTTGATTTTTAAGGTCTTATTAGATGTTGTAAATTAAGGACTTGTTTAGATGGCTTCATGAAAGGTATATATATATATATATATATATAAAGAGATTGTTTGTGATTTAACGTTCATTTGTTTTCGTTCATCGTTTGCGAACGACAAAGTTTTTGACGAACGATAAGGAAAACTCATTATCGTTCGTCGTTCGTTTTTGGCGCCAAAAAAAGACAAAGATTTTTAATTTTCATGGGACATAAAAATATATAAATTCCTTTTTTTTTTAAACGTCGACAATTTTTTTCAGATTGTCGAACGACAAACGAACGATGAACGATTCAATTTAATAATTAACGACGAACGGTAACTTTTGGCGAACGACTATTTTTGCGAACGTCAACAAGTCTGATATATATATATTATTTATTTAGACAAAAGTTGCAACGCTTCAAATATAGAAATTGGTAGCATTTAATCCCACCCACTAGACATGTCTCCATTATATGGACAGTATTCAGTAGTATTTGTGATACATATGCCCAAAAATAAAAATTAAGCATATAATTTTATGAAATTAGAAAAAATTGAATCTAATAAACTCAAATAAAGTTTTAAATAAATCCCCTATGAACATGAATTAAACAAATCGACTTATTACATATAGGTGCACTTTAGTTGAGCCTACTATGACTGACTTGCAAAGTTGGTGTTCAATAAGTCTTAAAAAATTCCAATTAATTAACGTTGAAGTAAAAAACACTTTTTTTATAGTTTTGCTAGAAATCACCTTGAACTCTGCAATTGTGAAATCAGATATTTGATGACAAATTATAGTTATGAAATTTATGAATGTGTTGGGAGAACAAAACATTTTACATTTTGCTAATATTCATATTTATTAAACATATCACTTGAGGAGATACTTTGAGTCCTATCATTTCTTTTATTATTAACACACTTTTCGTACTCTCAAATAGTATATTAATATAGAAAAATACAATACAGACCAACAGTCAAGGGAAACAGATTTGTTAAAATAACTGGATATGAGGAACGTGTAACGTTCAGTATTTTATAACCGTGGTTCTTCTAAAGCACTTTTTAAGACTTCACAATCTCGGAATCATTTAATTACTTTATAACACAAAAGAAAAAATATATTCCTTAACACTTCTGGTGCTGGATGGCAATATGCAGCGGATTTATTTAAATCCTACCCCAAAGTTTCGGCAAAGTATTTTACAATGTTAAAAAAATAAAATAATCTTATAAAACTTTTCAAAGAATTTAATTTATCTGAATGATTCATTATGGTTTTAATGTTTTGTGTGTGTATTGAGTTTTAAATATGTATTGTTTTTGATGTTTTGGCATTATTTATGAATATTTTGTTGTTATATTTTATGTTTTGAAAGGCAACTCAGGCGAGGAATAATTTAAACTACAATGTTTATTGATGTTATACACATAATTCTTCCCCAAATACTTTATTATATTTTGTTGTATCTTATATCATATAATATTTTAAGCCTCAACAAAATAAAACATATATTCCTGTTTTCAATTTGTTTAAATGTTTATGTTAAACTGAGTTTCTTTTAAAGAAAATAAACATTGAAAGACATAGCCTTCGAAATAAACACCCAAGAAGAATCAACTTTTAGAATGTATGAAATCATGAAGAGCTTTCCTTGTTCATCTATATATTACTTTGCATAGAGTTGTTTTCTTCGGAGTCGTCAACCATTAGTGTTGTTTTTGTTATTATTTTTGAGCAGATAGTCATCTAGTCACATGAAGAGAAAATAATCCAACAACACATGAATGCGCGTTTTTTTGCAGCATTGCCTTATTTTTGTAAGGCAAATATAATTATTCTGGAACATCAGCAAGATACCCATGTAAAAAGTGGGTAGAAAGCAATGGTCAAGATGATGTAAAGAATCAAGTATGGCCATGATTTACTCTATGGATAAGAAGGCATTATTATTATTATTTTCTTCTCTCCGGAGAAACAAAAAAAAAGAAGTAATTGAAGGGAGAGGAGATAGATAGGAGTGATCCGAAGTAGGTAATTACTTAACCCCCGGAAGGAAAATTTCATAGTGTACCCATCTATCTCTAAAGCAACTAGAGCGGTAGTTGTGGAGTAATCATAAAAAAGGGATCCTATAAAAAGTGAATTACCCGTATTAAAAAAAGTAGGGAAAAGAAGGGGTCTCACAGAATAAACATTATTAATATAATAAGCAGGTAAGCAGCCCCGGGACCGGCGGCCTAATAACGACGATCAGCCTGCCTCCAAGCGAGACTCACGCACTGACAGAGTGATTTAGCAAGGAGCTACACAAAAAGAAGAATGGAGCCATATATATATTTATAGGATTTATGGAAGCCATCTCCATTTATGGAAAGACGTCATTGTTGATTCTCTTTTTGATGACGACACACGCAATACGCGTTGTCTATTAAAGGCAAGTCGTCATAAAAATATGGACGCTTTATATTTTTAGATAGAAATTACTAGTTTAATCTTTCAGAGAAATAGTGTCAAGTATATAAGCATAACAGACTCTCTCTCTCTCTCTCTCTTTATATATATATATATATATATATATATATATATATATATATATATATATATATATAGCCTACTGAATTGATATGTAAGTGGGCTTGTTTTATTAGAAAAAAGAACATATAATTATTATACTTTTGGTCAAGGCTCTCATATATTATGTATTTACGACTTGACCTTCTCTGTTATTATTTTTGTTTTGTTTTTGCAAGTAGATTTTCAAGGTGATGAAACTGCATGAAAACGGTTTTACTGAGTTAATCAAAGAGCCTTGTGAAATCATGCAACTAAATCACTTGGAGAGTATTAAGTCATGGCAGTATAATTGATAATTGTACATACATATATTTTTTAAATGGTAGTTATTTGTTATAAATTTTTATACAAATACATATTAGCTCTTGTGCCAAGGTGTAAGAGGTGCAATCCAACAGTTCTTTATGACACATTAAATGTATTTGAATGAATGACTCCTTGCAGGAGATTTCAAGCATATGACTTGCTAAGGTACTTTTCTATAAATCAATTACCTAATCACCAATCAAGATTGAGAGGTGTCTATAATTACATATATAATATTAAATACAAAATTTTATTACAATCTATGGCACCATTAACATTATCACAAACGTTTCCGATAAATTTATTAATATGTGTAATATCTGGCTTACAAGATAGGAGCTTATGGAAGGACACGATAAGCTTATTTTCTTGTATTTCACACATACTTAGAATAAACGAGACATTTGATTAAGTTATCTTATAGCTCCCCCATGACTACGAGTCTTGGATAACTTTAATTCAAGCAAGAATAATGTGAGGGATTTTTTTGTTTATGAATATATTTAATAACCATTCAATAAAAGATAAGCATAAGAACATACTTTTGATATGAGTTTATTGGCACAAGAGAAGTATTTAAACGTAGACTAAGGAAAGGAAAATTGATGCAATATAGTATTCCAGTGCAAAACAAAATATTGTTCGATCCTATAAATACGTTTCATGTTATTACCTCCGCCGAAGGAGGTATTGTTTTCACTGGCGTTGGTTTGTTTGTTTGTTGGTTTGTTAGTTTGTTGGTTTGTTAGTTTGTTGGTTGTTTGTCAGCAGGATAACTCAAAAAGAACCGAACGGATTCGGATGAAACTTTGTGGAGTTGTTAGAAGTGCCAAAAGGAACAAGTGATTAAATTTTGGCATCTCTGAGTGCAGAATTAAGATGCAAAATGAGCTAAATACTAATAAATATTTCAAGTTAGCCTACTCTACCAATAGATGTCGCTGTGCTGTGAAATCGGGTCCCGGGAGCGTCTTCCTCTCGGAATTTCTGTCGAGGGGAACCCTCCCCCGTCCCTCTACGCCGCCCCAGTCGTGAAAAATCCGCCTCGGAAGGCTCATAGGACCCCGTGACGGCGGAGGTTTGCACTCTCTGAGTGTATATATGCCTCTAGTTTCCTGTAGAACTAAATATCACGACATTTTTTTTCAACTGATATCATCATCAAATATATATAAAAGCCCTGATTTAATATAACTTTCTTTCTTGTCTTATACAATAAAACAAACAACCAATGAATTATCAAAAGAGTAACCCATCGAATATATGCACTAATTCTTTTTTTATAAGTGTATATCGTACAATCTATTTTTTAAATATCTTTCGTTAACATTTTTTGCAATAAGCCATGTTAATTAAGAAATATTTACTCCCTTACAATAGTTAATTTCGATAAAGAATTAAAGTGGATTTTGGGGGATAGACTAACGAGATGATGTCTTAATAATAATAATAGACATCATTATTATTTCAGCAAAAATATTATTTTTTTGTACAGATCATATCATAAATTCGGTTATTTATTTATATAAATTTTTTTGGGCATTCATCTTTATTTTCTTATTAGTTTTTTTAAGCAAAGGAATATAACAGTGTATAATGTGTAAAACTATGTACATATGTACCCCATCGCCTTAAATTTATGTATGTTTGTTTGGTGAAAATAAATAAATCCAATAGGGACGAAAGTTTGACGGAATCCTCTTAAACAGTCAATAGGAACCTTTTTTGACAGAAAGAGTCATAATTGCCAATTTCTCTGAGAGTAAAAAACAAAAAATAGCAATTGAATTATAATGTTCATTTATTTTGAATTATAATGTTAATTTATGTTTTGTTTTTAAACGTACCTGTCTTAAGATTGTGTTTTTTATCTCCTACTTTCAGTGTATTCTTATTATTTTACACTTGTATGGATTTTTAGCAAATAAATAAACATTTAATAACCAAAAACAAACATCCTCTTAATATGTTACATATTGCATTAATATTTTCAAATTCATACAAACTATTTTTAGAGAACTCACGAAGCGAATAAGTAAACTTCATCTATTTAACCTTGAAAGGGTACCTAGTTTTCTTCGGCAAAATACAAAATCATAACAAAAAACTACCAAAAGATAATTGTAAATTTATTTTCCTTACATAATACATGAATTTGTAATTATTTCACTTGTACTTTATAATTTGACATATTTTGCGAATGTTTTATGTCGTAAAGAATAAGATAGCTTTAAATCGAAATGTTTATTTATATCATTTCATAATATATATTCCGTAATTAGTAAGAACTTTAATACTGTTTAAAATAATATACAATAAGAAAATGTACAATCTTGAGCTACCTTTTTATCTGAAATATTTTACCTGCCACGATGTATTATTTTTATTATATAAAGACATCACTGATAAGGAAAATAATATAAGCCACTAAATATGCATGTTGAATGCATGCATTATAACTCAGAGCAAAAAATATTTAAAATATTAAGGCTATATTTTAACACCGTTTTAAATGTCATCGTTATGTAGATATAAATGTCTATGTTTTTCTTGTCTATATGGTTCTATTGAATTGTATGGTTGTATTTATCATAACAATATTATTGTTAATTAAATCATTCAAAAAGTAAGATTTTATCTCATAGATTGATACAATAATGAGCCTCTACCCTCAATATTGGATGTTGAATCTCCTTTATTGTAATTATAAAAGTTTTGAAGGGGTAATTTAACTTGATTCTATAACAAAGTTTTTATTACTAGTATAAATATATATCAAATGGATATACAGGCCAGTAATCGTAAGAGAGGAATATCGAACTACATATCAAGCTTAAAAAATACAATTTTATAAAACTAATTAGTAATAAGAAACTCCGACATTTTTAGTGGATAAAAATTCATAATCATTTTTAAAATCAATTGAGAGGAGGAAGAAGATACGGCTGAGAACACCAGTAAATATTTGATTCCATGTTAAAATCAAAAATATTAAATCACTCTCTCTATTGGTTTAAATACAGAGTACTTACCACACATTGACATTTGGTAGTATATATAGGACACAGCGGAGGAAGATTATGCTTTTTTTTGCGGGATTCGCTGGAGACATCAAAAAATTTATTAGAGTGCATATATGTGTAGAAATTTTAAATATCTAAATTGTTATTTGATGATTTTTTAAATACAATTACGAAGTAAGGATTTTATTTACTTTTACACTGGACCGTACCAAGAAAAATTAATTTATTACCACTAAAACCCATATTTTATGTATAAAATGAGATCTACTCGAGTTCCTTTACCTAAAAATTTTACTTCTCTGGTTGATCATATTGTTTAATAACACGACGTTTTAATGTATTTTTATGAATATTATAGATATAATATCATGTGAATAAAGTTTACTTTGGTAAAAAAGCATAGTTCTCGCCTTCTCTACAGTTGGTATGAGATATAACATATTAGTATAATTTGAGTTAAGCTGAAATAACCACAAAAATAATTATATTTTTACATAGTTCATATAGCATTAAACAACTGATTTTAGGCCAAAGTTTTAGGCAATATTCCTTCATAAGAATGCTAACTTTAAAGACATCATTCCTTTTGGAAGGGAATAAGATTAACTTTATTTTTTTTAATAGGAGATGTGCATCGGAGCCAATTATATTTAGACCTCAAACTACATGTTTTACTAACTAAATATATATTAGGTGCATCCGGATATAAAAGGGCTCACAACCTATAATATGAAGCCCAAAACATTCTCTCAAATGCTCATGATGGTCATATATTTATATGAAGGGCAAAAAATTATATGAATATGTTTTCTTTTTATATATATTGGCAACATGAATTCCTTTTCTATGTTGATGAATCACATACATTCATGCTCACTTCTTTGGTGTCTTGAGGATCATGCATAGCATTATATGTTTATATGCCACAGTATTTTTACCTCAACCATAAAAGGAGAAAAAGTGATGTCTTATTTTTTGACTTCTTCTCATTCAAGATAAGAATCTTCTTCTTTTTTTTCGTCTTCTTCGCTGTTGTTGTTTCATCTTGGAAGAGAAAACCTTCAATTAAAAAATGAAACGAGTCAACCGTAAAAAAACCACTGATTGTACTACTTGTAAATAACGAACCCCCCCAAAACAACAACTAAAAGAAAAACCCACAACGCTCTATATTTACGATCCTTACTTGTCTCTCTTCTTTAATTGATATTTTGAGGGATTCGACACATGGAGGAATGGGTATTGACAGGGTATTACTCTTTGAGAGAGAGAGCAAAAGGGTGAGCTTTGCCCTTCTTCCTTTATCAAAAGAGTAGCTTTTACGATGGCCCATAAACACCCTTTGCCAGATTTTAAAGTAAAATAAAAAGTAGATCTTACTACAAAAACGCTTGAATGATTATGGCTCGCCATGCAGCAACAGCCCCTTTATTTAATAGGCTTTAAAAGGATATTTTAATGGGTATGAGGGTTATGATGCATTGATTATGGGTTTTATAGTTTATTTTAAAGGGGGAAGCCGGCAAAATAGTTGAATGAAACCTATTTGGAATGTGATTTTGTCGTTTCTTGGAGGTCAATGAAGTCAGATCTAAATCTTTGTAAGCAAGATCTAACAAAGTCATTTGATTATAGAAAAAAAATGTCTTGATATCCGGAGTGTTTTATAATTATATACCTTAATTATAGATAATATTATTTTGTTGAATTTATGAGAGATAGATATTTCATACTCTTATTACGTAAAACCATGTCAATTTTGTTAATAATCGAGCAACAGTACTGTTAAGCACGTCATTGGAAATAAAAATATATATCTATATAGTGAATATTGTCTAACACCTCAATAGAAAATTTCATTGAGTCATAAAACTAATCAGGTTAACAGACTTTTTGTCGTGTTTGATATTCAATAATATTTTTAGGGATGTAACTCAATTTCAAACATAATTTGGATTTGATAACAGATAGTAATTGTTCATAAGTCATTGATTTGTAATGCATTGATTTTGGTGGTACATATAAAGATGTATACGAAATTATATAATTTCTCTTCTTCCATTTTTTTATTGAATATTTTAATCTTTTGATTATATTTGTTAAAATACTAAAAGAGTGGATGAATAAAAAGTATTGAATATATATATATATATATATATATAATATAACAATAACATCATTTTGTTGATATATAAATTAGAATAGGGTTTCAGGAGCTGTTCTACGCCTCACGTCGGAATAATGTTGTGAAAAACTAATAACTAAAGTTTTGAATCAGTTCAAGGATCGTCTTTTTGATGAATTTGAACATAATTTTAAACACCATGTGGGATTTTCATTTGTGTATATCATGATAAAATAAATTTTAACTCGCCTAAATAATAATATTGGATATATAATTTTAGTACGAGAAAAATTGATTAATAATAGTTTTTCAAAGAATAATTCCTTAAATTTTTTATAAATATTCCAAAGTTTTATCATTTAATGCCTTTTACACTATACAATTGTTTGTCTTTCAAAAAAAAGTATTTTTTGTCTTTTCAATGATATCAAATTGGTAAGATTTTATATACTTTTATGTAGCAATTAAAAATCGTACTCAATAGTCCAAATCTTAATTAGGACCTAAGTGAATAAGAGTCATACAGACCAAAGG
This sequence comes from Caligus rogercresseyi, assembly GCA_013387185.1. Taxonomy (NCBI): domain Eukaryota; kingdom Metazoa; phylum Arthropoda; class Copepoda; order Siphonostomatoida; family Caligidae; genus Caligus; species Caligus rogercresseyi. The sequence continues at coordinate 21,354,371 of CP045896.1, read as the reverse complement.
GAATTTAGTACAATATATGACCGATGAGATTGAAGATATACTTTTAAGTTGCACATAAACAAGTATAAAATTGTTGTTACAATAAGATAGGTCGTAGATGATCTACCAAGAAGAAGAAGAAGAATGGGTTGTTTTTGTTTACTCTCCCTTATGTCAAGTGAAGATCTTTATTATTATTGTTTTGTTGACTTCATCTAATTAGATGCTGGGAAGGGGGTATTTATTGAAGTGAAGGGATGGGGACACTAGGACTTGATTATACGGTAGGGATACTTGTGTGCGAGAATGTTGAAGCTTGTCCTTAATATGTCATTATTTTTTTTCATCCGTTACATTGAATATATCTTCTTGACACACTCGCTAAATACAATTCATAAACCGTCAAGCATTGGAGTCCAAGCATTTGGCAATAACATACTGCTCTATTAAGAACTATACATAAGCTTTATTACTCTTGCTAAGGAATCAAGACGTTATTTCACTTTGTTTGGCTTAAGTATCATTTATACTTCTAATGCCGAATAATGTTTAATTACTTTCTTCTTTTTTATTATATATTTGTTTGTTTCGCGGTCAAAGCAAAGAAGGGATATATATCTAGTCCCATACTAAACAGATATATAAGAATCTTATCCCAACAACGAATATTGTATTTTATTTATCATTGATATATATCATAAAGTTATTTTACAAAATGTGTAATGCTTGATCCTCGTTTTCCTTTTGTTAGTTTTAAGATCGAGTTAATTCAGACATTAACATTATTGTTTATTAGACATGATTTTTCGGTTTTGATAAGTAAGATGTTGAATTAAATGTCATGAGATATGTGAGGACCTTGGAGCACCAAAATGTTTGTTTTACTTTTAAGACCCACCACACCAAAACTGAATAATCTGATTTCAACTGTTAGAAATATATCTTAGATAATGTACATATAAAGGGAATATGGTTATAAAGGAATGAGTATAAAATCGGGGGGGGGGGGGGATCTTGTTTGACACTTATTTGCTTGCTTTTCAAGCCTAAAAGCCTATCTCCAAGAGAGACCACTACTATGTACTAAAAAATAATGAATCACGGAATCGCTTTATAATTTTTTCCCATGTGTACATATGTTATTTTGACTATATTCCACCAGAAGAAGAATTAGAGTGTGGGCCACCCCATCTTGCACTGTAATTAGATGGGCACGATTCAGAGAAGGCTCTTCAGAATGGAATCAATCAAAAGGGGCATGACGGTTTTTTAGGTTTTCCTTGGACTACATGAAATGGGAAGAGGGGAGTTTTAATTATAGATATAGATATACACACACACACAGAGAGAGTGCCTCGAGGACAAAGCACAGAGCATAAGCTGCCACGCCAAGTCCTATTAATCATATATAGATATAAATACACAGTAAAGAACGCCAAATCCTAGCACCCTACAACATCTATGTATGTTTGTACAGGTAATATCACAGGGTTGCATCGTTCCCTACTCAGGGAAGCAAGTAGTGGGATAGGGATGATGAGGATATATGATTGACTTTTGAGTATCCATCTTTTTCTCCTCTCCTATGGGCAATACTCAGTTTTTCCCACGGTAATGCCTCAAGGTAATGGAAGGGCGTACGGCCAAGTTGTGATCTCATTACGAAAAAAGAAAGATCTCAAACGTAAGCAGGCAATCGAGTTTTCTTTGTTAAATTGCAAACCTACATTGCGAGTTGTTTATCAAAAAGGAAAGCTTAAACCCCAAAATCCTTCGTTCCACGATGATTTCTGCTGCTGCCCGATATACCACCTTACCCTCTAGATTCCATCCAACACCTATTCATGATAAGTGCCGGAAACATTATCAAGTTTTACCCTTCAAGTCAAAGAGATATTTTAAAATTTTGAAAAAAATAATGAAACATTTTAATTAATCAGCTCATGTGATATTTTATTGTAACGCCTTTTATTTAGATATTTTATTATAACTATAATATTTATTTTATTTATATGCATATACTTTTTATATAACATTCTAAATAATAAAGGAGATTTGAAAAAAAAACGTAATATATGGGCAAGTATATAAATATATGCACTTTTCAACTTTCCATTATCAAATATTTATTTAATACCAATTTTATATTTACATATTATTGTATTGGATTTTAGAGATAAAAATAACATCTATGTTTACTTATGTCCGTATAAACATAGGCTACCTGTTTTATGTGCTTTTCTTTGTCCCATTTAAAATTTGGATAATGAATGAAAATAGATATTTTACATAGACAATTATTTTTTAATCGACAATTTCAAAGGAAAAAAAAAGAAAACAATCCAATAAAAATATCAGCAAATAAAATACTCCAAAGGTTTTTTTAAATCATGGGTAAAATATGTATCTATCGGATTGGCTCAAATTTCAAAGACAACAAATGGAAGTCATGAAGTAAAAGACTCTTGAAATGATGAGAAGTCGAATGGTATTACGTCATCAATAAAATACTCTTATAATGGCGATATTATACTCAGATCCCCTCAGGCTGCAAATGGGTCCCAAAACTCGAGTGTCTCAAGCCATGAATTAAGAAGATTTTATAAGTGAGAAGATGTTTATAAGAACAATGTTTTGATCCTATTGGATAAAAGGTAGTGAATGTATTATAGTGAGGATGAAAATACTCGGATCCTTAAATGTATCCATATGAAAAAGTACAAAATTATATTGCAGATCATTTAACATCTTGTAGAAATTATTAATATATATATATATATTATCAGATTAATGACAATTATTGTAATGATACTAATACTCAATAGCCTGCTTGACAGAGTTCCTTTCTTTAATTTTCCCTTAACTTATTGTTAATAATATTAATAAATATTTTCCAAGAATCCGATGTAAATTTATATTATATAGGAAATGAGGGGTTTTGTATCTTACACACGAAAAACTATTATTTGCAGGCTTATGGATGGGTGGTATCAGCTTATCTCCTTCTCTCTGCCCATCTCTCTGTCTCTCTGCTCCTATCTGTCCCTCTCTTCTTTTCTTATATATATATACTTCACTAGATGGGGCGACAGACGTTTCTTTCTCTTTCCTCCGAGAGACTATATTTGTATATAATATTTCCCGTTTTATGAATACATCTTAGTTTAGATCAATTAAATGAAGGTATTAGTCATTTACTCCCTTCGTACACAGGGTTTTCCTAATAAAGGCTTAATTTGCAATTATATTACTAATAGTCGTGTCAGAAATAGCCATTACCTCCAAATATACCGCTGATATTCTTTAATTAACATACCGAATGGCAATCATATCATATGGAGTTTAAGGATCCTCAATTCTTCATTATACGGTTTTTTGGCATTCCCACTTATATATAAAGTTGATTCCACTTTACTTTCCATCACTTATATATATTTTTTTTTCGTTTTGCTTCCATTTTTTATGTCGATCAAGTTTTATATTTGCTTAATATTCTAATTAAACAATTAAATAAAATGTCAATTGTCTAGTGAGGCTACGTTACTTTAATGGGGGTATTAATAGACCCTTTGATTAAAATTGTCGTATTTTGATAAATGGTGAGAACCTAGGATAGGCGAAACCATAAGACAATTGAAATATATGTTTTTTTATCCAACAGTTCATGATAAATTTGTATATAAACGATATATAAAACAGATGCTAATAAGTAAAAAAAAATACAGCATATAAACATTATAGTTCATAATTTTAGCATCTTACATGAACATACTAATTAACTATCCAAAAAAATAAATAAACAATTAAACATAAACACTAAAAACAAAGTGTAAAAGATCATTTAAATTTCTTAAATTTCTTTAAAAGTGATTTTAAGGCATCTCTTAAGATGATGGAACGGAGGGGACATATTTGACCAAATCGCCAGCTAATGTCCATTGTATTATTGTCCTAAAGTCCAGCGCTGCAAGGGGCGATCCATTGTTAGGCTCTTTGCCACTAGGGCTTTGGCGCTTATGTTTTTCCTATTGAACGCCCTCATCGCTTCACTATAATTTGATACAATAACAAAGTTTATTATTAATACTGCAAGGCAATTTTATAGACATACATATAATAAAACCAATGCATAGAAATATTAGAGATCCAAGGTGTTTTTCTTATTATTATTTGAGTAGGCCAAGAAACTTATGCCCATGATGTGCCCTGGAGTGGTCGGAGGCATCAAAGATATCCCTTATTTGTGTACATCTTATTTATTCTCAGATATCTGCGAAGCATTAAATATATGTATATATAATACTACTCCTACCTCGAGCTAGCAACCTACAACTTGAGTCTCTTGGCTAAGAAGATTGTACATTGCAAAAGAGAGAAGGAGAGGGGTATTCATATATTCCACTGACGCATGTTAATGATTCTTCCACCTAATTGCATGACTACAAAAAATGGCCAGAGGTTCTTTTTAAAACCCAGGCAGACATGAAAGGGTAATAATAATTCTGGTGGTGATGGTGGTAGTGTCCAGTATGCTAATGCCATGAGAGAGGCTTAAAAAATAACATCAAGATAGGGGCTTTATTTTTCTTCTCTCTCTCACTTGACGGTATCACTCATATGATCAAGGGCTTTTTGTTATAAATAAATGCATAGACGGGGGGGGGAATAACTCCAAGCATTGTGGAAATATTCATAATGAATATAAAAAGTATGTGTTCATTTTAGTCATGAATAATGAAGCACGAATTTAACAGCCAAAGGAACGCTTTTTCTTAGCGTATACATTTGTTGGTTGGATCAAGGTGACTGTATATAGGAATAATTCAAAGTGATGGAACTGACTAAAAAATTAATGAAGTCAAAATGGAAGGTAGTTACTAATAAGAAGGAATCCCAGTTGGAGTCATCATGTGCTATAGATTGGTTTGGCGTCATCGTTGGAATGATCAGTGGCATATTGGTCTCAATAGGCATTTATACAAGATGTGAAAGGCCATAAGGCCAATTTGCCGACTCTGCGAAGAAGAAGAAGAAACCATGTACCATATTATCTTTGATTATCCGTCTGCAAGGCAAAGAATGATGGTCCTTGAGAGAGAGAGAGAGATCGAGGAGCGATGTTTATCCTTCCAAGATTTCTTTTTTAAGTCATTTAATGTTTATACATTAATCACTAATTTGTAATAAAAGATCCGGCTATATAATTTACTACCGGCTGATACCCGATTAGGTTTCCGGTGAGGGGGGTACAATCTAGGACCTAAACAACAAACAAAACATGATTCACATAAATAACAAAAACATAGGATCCTTGACAAATCACAGGCAAGTTAGTTCCTAAGGGAGTTCCAATGGGATTGCTCTTAAAACGTTTATCTAGAAAGTATTTAGCAATTTGATTCGTCCCATTATATATACACCTATTATTCGTCAGTTCTTTGATTAATGATTTATTTCATTTGATTTATTTTAAGACTCTGAATACTTCAAGTGTGACGTCACAGCATTTTTAATATTACGCATTTATTCTTCATTATAGTCACACCTAAATGAAATGTGTGAGTTATGATAAAGGAAACAATTACATATCAAATAATAATACAATTGACATTTGTTTTCTTTTCATAGCGATGGAAAGGAATTTATTTACAAAATATGGTTGGGAGTAAAGTTGATTATAGATTAAGAATTTATTTTGAAGCTTTAATGTTATTTATGTTTCATCGCTATGCCAAAAGTATGTCAAGGTATTTAATCAAATGAATATAATACTAAAGCCCTAGGGAAATTAATTTTTAAGGTATATTTTACGCTGTTTGAATGAACCATACACACAATTTTTTTATACTTGACCACTTCATACTGTATTTTCTAAAGATAAAATTTGATATATGTCTTATTTTTTTTTAAATATCCGTACTTGATAAATAAAGAATTCTTACTTACAAGACTAAACTAGAGGCTATATACAGCAGAAGTGCAAACCTCCGCCGTCACGGGTCCTTATGCCTTCCGAGGGGGATTTTCACGACTGGGGCGCGTAGAGGGACAGGGGAGGGTTCCCCTCGACGGAATTCCGAGAGGAAGACGCTCCCGGCACCCGATTTCACAGCACAGCGACATCTATTGCAGAGTAGCCTAACTTGAAATATTTATTAGTATTTAGCTCATTT
>CP045896.1:21282034-21342962 GCA_013387185.1 Caligus rogercresseyi | reverse complement strand
ATAAAAAGTTGTCGAATTCCACCAGACTACATAATCATATAATTTTGTGACGTCATGTGACACCTTGCAGATAATCTTACATTTTTTGGGCTTCGCGTCATGGAGGGATAAAAAAACAGTAACAAAAACAAATCTGATAATTCAGTTTGTGTGTTATGGTAGTTCTACTAAAGAAGCATTTTGATTTTTACAGTTTTGGTATGATATTATAATAAATCTATTCATATTTTAGGTAGTGATCGAAATTAGTTTGGAAGACGTACCTTGAATATTTATTTTATATTAATACATCTTGATCAGAACTTGTTGACGTTTGCGAAAAATATATATACGTTCTCCAGTGGCGTCATTGAGCAGTCAACTGTACATGTTTGTTTTTGTATTGCCCCGACCTTATTATACAGACCTTGGTTTATACAATTTTAAACCTTGTTTATTACTATGTAAGTTAAAAAAGGATTCTCAAGTCTGAGGTCAGTAGGTTCGACTCCCGAGAGGAGAAGGTTCGGTCAACCTCATTGATAGATCCTAGGTTGGATAGACTATTTTTAATGCGTAATGCTTATTTATATCCAGTCGGATACTGCAATCTATCGAACCAAATAGGCAAAAAAAAGATAAGTACAAAAGCCAAAGTAATGACATAAGTGCCTAAAGTCTGTATAAAGTCTGTTTTGTATAAAAGAAGTTCAATCAATGCTTCTTATATCACTCTAGAAAAAAAAAAGTAGACGACGTATCAAAAATGAAATACAATTGATATTACTTAAATTCATTCTAGATAAAAATGCCGACGTTTATTTTGAAGGAAGGAATTCTTTCTCTTCAAAAAAGAACAACACTAATAAGCTATGGAGAGTAACTTCTCCTATTTTGGTGGCAGAGGTGGACAATTCATGAGGATATGCCAAATAAGAACAAACCTGCAAGCTACTGTATTTTTTTAAAACATACGACGAACGATAAGGAAGTTTTTTCGTTGTCGTTCACAAAAATAATTGTCGTTCGTGAACGATAACAAATGTCGACAAATCAAATAGTCTGTGTGAACAATCTTTCGAGGTCTCATGAAATGTTTTGAAATAATTATTTAAGACACAATTTATATGCGGGCTTCAGATTCATGTTTATAACTAAACCTCATATTCAAAAACATAAAAATATTTATATTACATATTGCATCGTTACAACATTAAAAAAATAATTTTAATAAATTCGGTTACCATATCTTGCATTTTCCTATATTGAAGTCAATACTAGCTCCAAAAGTTGAAAAGATACCTGTAATAGCCTTAACATATCCAAGCTTTAACACATCAGGTAGTCCTTGATATTTTGTATCAAAAACAGATGAAATGTTAACTCTCCTACTATTGCTTGATTAAAGTTTGAGTTCGATCCTTTTCACACATTTTTTTGTGTGATTTAGTGTGACTTTATATAAATAAGTCTTTGAACTTTTAAAAAATAGGTACGACATTTCGAGATTCATTGGGAAATATGTGGTTTATGTTTTTTTTGAAATTGTATTTTATATTTCTTCACTAAAAAAGTACCATTTATATCCAATAATTTTTGTGACAAATATATATAATATCTATAAAAATATCTGCAAAAACGATTCCTTATTTAATGGAGGCCCACTGGACCTTCGTAAGCGATTTAATAAACTTTTATATCGATGACTTGCAATGAAATTTGAAATTTCTTCAACGTTTCATTCGTTAATACTATATATGCTTCAAAGATTTTCAAAAATAAAAATTAATTTTATTCCATTTACATTCCTTTGAAAAAAAATTGTGTGTTTTGTTAGACGAATCTTTTTATGAAAACAGTGTATTGCATTTATTATAATTGAATTAAAGTTCAAATGTGTTATTATAAAAATATGTAAGTATTATAGACCAGTTTCATATTACATAATATTAAATATTATTTCTTTTTGTACTTAAAAAACTAATTTAAAATATCACTGCAATGGATATATATACAATAATAATAGTATCTCTTTGAAAAATCATCAAAAGAAAAAATTTATTCAAATATGATATGAGTGAAAGATAAATTTAGATCACATCATATATTTTTTTGGAAATGTACAATTCCTAAGATGATTGCTATATGGCGTAATTAAAATAAAGGTGTCCATATATGACTATTGCCTAGAAAATAGGAATGGTTCCTTATTGTATGATGTCAACTGCAAGATATTTCCGGTGGTTTAATTTTTCTTAAATATGCTCCAATTATTTTTAAATATAACAGGTATGATGTACAATATTACTACATATTTCGTCATACTAGTTTATTGGAGTACTCTCATCCACTGATATATATATATATATATATATATATATAAGGAAATGGTCTACCTGATCAACTTTTCTTCACATTATGTGGAACTAGATATCATTCAGCTCGTGTCTCAGAGATCCTAAAATGAGATCATATCACGCTTTTTATATGCCAATTAAGCAAAATTAATTTAAATCATACAGATTCATTTCTTCTACGACAGTGTTAACGGTTATCTATTCACTTTATAACTTTTGATAAGCAGATAGTTCACAATTGTGGATCCTAAACCCAGATTATCATCATCACTATAGTTGATTCAAATTAATACTTCTCTTAGATAATGAATTTCTTATTTAGGATGTATGTATTGCATATAACATTATCCTTTGATGGGTGAGATTATTATAGCTGATATATTTCATATTGTCAATACATCAAATATTGTGTTTTATCAAAATCCTAGTTTGAATTATTATAGTTGAGATATCTTTCTTTATTTACAACAGTATTAAAAATAATAATAATAATTTAGTGAGCTCGGTTCTTTAGACAAAATATATCGCTAGTATTTTTTAGCAAATTGTATTCAATTAGCACCGGTAGATTTTTTTTAAATCTACTCTTAAAATTGGTGGCACCATTATTTTTTTAAATCAATAAACTGATATCCAAAGGAAATGTGCTCTAACTTTTAAAGTATCGCCACCAATTGATAGGAATTAATTCATTTGTAGCGTTATTCCGTGATTTTATCAAAGAAAACTGGATATACTTATCTACTATAATTACCTGAATATCAATAGTCCTTGATTAGCTCTGATAATTTGTGACGTCATATATATGCTCATAACGGCCCCAAAAATGTCATATTGGAACCATAACCATTATGGAGTACTTAATATCTTCTCGGTTTTCCATCGAAACATATTATATTTATGGCACTCCTTCCATCCATAAATATCCTGTTTGAAAGCCTTTACTTCCAAAAAGTGTTTTCAGGCATATGTATAATAATAATAATAATGCCCATAATCGTGGAGAAGTGAATCATAAAACAAGAAGAAAGAGAAGAGGTAGTAAGCCTCTTTCTTATCTATCATCAAAATCGGAGCATGAAAAATAAAGCTATAAAACCCCTTTATATAGTAACAAAAGTGAGTGGTGCGATAGCTTCCTTAAAATATATTGTAATATATTAATGTACAAGCATATGCCATAAGTTCTTGGGCTGCTATGTCATGAGCAATAATTAAAATGTGTTGAATTCTCGTCATAAGTTATTGTAGCTTCTCCTTTTTTCTCTTTTTGACACACGCTGACACAGAATAAAGGTTATATTGTATGCGTGACCCATCAACTTGAGGGCAAGGGCAGGAGAGAGGCTTTAGGAGAGAAGTAAAAAATGCAATCTTTATATTTTATGATGATGGAACCCTAGCATATATTTCTTTATCAGAGCTGGGATTCGGTAGAAAAATCTATCGCCGGTTCGATATTCGGTATATACCTTCTACCGATCGATATCGGTATTCGGTAGATTTTATTATATATATACAGTATCGATCGATATTCGGTACGGTATATTGGAAAGAGAGAGAAATGTATTTATGTATCTGCTTTTACTTCTTCATATGCATTTAATATCGGACAATTTATACCAAATACAATTAAGAACATAATTGTTATAATTTATCAGAGATTATTTGAAATTCAATACATACTAATCTTATATAAATTATACATGTACTTGGATTTTGTAGGAAATGGAAGGCTATAGATTTTTTTTTTACTATCTCTTATTGTCCGATATTAAATACTCTTTCAGGTACTCAAGTATTCAATGCATAGCATAAGGTTACATTGAATGTATCTTTATGTATCTGCTCTATAATACTATAAGTTATAGTTGTTTATTTATTTTCGAAGTTCAAGTTCTTCACACAAGGGAGCGCTTGGGCAAAGCGACGGTTGAATGATGTTTCTCTGATATTGAAGGGAATAAGCTTTCTATATCTTTATGTCTCTATGTGAATTCTACAAAAGTCATACTTTCAAATATACCATACCGATGACAATCGGTACGGTATTCGGTAGTTTCTACGGAATATCGTATAATCGGTTCGATATTTGAAATCTACCGTCGGTAGTATCGAATACCGATTTACATTCGGTAGTCGCAGCTCTGCTCTTTACAGAAGACTTTGATGTTTAAAAACAAATGCTTGTTAGTCGATATGCCACAGCTATATATGTACACTACTAATATAACAATAAGGTCATGAGCAGAGAAAGAAGAAGAGGAAAAAATATACTGGCATGGTGTTAAATTGTTTGTACACGAAAACCATAAGATAAAAACCCTGATAGTCTTTATTGAAGACGTCTTCTTCTCGTCTTTTTTTTGCTCAGGTTTTATGATTACGTTTCAATCAATTACGGCCCCTAAAAGGCTTGATGCTTCCTGTATAAATATATATAAGCTAACCGTCTTGAAGAAGCCAATATATATAATCATATACATACTGGGAAAAAAATATCTCATGTTATTTTCTCATTTTCTTGCATGATAAGGTTATGTAGAGTTTGAGTATTATGACAATGGGGAAACTCACTGGAGTCTTGACCTCGTACCTCTTGAGATATATTTTTTTTCAATTGCACAATAAGTATACTGGGTCCATGAGAATAATCTACAATATTAGAAAGTAGCATATGGCAAGGAAACATCACATTTTTCTAAATTGTAGACTTTGAAGATATACAAATAAGGATGTAGATATACTGAAGAAATCCAGACTAAGATACTAATTGGAATTTACGATTGTGGTATTATTATATGGGTTTAATTGCCAAAAATCATATTTAAATATTAAATTACATGTGTTCTTTTATGATATCAAATAATACATGGGTCTGAATTATTCATCTACGTTTAAATGGCATTGAAGTTATATCACTTGAGTAAATAAGCACCCTTCACTTACTCTGGAAAATGTCTTTATTTCGACGTACCTGCTGTCCCTAAATCCATAACCTTCTACAACATGATGAACCATGGAAGTAGCTTGGAATTTGAACAATATAGATTATTATCTAGTAGGAAAAAGTCATATTTAAACTTCTAGCTATCTTGCCATCATTCACAGGCAAATGGGATGATGCTTTGGCTTCTTTAGAAGGGTTGAATGGTCAATCTTTAATGCGAGAAGTGAGATAGATAATAGACACACATATTTGATAGAGCTGCGGCATTTTTTCAATGGGCCTACAGATTTATAGTTAGCCTTCTTCCTGGAGGTTAAGAGATACATAATAAGGCTTTTAAGAAGTAATAACAAAAAAAAGAAAAAAAGATCCATTATGCCCTTGATTGTGTGGTTGTTACTTAAGAGGAGCTGATTACATACATACTCTCAAAGGGGCTTCGTGAGAAATCAAGCTACCTTTACGAGAAGCATCATCGTAATTGCAAACAAAAGAAAGAGGCTTTCAACATGAGAAAAGCATAAAATATGGTTAAATATCCTACCTAATCATTTGTTTTATTATTATTCTTGGGTACAACAGCAGAGCCCATGAACTCTATGAGAGCAGACTTGAGAGTGAGGCTAATTGTTTTAGCTCTCTCTCTCTCTCTCTCGCCTAAATATTCCTATTATATTATTTCATTATTCTCCTTCACTTAAGTCATGATGGTTAATTAAGAACCAAGAAGGTTCAAGACTATTTTAGACTTTCTAAATGAACTCTTGTACATAGAAGGGTAATCTATGGTAACGAGTTCCATGTGATGAGTTTTTTCGAATGTTTCCCGCACCTGCTTTTCTCCTGAGAAGTCTATAAATTTATGAACTTGCATAGATTAATATTTAATACTGGAAGTCTTTTATGTTGCGTTTTTAACAAAATTAATGCAGAATGTGTAATATTCAAAAAAAGATATACAACTTATTATATCTTTGTAAGCACACCAAAACAATTTCATAGACTCCCTGAACTTGTAAAGAACATGAAAGCAGCTATGTTAAGCCTTTATTTCAAAAATAAAGCTTGCCCAAAAAAAGTTTTTTTGTAGTAGTTGGATTAAAGAACAATTCCAAGACAACAGAACAGCTACTCTAAGGCCTAAGTTGTGGTTGTTTTGGACGTTTGGTTTTGCTGATCTTTTTGTTGCTTAAAAGGGTTTTTTTTCTTTTAGTAGTATTTTCGGCTCTAAATTGTGAAAAGTTTGGCCTTTTTTTCCTTACCAGCAACGATATATTACAATATAAATTAAGTCAATAGATTTGCAAATACAGGAATTCTATTTAACGGAGGGGAGTTAAAAATGTACATATTAGAGGTCGACCGATGGTTGATTTTAAGGGCCGATGTATTGCACATATATTTTTTTTGTAAGAAAAAAATTATAGCCGATTAATCGGACAATAGTTTTTTTACTATATACTTTTACTAAAAACCTTTTTTCTTTTATAAAACAACTTTTAACATATGTTTTGAAATGACAGTCCTACAGGCTCTCTATATTTGATGGAGCAGTGCCTTCTTAGACTTTTATGACACGCGAATAAGAAAATATGCTTGTTTTCGTCTATTTGATTAAATGTATTTATTCATATAATAACCTATACGGGAAAGCCCTGAAATGTAATCAAAAATATCTTATTAAATAGATCTTCGCAATATATAAAATATGCAACCTTCGTTGACAAAATGGGTCAATACCATGAGTTTGAAAATGATATATCGCTCGACCACTAATACATATAACCACCAGGCAATTGCAGTGAGGCAATGGAATGCCAGGCACCTACGTCATGAGTCATATTTACATAGCCCAGGATTGACCTTTGTAAGTCTGACTTATGACGTCAGGGCCCCTCGCCTTCCTTGGCTTCACCTCACATGCCTTTATGAAATAAAGGATCTGCCCTATTTATGATTAGACGATCGATATATGAGAGAGCCTTAATTAATATTTTAGACTGACCTCAATAGTATAGAGAGGAGGTTAGGAAGTACAAACCGCAAATAAATTACATTTTGCGCGGGCTATTCAAAGAGAAATGATGCCGCCATTTTGATTTATATATATTTTTAAGTGTCTACTTTCAAATTAAAAGCCCCCCCTTTCTTTCCTCCCCACTCTCAACACATACACACAAGAAAGAGAGAGAGAGAGGCCATGTCCATAAATTAATGAGCCCTTAATAAAAATTGACTTGAATGAATCAAAGAGTCCACCTCCTAGGTGAGAAGGGGATTGATGGTTATTTTTGCCCTAAGGGCCGCTCACTTTAGGAAGAAAGATTTTATACCATCATCAAATTAATTGATTTTCTTCTCTGAGCCTACCATCATTTTTCTTTGAATAATAAAAGTTCCCTAGAAACAAAGAAAAACCCGGTTTTGAATGAATGATCTCAATTTATTATGTCGGAGACTTTTGACACAGAAAGAAGATAATCATCAAGGTCTGTACATATAATAAGGTCTGGGCAATACAAAAACAAACATGTAATCCTAGCAGTATAACTACTCAATGACGTCACTGGAGAACGAATATATATTTATATATACATATAATTTATATATAATTCATTTTATTTATTTATATAAACACACACACATACATATATATGTATATATTTATAGATAGATAGAGAGATTGATATATATATATATATATATATACATAAGCGTAGGGGAGATGTTCAGTTTAGGGGGGCACCATTCAATTTGCCCGAATTTTAACAAGAACTGTTAAATCGATGAAAAAATAATCGAATGAAGAAAACTATGTAGATTAATATTTTCTTTATAGTAATTACATACTATTCATTATATTATATTATTTGGCTATAATTAAACATCCGGTTGCTTTCATAATTTCATATTTTTTTCTACAACACAAATGCCCGAATTCCTCAATCCTCCCAGCTGCGGAAAATTTGTTTGAAACCTACAATGGAACCTTTCATTAATTATTTAAGAAGACGTTGCATAATATTCCAATGGCTAAAGCTATAGGTGTGATAAAAAGTGATATGCTGTCGTCATCCAAAAAGTGGTTTAAATACCGTGTTCTCTCTGGTACACTCGAAGTGCGAGACAAATTTTTACGCAAGATCATAGTAAATGTTTTTTTTGACGTACGGAGAGTGAGTCCAGTGACACTTTTATATGACTGCACATATCTTGGTCCTTTATACAAATCCGTTTCCGATCTTTTAATCGACAATTTAAGTTTTTATCAACCTAAGAGAAGTGACTTTATAGCCTTTTATGTTGGACTCGATGAACGTTTTATAAATTCTATAATTACAAAACACAGCATGTATTATATGCAAGGAGAAGTGCATCATGCACCGATATTTCGGGGATTTTATCAATTGTTAAACTCCATATTAAAGTTTTAAAGGATACATGTCGTAAGAAATGATGTTTTTACCCAAATGTTTTTTCAAGTTTTTTTGAATATGTCTATTGTTGTTGTTTTGTTTTAAATATAGAATGATGCCTGTTGGCCAAGAAAAAAAATGCCGAATACCTCAACCAATTTGCCCGAATTTGAGAACTCACCCGAATTTTGGGGGGGCAGTTGCCCCCTTGCCCCCTGTCTCCTACACCTATATATATATATATAGGTATTTATATATATATATATATAGAGAGAGAGAGAGATAGATAGATAGATAGATAGATATAATCGTTCTCCAGTGACGTCATTGAGTAGTCACACTGCTACATGTTTGTTTTTATTGTCCCGACCTTATTATACAGACCTTGATAATCATGTCGACTATTAAAGAGTATTTATTTTATGTAGTCGACATTTAGGGATTGGTTTATAGATATGTTATTGTTTGCTTATTTGATTCGATTGTGTAGATATGATTAAGCATTATTTAAAATTAGTCCATCGTACTTTTCAATGATATTGTTCAATATTGACCTACCCTAGACTTTGTATCATCTTAGATGATTTGTTTATCAAAACTATGTTGGTAATTTAAAAAAGCTTTGATTGAACTTTATATCGGTCCACATCAAGAGCATACATATATATATATGTTTTATTACATCAAATATATACTTTTTTTTACAGTAACTTTATTGATTTAGAGAAATGGCATACATTAAAATATATGAATAAACATTTTGGTTCAAAATTAGATCTCTAAGCACAAGTGTATTGGCAAAAAACCAAAAGGACATAATACTCTTGTAATATACATTAAAAACAAACAATCAATAACATTATGTATCAACAATATAAATGATAAATTGAAAAGACATGACAATAATATAACTTGGGAGTCAATTTACAACCCAAAGATAAATCAGGATACATCCCAATACCCACCTGAAAATATAAAGAGAACTAAGATAAAATATTTTTAAATTCTTAGTGATATTTTATGGTACGTTTTTTATAAGGTCTTATAGTTCAATTGTAACAATTGTAATGCAAAGTAAAAAGGGCAGTAGAATTGTGTATAAAAATAATACATATTTAAACATTATAGTTTAAAATTAGACTATCTAACAAAAGACCAAATTTAGTATATATATTGTGAAACTTTTTTATTTTATGTTATGTTTCAATGTAATTTTACATTTACGTATATAGATAAAATAAATTCCCCATGAATGTACAATTGATAATATTATTAGGAGTGTCCCCTTTAAAGATCTTAAGAAAGGTATTTTTCTTAATGTATGCGTTATTTTACAAAGAAATATATATTGACCCACTCTTTTTGGGTGTCGATCAACATCAATGACGGTCCTACCTACTGGATCAGGTCAGGCTATTGCCCGGGACCCCAGTTAATCAGAGGCTCCGTTGCTCATTATTTATCATTATCGTATATGAATTTGTTTTAAGAGAACTCCAAAATAGTTATTTTCCCTTCAGTTTTTAAAGGATCGCTCAAAACTGAGATTCAAACTGGATTACTCTGATTAGTTTCTTTTATTTTTAGGATATGGATAGAAATGGGCGATTGTTAGTGTGATATTGGCAAAGTTTAAGACAGCAGAGACATAAATTACTAATTAAACAGGGTAATGATTATGTTTGCTCAATCAGGTCAAAATTTTCTTATTGTATTCATTGAAATTATATTTTGGTAATATTTTTTAAAGACCATATTTTCAGGGGCTCATCAGCTGAGATATTCCTGACAATTTTTGTATTAAGATTCGTTCAGTTTTTACTAACTCCATCTGATTTGGTAAGCATATAATAGATCTAAATGAACATTGCGTTACACAAAATTTTAGAGTTCACGGAAAAAATCGGCGTTCTTTCAATTTTTTTGTATGTGAGCGACTGTTGGATAGCAATCTTCAACGATCAGAAGCATGACTGCATCCACCTCTCCTGTCAATACTCCTTCATTTGGCGTATGTCCTAATGGATCTCTTTTCCCTGCTCGTTGTTCATCGCCATAAGGATTTTGTGTGAGAATAGAAAGTGTTTCTTAATACTCATCAAGCACTTGGATAATTGAAAGGCCTATATCAAGTTGCCGAAGAGTATTGCATGGTCTGCCAATTTTGTGTTCACCGGGAAGTAGTTCGCCACCATCAAAAACGATTTCCTGGTGGTGCACCTTAGCGTGTTCATGGAGTTTTGGAACTCTGTGCCTTGATGACCTACTGGATCTGTGAGCAAACGAAATATCCGGCTTTTAGTTTTTCAATCGTCAATATCAAACCAGCTCGGCACAAATAGTTGAAGCGTCTCTCATCGGATCCAATGTGCGCGTGAACACCAGCTTTATGTTTAGTGGTGGGATCAATATCTTATCCGCTCAATGAGAAGTTTGTTAATAACGTATATCTCCCAAGATACTAACTACTCTCGCGCCGGTCACTCTTAGTGCTTGGCTTTGTCTTGACTTTCCCACATACATAAAAAACATAGGTACTTTGGGAACCCGGACTGCAGATCAAGTAGAAAGTTCACAATCTTGAGGTTAAAGCAAATGATCCATTGGTGCTGCTTATATTGAATTTAGTCGAGCACGTACTTCCCTTCATCATATTTATCTTGCCGAATCAAACAATAATTTATTGTTGACGCAAGACAATAATTCATTAAAATGTGTCAGATAAAAACTTGTCCTTCATGCGGGTAGTCTGAGATGAAACTTAAGAGTAAAGTTTATTTGACGGCGACGCACTAAAAAGTGACTGCATATATTATGCGTGTCGACACGAAATGGTTAATTAAGTAGCCTTGTAATCACACATGCGCAGATAATTTAGAGAAATAAGTTAACTTTGTAATTCGATATATTTTAATAGAAAACCTCTTATATTAGCATATGTATAAGTTGTCAGGTTGGGCTATGACTGTATCTCAAAAAGTTGACCTGATTGAGAAAAAATCAATTCGATGAACGCACTACAAACACTAAACATAACTCTAAATCAGGTGATAAATTTTTGTTATTTTTTTGGTTGTTACTCTGTGTTATCAACAAATTTGATTGAACCCTTTCAATTAAAACAAGGATGTTTATCTAAAATAAGTCCCACTGAATTGGAAAAAAAGTATTCTTAGATGAAGGGGACAACATTATCGATATCAATTTGTAATTCATAGTCACTACCTCCAAATCCATCTGAACTATTTGAACAACGAAGAGAAAATAAGAATCCTTCAATAGTCAACTTTTTCTAGACACTTCAAAATAGATATGTCAAATCGATTCTGATCATTGGTTGTCATTAAAAAACGTTAGTTGAGTTATGTTCTACATACATAATAAGAAAAGATAAGGAATTTCGCATTCAGAATTTCATGATATTATATCTTTTACTCAAATAAAACGAGACCTACAGACCCAGACACCACACCAGAATTGACAATTTCAAAATATTTATTGGATACTTTGGGATAAAATTCAATCAAATCCAGGTCAATTGATATGCCCATATCATGTTACGTTTTCGTACGGTAATAATGAACAGAATGCCTAGCAAATTCAGTATTGTTTGTATTATACTTCTTATCCTTTTGTTAGTGGTTTTGAACATATACTTATTATTAAGAATGAGAAAAAAGAGTGTTTTTTGAAAGTGGATTAGTCGAAAGAAAGGGAGAAGAAAAATAAAAACAGCAGCTGACATTATGCTACAAAGTGTAAGCTCACTTGTAAGCATCCGTTAAAAAAATCCATCCATCCATGAATTTATTAAGTTTTAAAATTTCAAAACTTTGAATAAAACAAGAATTGCTGATTGGTATATTTTACATGTTGTGTAAACTTTTTGTTGTTGTATTGTCGATGTACCGAAGTTGTGGTCAGTTTTATTTTCAAAATACTTTTATTTAAAAAAATCTTTTTAAAATCTTTTTTCATAAAATATCAAAACAATTGTGTCAATTTTGTATTAAATCAAAAATTATAAATTGTTATTTTACGTTAACTTTGTTTATACATTCTTTTTACACAAAGCAATGCATTTTCCGAAAAATGAGTGTTAATCACTAAAAGTTTATCAAATTGGCTTATTAAGCCTCTCTATAATAAGAATTCATAACGCATCCATCGAGTTATCGCGCTTCTTATATTGTTTAACTTATCAATGACCCATAAATAGTGCTTCATCTCATCCGATAGGACACTTTTTTTACTTTAAAAATTTACCTTTCTCGAAAAAAGTTGATTGATTGAATCTTTTATTATGGACAAAGTTTAAATTCCGATAGATTAATATTATGGTTCTTTTTTTTATCATGTAATCCATGACGTCATTGGTGAATCCTTTGAATGGACTCCTCCACGTCCACCTATGTATATTAATTGAATAAGGGAGCTCCTCATACTTATGAAGAAAAAAAGAATGTTTATTGTGATTAATTATATCTGTCGATAAATATGTAGATCATGCCTCTAACTATCGGACGTAGATTAATAAAGAAGAAAAGAGTGATATCCATAGAGATAAAAGATATAGAGAGCTATATCTTATAGATGATCTACGTCATCGTAAGCTCATCATAGAGATAGAATCTATCTCTATGATCAGCTTACGATGACGTAGTACAAATTACTTTGTGTATACTGGACACAAAAATACAGCTGAACGATGTTTCTCTGCTATTGAAGGGAATAAGCTCTCTATATCTTTATATCTCTATGGTGATATCAAATGAAAGTATCATGTTTATAAGTGAGTTTTTCAAGAAGAATCTTTTAGTCATCCCTCGTTATTATTCAGGTCAGTGCCTCCTCACTCACACCAAGGAACAACAATTAAAAATAAACAAACACATATAGTGAAGGCAGAGGGGCAATTTATTGAGTCGAGAAAAATTATTTCCTTCTCTTCTCCATCTACCAAATTACTTTTGGAAGAATATGATGGAAACTTACTTACTCATTACAAGTGTATGTATTATATTTCTTAGAATGTTATTATTATTATTATCACCAGTGTTTTTGTTGTTGTTTTCCTCTCTCTCTCTCTCTCATCTCTCTTTGCCTTGAAGCAAGTACATTACAATTGTAATACAAAAAAGATGTTTGTATACATAGTGTGCTTCCACACCTAGCATATGGAATTATGGGCCATACATAGGAACATTACAATCTATAGACTGCCCCCAGTGGGTCTCTAAAAGACCACCCCAAGGGGGAAGATAGATATAAAACTAATAGATGAAAAACAAATAGCATGCTTGTACTTCATATAAACATATTCATAGGCTTCAAACTCATGATTCAAACCATGGATAAATCCTTCATTGCAAAGGCCTTTTATGGGCACAAATCACATAAATACATAAGAAAAAGAATTGTCACGACACTCTGAGTTGAATTATTGTTTTGTTTTACCGCAGCATTTATTTATAATAAAAAAAATAGCATGCTTTTATAACATATATACATTCATATACTTCAAACTCAGGAGTGAAAGCATGGATAAAATGTTATAAGAGCAATGGCAATCATCTTAGCGAAGGCGGCTAGAAACACGGCGTTGGACCTCAAGATCCCCTCTGTCATCGATGAAAAGGGGAGTTTGGCAGCCGACGAAATTTGTTACATTCCCTCGGTTTCCTTCCCATATGGAAAATTTATAAAAAAAGACTTTTGCAAAGATTTAAAATAGAAAATTTATATATTAAACTTGTATTTTAGTTTTTTTCATACGTGGTGTTAAAATTTTAATCTTAAATGTTTCATTATGTTTTGTTACGCATTAACAACATTTTATAAAATTCTCTTTTTTGTGAATGAATATTTTTTATGACTGTGGAATAATAAAAAAGTATTATAGGAGCAGGATTTTGAACGGAACGCCTAATTGAACGGTGCTCAATGAACGGAACACTAAACGGAACGCCTAGAAAGCCCCCTGGTGTTCAGCGTTCAAGTTTTTTAATAACATAAGAATTACAGAGATACAAGCTTTTAACTTCTTGTCTATAAAAAAACGTCGTCAGTTTTATCTCATAACAAACATTTTGTGGAATTTCTTATCTAATGAAACGTCGTCACTCTTTTGCAAATAATATTACTTATTTATCCTTTTTACAATATATTTCATGACAGAGGTTTAATAATTAAACGCTTAAATGAACACTAAATTGAACGGCCAAAAAAAACGGTT
Organism: Caligus rogercresseyi; assembly: GCA_013387185.1. Taxonomy (NCBI): domain Eukaryota; kingdom Metazoa; phylum Arthropoda; class Copepoda; order Siphonostomatoida; family Caligidae; genus Caligus; species Caligus rogercresseyi. The sequence continues at coordinate 21,328,025 of CP045896.1, read as the reverse complement.
GAATGCTGAACGGAACGTCAAAAAGCTGAAAGCTCGCAATCCTAAAAATGTCAAAATCCTTCTTTGCAAAAGATATTTATGGGAATAAATCCCGTTATAACATTAAGATACATTTTTCCTTAAACTCATTGTTAAACTACATAGGAGGGGATTCAGCAAGAAAGCAATTCTAAATGAAAATAGCGAAAAGATTTTACCTTCATAAAAATTTCAGAAGCATTTTAAGACCAATTGCGCACGTTTTTACCACTGAATGTCATTGTTATTTCGATAAGTTATAATAATTTTCTTTCTATTGGACTTGTTTGTTAGGGGGTTCAATTCCACATGATCCCTCCGATATGATCCCTCAAAGATAGTCCCTTTTTTCATAGCCATAAGAGATTGATTCCTTAGCAATTATCAATTTTAATATATAACTAGAGGCATATATACACTCAGAGAGTGCAAGCCTCCGCCGTCACGGGGTCCTTATGAGCCTTCCGAGGCGGATTTTTCACGACTCGGGCGGCGTAGAGGGACGGGGGAGGGTTCTCCTCGACGGAAATTCCAAGAGGAAGACGGCCCCGGCACCCGATTGCACAGTACAGCGACATCTATTGGCAGAGTAGGCTAACTTGAATTATTTATTAGTATTTAGCTCATTTTGCATCTTAATTCTGCACTCAGAGATGCCAAAATTTAATCACTTGTTCTGTTGGTATTTCCAACAACTCCACAAAGTTTCATTCGAATCCGTTCCGTACTTTTTGAGTTATCCTGCTGACAAACAACCCAACAAACCAACGCCAGTGAAAACAATACCTCCTTCGGCGGAGGTAATTAGCCATTATCAGTGCCTGTATTCAAATAATCGAAGTGGTTCAGTAATAGTAACGAATGAGTAATTTAACCAACTATATTTTAGTGATGGTAACTCATTGTCACAAGAATCCATTTAAGCTTGCTGGACCACCACATATAAAATATTTAGGTATAACAATAAATTTGAATGAATATTAACTGCTTAAAAGTATGAGGCTTTAACGTATATTGGGGAAGAACATTTCAAGAGCTTTTTATTCGTTAGATGTAAACAACAGGCAAGAATGTTAAGTAATATTTGAGGTGAGAGTTGGAAAAATGATCTGTCAATATAAAAATTGAAAATATTGGGTTTGTTGTACTGATGTATGGATATTTTTACTGTGATATCAGAGAGAGAGAGTAAGTATCTTATTACTAAGATTTCTTCATATATTTATTTTGATAAAAACCTGTATATATAATTACACATTCAAAGAAGGAAGTGAAAGAAACTTCGTTTTTTTTGTTTGTTTTTTTAGTCCAGAGTTTTAAAATACATACAAAAATAAAAAATATGCACTGAAACTGAGGTAAACGTTAAAAATGTAACATGGCTAAACGTATTAAAAATTTTTTTTTTTGCACATTTTATTAGTTATAAGCTATAAAAAAAGGAGAATGATCATAAAACATAAAAAAAATTCGGGTAAATCAAGAACATTCCTAGATATTAACTATTTAAAAAAATACAACTTTAAGAGATGTCTTGGGTTTATATTTAGTGTTCGCTTTTGCATCCGTCGTTATTCAGCTCCTCCAGGAGGGAAAGCTTCCGATCTAAAAGACCTTCAATCCCACAAGGGAGTTTTGAAGAGCTAGTTCTCGCTGCATAAATAATTCGCTGGATGCAACATATTAGCTCCTCTATTATCCAGTTGAAAGACACTTCGTTGATGGGCCGGGTGATGAGGTCAAAGCAAGTGCATACTTAAGCTATGACGTTAAACTATTGTATACTTCTTGGTATTCGATTAAAAAACCATACAAATAACAAATGTTGTGGTATATGATTTTATATTTTGTTAAATACTGTTGTTGTTTTCTCTGTGACATCATCTAAAAATAGGGGCTGAGTTCTTTATAAACATTTTATATACATTTTGTTACAATTTATCTAATTTTATGAATTGCAACTCTTATTTCATACAACCTTTTTGTGAGTACATAAAAACATTTCTTAGTTTATCTATTTATGGTCTTACGTGCCTTTTTTCAATGTGGACCGTAGTAAAGCGTTAAAGTAAAGTAGCGCATGCATAACATAAAATTCTTCCTTTTTTCCTCGAAAAAATTGGACAAAATATTAGTTCTTCTTTAGTCCGTAAGGGGTGCTTTTATGCTAAAGTTCTTTGAAAATAACAACAAAGTCCTTTTATTATTTATATTTGGAGACGTTTTTTATCTTGTAGTGATTTGATATATTTCAAAAAATCAAACTTAATCCCTTTCAACCGGTTTTAAATAGGATTGTGACGTAATTTCATGGACTAACGACATCTAACGTTAAAGAAAAACCAAAATTTTGGCCAATTTTTTTTTGTTTACTTTTTCCTTGCATGCACCACTTTACTTTAACGCTTTAGACCGTAGTATCATGAAGGGACTTACTCTCCTATGAAATGATGGCTCGCTTATCAACACTCTTCGTCCAACTCCACCTTTTATTCAGGAGCACAAATTGTATTCTCTTTGTCATAATTGATGGAGTTAATTCCTCTTCGTTAATGACTGATAAAACACCCGTTTTAAAATAATTTATTCATTGCCTTATCATGCATTGATTCATTGGTGACTAATTGTCTTCTAAGCGGGGGGGGGGGGGGGGGGTTCATTCGGTTTTGCCTACTTCTTATCAACACGAGGAGGCAGCAGAAAAAAAACTGATTCCTTGTTGGTATTCATTACTATATAATGTAGCTTTATTTATTCTTAAGTAAGACAGTATTAATTAATTGATTTTCAAAATGATGACCATTGGCAGCCACCATGGCCTCGAGACGAGGTCGGAAGGCCCAGCACACTTTACGGACATGCTCCTGTAACATGGCGGCCAACTCCTTCCCCACGGAGGCCTTCAGGGCGTTAAAACTCGGGTGAGGAGTTGCACGGGCTTTACTTTCCACAAAGCCCCAGATTCCATGGTCCAAAGGCGCCGCATGGGGTGAGGACAGGGGCCAGAAGTTGTCAGGTCAAAAATCTGCAAAATTATCCTGACACCACTGTTGCACAGCTCCATCCTGTTGCCAATAGTAATTGCATTCAGGGTATGTTGCATCCATCCAGGGCTTTAAAATGTCCCTCATAACCTCCAGGTGCTCCTTAGCCCCCACCCGGAGGCCCTTAGGGAACCAATATGGAGGCATCTTCTTTAATTTCAGCAAAGAGGCCTACCAGGAACTCATCAGTCAGAATTTTGTTGTGGCCACCGCTACCAGGCTTCCTCTCCAAGCTGTCCCCGGCCTCAAGCTTTTTCTTGGTGTCGTATACCATGGTTTTGCTGACTCCCACAATCTTAACAATCTCCGCCACACTTACTAGCGCACGGAGTAGATCTGACTCTCGTTGCCTTTTTGCATCCATTTCAATAACTAAGCAAGCTACATAACTCAGCTGCATCTTGTTGAAAAGATAAGACTTGGAACTTTCTGCAAAAATTAAAACAATATCGATATCTTTCTTAATTAGTGAAATATAAACATTTAAAGTTGATTCTGTTTTTTGCTTCCGCACGGTGTATATCTTTAAAAAGAATAGTATTTTATTCTTATATGTAGATTTATGCAATACCGTCATATATTATTATTAATAGCTTATACAGATTATACCAATATTATGTGCAACTGCCAAAACCTCGGACAAATAAATCGGAATCAATGACAAGGCCAAATTCCTCAACAAAACCTTTTATTATAGAGTGGAATTTTCAATACATAAATAATCTCTTAAGTATGATACTTTTTTATTTTCCACCGGATTTACAGTAAAAATGACAAATATTTGCACATAAAGTGGCTAATTTGACTCAAGTAGATATTTATTGAGACAATAATGTCTCTGTCTGTTATAATAGTTGTCGTTTTCTTTTGTAAATCAGGTAGAACAATAGTTTTATTCATTTATTTACTGAAACGATATCCTCTCAATAAATGAAAGGTTTTGACGATACATCTTTTGCCATTGACCCCGATTTATTTATCTCAGTCTAATATCTTTAAGTAAGACAACATTGTAGCAATTTACAAATCATCTTCCATTTTAAATAAATATGATTCATAATAGCGAAGAAGTAAAGCCCACATCGCGGCCGTTGAAACCAAGTAACTTGCACGTGGGGCATTAGAACGCACGGAAATCATCGTTACTGAGTTTCATTTATTTGTATATACGAGAGAGTTACTACTATATACAATATATATATATATGACTTGTTGATTTATCGTTCATTTGTTGTCGTTCGCAAACGATGAACGACAAAGTTTTTGACAAACGACAAGGAAAATTCCTTATCAGAATGGCGAGGGAAAATTCCTTGCTAAAAAAACGTCGTCAATTGTTTTCAGAATGACGAACGACAAACGAACGATGAACGATTCAAATTAAAAATAACAATGAACGATAACTTTTGGTGAACGACGAACTTCGCGAACGACAACAAGTCAGATATATATATTTATATATATATATATACAGTCGTACCTCGCAAAGTCGCAAAGGCCCGGATCCACTTCACGACCACCGCGATATATATGAGGGTCTCGATGTTGATATATATTGAAATTTAGAGAGATTTGACATCACCCGGCGTTTGAACCTACCGCCATTTTGCCTTGTTGTCGTACGTGCGTCTAAATATATATACGCGGCCGAACCTTTTTTTGGGCTGCCATCTTGCTTTTTCGAAGATAGGTGAATATTAGACTTAAGTTTTTTGTGTGAAAACTCTGCCATTGAGTTCATATGGGGACGTTTTGCCGTAAAAAACGGGAGCCAAGCCGTCGTCGCGTAGTAAAAGAACTGCGAGATGTCGAGGGGCGAAGTAGCGAGGGCCTACTGTATATAGATAGATAGATAGATAGATAGATAGATAGATAGATAGATAGATAGATAGATAGATAGATAGATAGATAGATAGATAGATAGATAGATAGATAGATAGATAGATAGATAGATAGATAGATAGATAGATAGATAGATAGATAGATAGATAGATAGATAGATAGATAGATAGATAGATAGATAGATAGATAGATAGATAGATAGATAGATAGATAGATAGATAGATAGATAGATAGATAGATAGATAGATAGATAGATAGATAGATAGATAGATAGATAGATAGATAGATAGATAGATAGATAGATAGATAGATAGATCATAATCAAATCAAGTTTGCGAGCATTTTTTGATGCACATTCAAAGGAACATCAACAATGATTTGGTGTAATTATTTAAGTAAAAAATCACCTTTTTATTGAATAAACAAAGCTGGAACAATATGATCAGTTCTATTCTATTAAGTTTATTTAATATTTTAAACTCTAGCTTTATTTTCATTATTTCATTAAGACTCAGTCCTCAAATGACCTTTTTACAACGTGTTTTCTTTTTTTCTAAACAGCCCATAATAGTGGATATTGTGAATAGCATTATTATTTTAATACAAGCCGTCAAGGACTCTTTGTACCATTATATCTTCATCTATTCAGAGATTGCACTCATAAAACATCCTCTCGCCAAAAAAAACACTCTCTCATCTTTATAGTTATATAAAGGAAAGAAAATAGCTTATTATTATTATTATTACAACCTGTAATACTCCGCAAAAGTTTATTATTTATGAGAGACTCTTTAATTGTTTTCTTTATTTCATTTTCACTTGTCCTGTGGGGGATTAATAAACGCAGAAATTGTTTTTTTCTTTCTTCCTTGTCAAGTATCTCTTGATTGTTTGGGATTGATAGGAGGGAATACACAAAGAGAAGAAGTGGTTTCGAGCTCCTGATATAAAATCAGCCTAGATATGATCACTTCATTCACACCAGCTTGGATGGCTTTTTTATGAGGAGCATGAGAGATTTGGGGTTCTGAGGATTAAAGTCTCATAAAAAATGTAAGTTGGAAAGGGAATTATTATTGATACAATAATGCTGTATGAACGTATCGTGGTTGACTTAGTTTAATAGTGGCACAGCAATGAAGGCAGTATTATATTATTATTACCTCCGCCGAAGGAGGTATTGTTTTCACTGGCGTTGGTTTGTTGGTTTGTTTGTTTGTTGGTTTGTTAGTTTGTTGGTTGGTTTGTTTGTCAGCGGGATAACTCAAAAAGTACGGAACAAATTCGGATGAAACTTTGTGGAGTTGTTGGAAATGCCAAAAGGAACAAGTGGTTAAATTTTTGCATCTCTGAGTGCAGAATTAAGATGCAAAACGAGCTAAATACTAATATATATTTCAAGTTAGCCTACTCTGCCAATAGATGTCGCTGTGCTGTAAAATCGGGTGCCGGGAGCGTCTTCCTCTCGGAATTTCCGTCGAGGGGAACCCTCCCCCGTCCCTCTACGCCGCCCCAGTCGTGAAAAATCCGCCTCGGAAGGTTCATAAGGACCCCGTGACGGTTGAGGTTTGCACTCTCTGAGTGTATTTATGCCTCTAGTTGAAACATGTTTTTAATATATAAAATCTAAATATTTCATGTTAATTTGTGAAATATTAATAAATTAAGCTTCATAGTCTTTAAATTGTCTCCATGTAGATCCTAATTACAATAAACGAAATGAAGTCGCTAAAACAGAGGTCAAAGATATGCAATATAACGTGCATTAGCGGTCATCCAAATTTTCACCATATAAGATAAATTTCATTAAGTTCATCTGAAAGATACATTCAGAAATATAAGAAGATTCCTATAAGTACATTTGTATTTAGCTCCTGACCCACTTATATGTACAGTTTTTTGAAATACATATGGACCTTTTTTATAATTAAGTTCATGAAGGTAATTCAAAGTGACTTAGAACATCAAGTCAGAAGAAGTGTTTTGCCCCTAGGGGCAATGTAAAGATTTGTTTTTTATAAGGCTATACACACATACAGAATGGATTCGCTTGTGTGAAGCTCATTCCACTATGACTATATGAGAGCACTGTTTCTTCATACGTCTTACTTATTGGTATTAGGGAGATTTCCATAGAAAACAAAAGATAATCATAATTTGATGGAAATATGGAAAAAAGAACTCCGTACCATAGCCATACATACATGATGGCCCATCAAGGAAAAAATAAGAAGAAAAAAAATCTGAAAGGAGAATTCAAAATGAGGGGGAAAAAGAAGCCTACTACTACCTAAAAGGAAATTGACTTTATAACCTACAATTATGTATAGTACAGTGATGATGCCTGGCTAGCCAGTAGCACTCAGAAGTCGTTTCATCTTTCTTTATTCTTTTTAGGTGCGTAGATTGCGTAAAAAATTATCTATTCTCTTCCTTTTGGTTCTACATCTTACATTATGAAAATTCTTTTTTATTTTTTCTCATCATGCCCCATCTTTTTGAATTTGATATTGACCCATGCGTAAAGGGGTTATCATCATTTCTCTTAGCCCCTCTCTCTCTCACACATAACTTCTTCTTTTTTCTTCATTTTCATCGTGTTAATATATAATAATATGTATTTATGAATTTGAAGGTTGTTTAACCTGTTGATGGGGGAGGAATAGAGTACAAGCCTATGATGGGTATATATGCATATATATATAGGTGTATATATATATATATATAGAGAGAGAGAGAGAGAGAGAGAAAAAAAGAGAGCTTATTCCCTTCATCTGTATCTGTGTGTCCAATATAAACAAAGTAATTTGACCTACGTCATCGTAAGCTGATCATAGAGATAGAATATATCTCTATGATCAGCTTACGATGACGTAGTTCAAATTACTTTTTTTATAGTGGACACACAGAATCAGCTGAACAATGTTTCTCTGCTATAGAAGGGAATCAGCTCTCTATATCTTTATATCTCCATGGTATATATGCATATATGTAATTAGGGCTGTTCTTATTTTTCAAATGTTTGAAATGTTAGCAACATTGTGGTTTTCTGCTTCTGGTGATAAAAGAAGACGACATTCAAAGTTTGAACAAAATCGGTCAACATTACGGGGTTGCTCAACGAGGTCAAGTTTTAAAAATTTAGTAAAAATTTAGTTTTCCGCAAATTTCTTGAAAAGGTGGGTGTTACAGACTTCAAAAATAATTATGAACTTAAGGAAATCTAATTTACTACCAGACATATATGAATGTTTTTTATTAAAACAAAGTTTTCTGTAAAAACAAAGAAAAAAGGATTGTGTAATGCTAGAATATTTCATAGCTTTTTGTATCAATTAACTTCACTCACCTGTAGAAGATGACTTGTTATTTGTCATTTTGTACGCGAGATATGTTTTTTTAATGTACATATAACTCTCTACTTATTAATTACGTATTTCCTACGTACATTTCCTAATATATATATATATATATATATGCCATGGACATCTAACTCCAGTTAGTCTTTATCACATACTATTTTAAAACTATTTTTTACACATCAAAGGTCGTATAAGCAAACTTTACATAAATGATTAACTTCACATAAAAATAAGCATATTTAAGGTCAAAACATGGACATAACTTTAGCTTGAGCGAGCAGAACCTTACCCAACGAAACCCCCATGACTCGACTTATTGCCTCTCCCTACATTTTACTATATGCAAACAGATTCAAATAGGCAAACAGTGTGAATAAAAATATCCTTTTTAAATAACTAAATGCAACATGTTTCAACTAAAGCGTTAAAGTAAAGTGGCGCATGCAAGGAAAAAGTAAGCAAAAAAATTGGCCAAAATTTGGTAATTTCCTTTAACGTTAGATGACGTTGTCCATGAAATTACGTCACAGTCATATCTAAAACCGGTTTAAAGGGATTAAATTTGATGATTTGAAATATATCAAATCACTATAAGATAAAAAAAACGTCTCCAAAAATAAATAATAAAAGGACTATTATTATTTTCAAAGAGCTCTAGCATAAAAGCGCCCCTTACGGACTAAAGAAGAACTAAAAAAATTGGCCAATTCCTTTTGGGAAAAAGGAAGAATTTTATGTTATACTTTAACACTTTAGTTTTAACCATAGAGATATCAAGATATAGAGAGCTTATTGGACTCGTCAGAGAAATACGTTATTGTGTAAAGAATATAGCTGAACGATGTTTCTCTGCTATTGGAGGGAAGAGAAATACGTTATTGTGTTATGTTTTTATCTCTATGATCAGCTTACGATGACGTAGTATCTATTACTTTGTTTATAGTGGACACACAGAAACAATAGAACGCGGTTTCTCTGCTATTGAAGGGAATCAGCTCTCTATATCTTTATATCTCTATGGTTTTAACATGTAAAAAATAACGTCTTTTCTACAGACTGGATATTGTATTTAGTCATATCTTCCTTCCAAATAAAAGTAATTGATTATGGAACGGTATCATTAGAAAGGACACCAAACTGTTTAGGTGTAAGCATCAACCAAGGAGAATATAAATAAGGTGAGTCAAAGAGAAGATCTTTGACTTATGCTCTTGTTCAAAAGAGAAATTTTTGTGACGTCACGAATGCTACAATAAAAAAAAACATTATTTATTAGTGCTATGATATAGAAACTATTTCTCAACTTTATATCTCAATTGAAAATATTTCATTAAAATATTGTTCTATTGTATGAAACAATTATTATATAAATGATTTTTCATTAATATTCATTATTTTAAGTAATTACCAAATAATATTTTCAACCAATAAAATATTTTTTACTATAAGATTTTAATTTATTTAAAGGAATTTATAAATCACAATAATATAATTATAAATATGTACATACAAAAAAAGGGAACATAAGAATATGAATATAATTACGCTAATTAGTAATCTGGCCTATGTGTTAAAGTTTTCACTAGCATTCTTCAATTTAGGTAGCTTATTTAGAATATTGACTCAAATCCGTGTTATTTTATTTTACACAAGCAATAATATTTTTTTTGACCAATTTTGATATAAATTGATAAGTGGTTTAAAAAGTCTTTGAAAAACATGGGGTCTTTATCGATTGTGTCTTGATGGCTATTATGAAAAAATTGGAAATTATTTTCTAAAAAGTGGCAGAACTTCAAAAATCAGGTGAAGGGGCGGTAATAATTCAATCCAAGGACTTAAAGTTTTCTTCAAATCCTTCAATATTACTCGTGTGTTTCCCCAAAGTTGGGTGCAGGTCTTTCAACTTCTTGGCTAAGTATCCAGCGATATAGGAGAGACCCTCGTTGGAACAGTCATAGGAATTTTTCCTGTGCTTGCCGACTAGGCAGAGGAAGGAGTTTCCATGAGCGCAAGTATTCAAAGGCCCGGTTAAATATGATCCGTAGGATGAGGGTGGTAGCTACATCTTCTTTTGAGTGGCCACGATTGAACTTTGTCGAAGGATTCATGAACTTTCTTGTTTGAATCGTTGTGTAGTTGTTTTCCAATGAGGTTCTAATTAAAGTTTCCTTAAAGTTTTATGAGCTAAGTTTGAGGCACTTAACTTTGTAGCAGGACAGCTTCATTTTCGTTTGGAAGTCATCTGGAGTGACGATCTCAGATCTTCGCATTCTTTAGGCCAATCCTGTCGTATCTTCTGCATCGTGTGATCCACAGACGTTGGATATCGAGATCCTTCGTTGGAAATGCAAAAAAAAGCATTTCGAGGATTAGAGCGATAGGGGATTACACAATACGATTACTTCTTCGAGGATATAGCATTTTCGCTTTACAATACAAACTGAACTATAAATCAAGCGTAGCACCTATGACATCACAACAAAATAGTCAGCTATCGCACTGCAATTGCCTACGTCGATTCCCATTGCCTCACCTTATTTATATACTCCTTGGCATAAACACAGAGCGAATAATTTCTCATGGACTCGTCCGATTGAATCATGATATTATTTACTAATTAAAGCAACTCCGTTCATTCAAAGGAAACAAATGATTGCATCATCATTGACAATGAAAGCATCTTCTTTAACCGATGATAAGATATACAAAAAAAAGAAATAAATAGACGCCAAGTGAAAAAATGATCTTTTAGTTGAATTTCCGAAAACTACCGTAAAATCATTAGTTATAAAAGTATGCCCATAGCGTAATCGTAATTTATAACCAGACCCAGCTGCACTGAGCCCGCCACAGATGACCATACTAAATGTTAAACAAGACACTTTATTTTTACAATAAGGAAGTCAAGTTATTGAACCTACCAGAGGAAATACACTTTCCATTTAAAATAATGGTTGGTAGGTGTAATTACTTTGTTTAAAAAATCTTTTGTTGCAAGGCTTCTAAATTTGTAAATACATATAGTTTATTGGTTCATAAAAAAGTTTATGAGGGGTTTAAAAACTTTGGGGGATGCCCACTTAATGCATCCAAAATGAATTGCTAATCATGATTATTCAAGCATTTTTCAACGCGGGCTAGTTGGTTCTTTTCCGTTCCTATTTTGGATTTAACAACTCTACATCAAAACTGTCAAAAATATAATCAAATAATGTAAGTAATAAGCATGTTACCATTTTTCTAATAAGCCTTTAAATGACAGATAGTTATATAAAAACACCTTCAAATGATAGAGTCATAAAGTTTTATATATACCATCATATGGAATAACATGCTTCTGATTTCGATAAAAGCATTTTTTTCATTGATTTTTATATATATATATATATATTTGACACTTTGGTTTATTGCTCGTAGCTATCCCTAGATGGCAGGTAGGAGGCCCGCTAGACTTTCTGTTTATTCCTTCAGTAGTAGAAAACAGCTGGTAGCGTCAACAATGGATTTTTGTTCCGCCCGAGCACTGGTTATGATAATTCGCACCGGATTCAAGGATGTGGACATCATGATGACGGCGTGATTTGTCAGGAACACCATCAAGACCATCAATAGTAATACTGTTTTCTTTTAACTATCGTATAATGATTTGGGCTTAAGCAATGTTTGATAAATGTCTAATTCATTATCAGATTGATATTTGTGTTTTACATTAAGGTTAGTGATATTTTATTGTCTGAAAACTGTATTTTACTTTGTTTTGTTTTTTTCGGTTAAAAACATTTTATTCGGTTAACTGTGAAAATTGTATACAGTTTAAAAATAAAATACAATCAAATCATATACAGAAACAGAGTTAAAACTATTCAGGGCAGTTACGAAATACATAAATGAACATTGGTTTAACCCTATCAAGCAGGATGACGTTATGAAGGAATAAAATATATTTTATCAATTACATACTTCTTCGTATTGTTGTGCTTCCACGATTAATTTCATAACTTTATTATTCTAGAGTACTAAAAATAAGATCGATACAAATTATAGCATACATTTATATATTTTGGCAAAATATTCAATTTTATAAAATAATTTAAGATATACGACACAAATTTTGTGATCAGAGAAAGTATCAAAAATTGATGTCCAAGTATGTTCTTTATTTTAGACAATAAGTGGTTTCCATTTAAATAAATAAACATGGTATTTATCAATTAAACATCAGACCTAAAGAAATACTTTGTGCTACGAAACGTTCAACGACTTATTCCACAATATAATACGTAATATATAAACATTTACTAAATTAAATCCACTGTTGAAGACTATAAACATTGAATGGTCGATATAGTTTCAAAATGGTTAAAACGGAAGGCAATATTACTTCCTCTGATTTGGATTCTTCAAATTAGTCTAAAAGACATAATATTCATAGACGAACAATGTAATAAGTTAAACATATTTATATGAAATATTCAATGTACACAGAAACCGCATTCCAAAGTCGTTGAACATATTGAAGGGTTAACCACTAACGAATAGCGGGAAATCAAATGGATAAGAAAAAGGGAAAGACGAGAAACAGTCATCAGATGTCAACTGGAGTCGTTATAAGGCTAAGTATGTGTATCAAGAATTCCTGTGGAGTTTCTACTGTTTTACTTGAGCTTTTTTCTCTCTTTGAACTTTTATTTTCATTTTTTTAATCTTCAGAATGTTCGTTAGTTTTTAGATATAATCATGAGGACGAATATTTAAAATATTTAATATTTAAATTAACTTTAACCAAACTATTTTATTAATATAAAAAATATAAATATATTTATGTTTATATATCATAATTGTATGGCTAATTTATTTGAATAAATTTATTTTAACCTTGTCGATATAGAAAAATTATATAAAATACAGTAAGGTCACAATCTTATACATGTGTGTTCGATTGTATATTTTTAATATACATTAAAATTGTTGCAGTTAACTGGAATATGAATTTTGTCGATTCTATAATTTAAAAAGGAGACAAAACATTTATAAAGTATATTTTTGGGGGCCCTTTAAACTGCCTCAAATAATTGTAGATTGATTGTTCCAAAGATATATAATGTAACGGTAATATAAACGGATCCCATTCCATTATCATTTTTTTTGAAAATTGAACCCTTGAGTAGCAAAAGCATTTATAATTTAATTATTTCAAATATAATAATTTAATATCTAAATGACAATGGCCGAGATATTAATTATAATATTTATGAGGCAGATATATATATATATATATATGTATGTATATCTGCCTTGAAAACCCATTTGGCCTATTTATTCCTTTAATATTGGGTTACATAGTTAAATAATAGCCAAAATTGAACCTTTGAGATGCAAAAGAATTTAGAATTCAATTATTTCAAATATAATATTGCTGAATTGATGTCATGTGGCTTTTTGGCAAAGAATTTTATATTTTCATAATGGGTAAATATTCATCCTACATAAACAGTATTCCAATAGCTTTAGGCCCAATATATTCTAAATATATAGATAAACTAGAGGCATATATACACTCAGAGAGTGCAAACCTCCGCCGTCACGGGGTCCTTATGAGCCTTCCAAGGCGGATTTTTTACGACTGGGGCGGCGTAGAGGGACGGGGGAGGGTTCCCCTCGACGTAAATTCCGAGAGGAAGACGCTCCCGGCACCCGATTTTACAGCACAGCGACATCTATTAAGAGAATGGGCTAACTTGAAATATTTATTAGTATTTAGCTCGTTTTGCATCTTAATTCTGCACTCAGAGATGCCAAAATTTAATCACTTGTTCCTTTTGGCATTTCCAACAACTCCACAAAGTTTCATCCGAATCCTTTCCGGGTTTTTTAGTTATCTTGCTGACAAACAAACCAACCAACCAACAAACCAACGCCAGTGAAAACAATACCTCCTTCGGCGGAGGTAATAAAATTTAAGTGTCTTATAGATATGTTTGTGATTTGAGCTATGGAGTTTATAGACACACAAATTAAAATTTGATATATTCAAACATGTGAGTGTAATATTAGAATCTTCAGAGCACAATACTGGTACCTCTTTAAACCTAATTCGCTCGAATGAGCATTTTGAAATAACTACATAGGACAAGGACGCCCTTTGCGTTATGATTATTTTTGTAATCCTTTTTGGTTGGATAACCCGTCTGATATATTTAAATACACTAAATATAAATATTAAATCAATCTATCGAGGCACTCAATACAAAACTACAAAACTATTTGAAGGTTTTCAATATGTGATTAATTTAAAGCCCAATGCATATGCCTGTGTTTTATATATTATGACTTTTTTTAGCTAGACACAAAAAGACATTAGTCAACAATAATATTATTTTTATTACAATTGAAAAAATGTTTATGTATATTCCATTATTTCTTTTATGTAAAGCATGTATTTTCATCCAGTTATTATGTAGTCGGCGATTATTTTTTTTTGAGTGATGCCTCCTTTTCCAAGGCTGGTAACAGTTAACAACCTTCCGTATGATATTTGTTTTGTTAACCTTAATATATGTTTAACAACAATAAAAATCACCTTAAAGGGCGTGAAACTGATCCAACAGAGCTCCTTCATCAAATATATGAACCTTTGTGGCCGGCTCCTGTTGAAGCATATGTTCCGAAAAAGAGAAGTTTTGTTGACCTGTGGAATCCACTATTGCCATATCGGAGCCGATGAAGAAGGTGAGCGAATAAGAGCTTGGTCCACCAACTCCAGAAGAGAACTGCCGCGACTTTATTACAGCCTTAATTATATTTATTACAGTGCGTATCAGTAGAATCCGATCATTGATAAAAGACGGAATACCGTCTAGCAAACCCATATAGTCTATTAGTATTTTATATCAACAGCTGACTCAATTTTCGGCAACTAAATGTACATATCTCCATGGAGCTAGAAAAACGGCATGTAGTCAGAGCATCGTTTCGCAACGGGAATATTCCTTCTGAAGTGATAAAGTGATATAGTTATTAAAAAAATAGTGGAAGGCCTGTGACGAATGACAGGCAGTGTCACCAAAGGTCGTCAGGTGCCATCAGAAGCGACGAGTTCATCGCTGCTGTCAAAGACTGTATCTACGACCATGGAGACCAAAGTCACAGCCAAATTGCAGCTGTCATGTGCTGTAGCTAGTTGACAATCCAGATGACTGTTAAGAAGGACCTGGGCTACTCCTCTTAAAAAAAGCACAGACAGTTCCTAAAAGAGGTGACCATGGAGTCGAGGAATGTGAAGATGATAGCTCTCCTAAATGAACTGAAGGATGTCTCAGCTGGGCTTCTTTGTTTTTTCTCTTTTGATAGATTTTTTGAACAGGACTAAAGAGCAACAAACAAAATGGCAGGTGGATCTGCAAAAACATTGCAAAGGTGCCAGTGGTGAAGAACCCCGGTTCCTTATAGCTCTGTGATGATCCTGGGCGTGATCTCCAGTGAAGAAGACATGATTCCTCCCCACTTCTCCTTCCCCTAGGTCTAAGGATCAATGCTTAGGTATACCAGGAGGTTATTAGGACTGTCGTGAAGCCTTGGATAGACACTGTGTGGGGGGGGGGGGGGGGGGGGCACCTCTATGTGCTTCAAAAGGACTCTACCCCAACCCATAAGGACATGAATTTCCAGGCCTGGCTCCTTCAGCATGTGGACCACCAATGGTTGCCAGACTTGTGGCCACCAAGCTTGGCCAGACTGCATTCCTTTTTGTAGGGAATGGCTACATTGGTGGAAGAACCAACAAACATGTCCACAATACAATCAACTCCCAGAGTTCACCAACATTGACAAGGATATCATGGCCAAAGCAGCTTCCATGGCCGCCTCGAGACGATGGTTATATTGTCAAATAATATTCTTAGTATAAATACAAAGATTTATTGTTTAGTAATTTTTTTAATTTGCATACTTTAGATTATGATTTGTTAATTTCGGTATTACCGTATTGGCCCGAATATAAGACGGGGTTTTTGTTCTAAAAATAGTACTTTAAAAAGGGGGTCGTCTTATTTTCGCGGACTAGACAAAAAACATAATTTTCAGAGCATGAATGGGGACCTTGTGATAATCCCGGGAGGGATGACCAGCCAACTACATGTGCTGGTCGTCTATATTCAGGGTCGTCTTATATTCGGGCCAATACGGTATTAATTAAATATCGGATTTTACTCACAATATTGAAGTTTGTTCAGGTTCATATTTTTTTGGTAAATTTATATTCTAAATTCCCTTATGTACATACCATTGGCCTAAAGGCTTCACCATTTCTTGCATCCCTTGCATCCCTAACAAGAGGGCAATACAACTATGCCTGATTGATCAAAAATAATAATAGTTGGAACCCATTTTTAATAACCTATATTATATAATTATAGCTGTGCTTAAAATAAAAACGTGAGGAGCACCACCATTTTCTTGTTAGAGCCTTAATTATATTTATATCTTGTGTGTGTGTGTAACTTATTTTAATATTTCCCTTGACCCAAGATGATTTTCTTCTTCCTCACTTGAGGGTGAAATATATGGTAGCTCATGTCCTAGAGGCACTCTTTACAGTCGTTCCAAATCATGTTTTTCCTTCGTTTCTTTCCATCAACTACATTATAGAGAACTTCTTGCATTTTTATGTATTATTATTATAATGTATGTATATAGAGGCGTAAGGGTTTTATGGGAGTGTGGACGGTCAAAAAAAAAGGAGCAAGGTTATGATGCTCAGATATTAAAATTGGAGGAGCTAAATGGCTTTTACTACAATAATAATAATAATTACTCATTCCATACGAGATGGTCTCTAACCTCTTTTCTCTCCATTTGCATAATTACAATGATCAAGAAGAGAGTTATGGTCTTATCTAGGTATGTACAAGTTCAAGTAGCTAGGATGGTGAGTTAATTTTTTCATTGTGCTTATACACCCTATTAACACTTATTCGTTTTTTCATCGAGCATCATAAATTCATTCTTATCATGATGGTTATGAGAGGGGTCATATTTGGGGGAGGAATGGATCTCCCTCATTCCTTGTGTCTCGACAAACGAATCTTCGTGGTATGTGAGAGTATTGGATTTCCATGCCTTGCTGTATTTAAAAAATATATATCCTAAAAAATAGTCTAGACGAAAACGGCATAAAATGTTTTAGTTGTGTGAAATGATAGTTTTTAAGAAGTGTGGCTTTATTATTATAATGCAAATAATCAATTCAGAACATCCTTGCTTTTAAAATAAGAATAATCAAGCGTGAGAGTGAATTGGCGCGGTCCGTAATGCCATACGGCACTCTGAACTTTGATTATAAATGCCCTAAAGAAATTAAACCAATAAAATTGCCGGCAAGAAACGCTTTCATCTTTGGTATTAATTTTATATTTAGTGTAATAGCATAGCTATATATTTGAATATATATATATATACATTTGGGCATTCTTATTCACGTTTTTTTCATATTTGAGTGTCGGGCTCCTCCTAGGATTGTACCTTAGTGCATTGAGATCGTCTTGTGAAAGTTTGAACGAAAGTGAATAACTGGAAGTGTCTCCTCAACAGATCCAAAAGTAATATGTTGTAAACTTATGAAGTATCTATTTTTTCACAATTATGTCCTCAATATAAATGCTATTGTCAAAGAATTTAGAGCAAATGTAAGTATGATAACAAGGATTCCAAAGTCGCTTTTGTTTTTTATATAATCCAAAATTAAACGAGATATTAAAGTTTTGAAATCTTCATTTTTATGGAAAATACCCCAAAATGACTATTTCAAAACTTTATATCTTGTTTAATTATGTATGGGTATAAAAAACAAAACTTACAAATGTAAATAAAAGTACAAATATGGAAAAATTCGTTATACAATATATCATTTAGACGATATATCTTATGCTATGGTAGCAGTTCATGCATTTTCTTCAAGGAGTTTTTGAACTATTTGGATATTCTAAATTAAAATGCATAGATTTTAAGCCGGGTCATGACTTTAATGACTTAAACTTATGTTCAGATAATTATTTATAGTACCTTTATAATGGTGGATCCATCCTCAAAAACTAAATTAGATACAAGCAATTCATAGAAATAGTGAAATTGCATAAATATTTTTAACTTATAAAGGTGGAATGAGTTCAAAACATAATCAATGTCTTAAGATTGTGTTTTTTATCTCCTACTTTCTAGTGTATTCTATTTTTTACACTGATTTTAGCTAATAAATAAAATCTTAACCATTAAAAAAACATAATAATAGATGTTGTTTAATATTTAGATAGAAGCTAATATCATTATTATATTCCACCTTGGATCAAAGGCTCGGCCTCTGGCATATTATCATCAAATAAACAATCTATTGATCAATAAAGTCTTTACTTTAAAAAAATATAACTATACTGTTAATGTACATATTTTTTATATGTAATATCTCTATGTCAATAAAGTCTTAGAAAAAAATATATATACTAAAAAATCTAGTAGAATCTAACCATAAGAATAATACAAACAAAATGATGTGCATGTTTTTAGAGAATAACTTGCTAGTAGGCTAATGCATTTATGTCTAGTATTGCAAATGAATTTAAAGGAATAATAATAATAATACGGTCTCATTGTGCCGCCGCGGAACCCTATGGCGTATTTCACTCATCTAGAAAAGGATGCTCTTAGATTGCATCCATGGATTTTTATTAGTTTCTACGCTATATACACAATCACTTTCTCACGCATCTCCCAACCACAACACGGGGTAAAATAATCAAAGAAAATAATAATAATAATAAAGATAATGCCTTGGAGGAAGGGTAAAGAATAAGAAGAAGAAGTGATTCAGAGGAGAGCATGAATGTTTTTGAATTTTGATCATGAGAGTAAGAAAATGAAGTGAGGGGCCGCCAGGGAACAACGCCATGAAATCAATTGGAAACAAGGGTGGATGATGGGGTGGATGGTTCATATCTGATGAAGGAGAGGGTCTCTCCTCCACTACTTACTGCTACTTAGACAAAGGGAGTTCATGGACATACCATATATATGTATGTATGCGGTTAACTGGTCAGAGAGATGAATATATATATATATATATATTTCTGGGCTTGTCCAGTATTTCGTCATGGATAAACGTCAATCAATGTGACAATTATTTACATATCCTCTTCCTCAATGCTTCTCTCTCAATCTTCTCTGTTGCATACAAATGAGTAACTTGGGACTCTTGGCAAGATTCCAGTAGATTATTTAAAGGAAATTTGATCTATGATTTCAATAGCGGCTTGGAACTTTTATTTTAACACTAATACAAGGATTAAAAGCGCCACAAGATTACAAGGCATTTTGCATCACTACATTTGGTCTACTCTACTCCTGATTACATCTATTTATCACGACGTCAGAGTTGAAGACGGTCGTCCTGACGCTTCTCTCATTTTCATTATATTACGGTGTATAATAAATGCTAGGGATTACTTTATACCCACGTGAAATAGATAGAGAAAAACAGCTGTCGACTAAAAAAATAGAGACATCTTTCTTGTATAACTTTGGCATCACTTTGATTATAGTAACAAATTAATCACAAACCTCTCACTTTTTTATTGTTAATAATAAGCTGTTACTATTATTAGTTTTGCGTTATCATTAACAGCTTGAGTCTTTCTATTCTTGAGGAGGAACCCTGATATGAAGAATAGAAGAACTCAAGCTATTTATTACAACGCAATAATAAAAACAACCAGCTTTTGGCTTTATTCTGTAAAAATATTATTAATAATTTAAAAAAGGGACATGTTTGTTCCTCTCGTCCTGTGGAATAAGTAACTCCAGGCCCAGAGAGAACTCTGTATCAAGTTCCTCGTCTAGAATAGAATAAATTAAGCTGTTGAATATAATGCAATAATAACTAGAGGCATATATACACTCAGAGAGTGCAAACCTCCGCCGTCACGGGGTCCTTATGAGCCTTCCGAGGCGGATTTTTCACGACTGGGGCGGCGTAGAGGGACGGGGGAGGGTTCCCCTCGAAGGAAACTCCGAGAGGAAGTCGCTCCCGGCACCCGATTTCACAGCACAGCGACATCTATTGGCAGAGTAGGCTAACTTGAAATATTTATTAGTATTTAGCTCATTTTGCATCTTAATTCAAAATTTATTCACTTGTTCTTTTGGCATTTTCAACAACTCCACAAAGTTTCATCCGAATCCGTTCAGTACTTTTTGAGTTATCCTGCTGACAAACAAACCAACCAACCAACAAACCAACGCCAGTGAAAACAATACCTCCTTCGGCGGAGGTAACAACATCAACAGCCTATTAATAATAGAGAAAAAGGAGAGGTTTGTGATTAATTTGATACTACAATCAAAGAGATGCCAGAGAGATGCAAGATGTCTCTATGTTTCTAATCGATAGCATTTTTCCCCCTTTCTTTATAATGTCGGGTATAAAGTAAGCCTTGCCTAATTAAATATTCAATAAAGGTATTGAATAAATCCTCTTTACACACCGGATATTATGGACAAAATAAAGATTAGCAACACCTCTGACTCCATATTAAGTAAATGACATGTTGTTATCTCAATCATCGAATTCTTAATAGACTGAACATAAAATACAAATTGGCGCTGATCTTGTAGATGATATCATTTGTGATTTTTGCATTTATTAGCCGGGTATGTATGAAAGGTTTCAGTATTTCAAGAGAAACTTTTCATTTTTAGTGCCGAAAGAGTATTCCTGTCATATTATATTAGAGTGTATAGCATGCAAAATAAGGCAATGCAAAATAGGATTTCAAATATTTTCTCATTGTCAAATTAGAGCATACATGATCAGCTTTCTACCATGCAATCAAATCAAAAAAATTAATGTCATGCGGCTGTCCACAACTTGCCCATATATGTATTCTCAATATGTAGTTGTATAAGAGGTAATGATGTCAAAAACTAATTTTTTGATGCCACTTCTCAATCATTTTGAGCTTCAAAAGAAATTATCCAAATGCCTGTTTATTTTTTATTTTTTTTGCCTATATGGTTCGACAGAATTGCGTCCGATAGGATATATATATATAACCATTATAGCATTAAAATTAATCTATCGAACCTAGGATCTTATCAATGAGGTAGACCAAAAATGAACATCCCCTCTCGGGATTCGAACCTGCGCCCCAACATTGAGAGTTGGACACGCTTTAGCACGCATGGCTATCGCACTCCAGTTTATTTGGGCTTTATCTCTGGAGTTAGACTAGTGAACTGCTCGACCATCCACATTTAAAAAAAAACAACTATATGACCAATCATCTATATGATATATCAACATTCTCTTTTTAGATATTAAGTACTAAGAATATAAATATTTCATATTTCCATTTTAAAGTATTTAAATATAGTATTTAAATGCTACAATTTAATTTAATATAACACAAAATAAAGAAGACTTATCATATCGTTTCTCTATAGGTTCTTAAGTACAAAAATTAAAAGGGCAAAAACGATACGATCTCCAAGTTCCATGTGTTATCAAAAGAATAGAGAAAACGATAAGCATCTTTAATATAAATCATTGAAGAACCCTATACAAAAATTAATAGTGCAAAAACGATACGTGGACATCTCCAAGTTTCATGTTTCATGAAACTAGAGAAAACGTAAAGAATCTTTAATATACATTATAGAAGAACCCTGTACAAAAATTATATCATTAAAGACAGTTCAAATAGTAACAAGGGGATCTTGTAATTTCGACAGATCCTTCTTGTGGAACTGATCATCATACATTAGTAGACTAGTAACAATGCCAGCAAAGGGTTTAAACGGATATATTTACATAAATAAAAGGTCCCTCATCAGCATACTTTAAAAGGAGAACGAGGAAATTCATTTATAACTTGTAACAAAGAGGGAATTGAAGTAACTTAAATGAGTATCCAGGGAACCATTGAATAATCTGGTTCAAAAGCATGAAGATATTTGTAAACAAAACATTTGTTCTAAAATAAATATTAGCGTCTAAATATTTCGTATCCACTACCAAATGATTAAGCTCTGAGGACGTAGAGAAAACATAGGAACTAAACGCCAAAGAACCACGCATAACATGAAGGTGTTCATAATATATGGCCGGAGCATTTCTCTCAAAGGCTATGCTTCGGCCAATCCCAGACTGTTATTTATGTCACATAATCAAAAACAAGTCTTGTGAGGGTCCTCAAGAGAATCCCAGTCAAGTAGAAAAACTTCAAGAATTATATTTTTTGTCGCTATTGAAGACATTAATATGTGTAAGTATGATTTTGATGTCTTCTTTATTTTGACTGTCTGAGGTCATTAAGAGGATAATAGTTTAAAATTAATTAGGAATTTATGTTCTTTATGTTAAAATAATTTATTGCAATAATAAAGCTAATTGCTCTTAAGGTGACCTCAACCGACTGATACCAGATTAAGAAGTTCTGGTGGGGTGGGGCTTATTTAGGAGTAAAACCATAGAGATATAAAGATATAGAGAGCTTTTTCCCACCAATAAGCAGAGAAATATCGTTCAGCTGTATTCGGGACACAATGACGTATTTCTCTGAAGAATCCATAGAGATAAAAATATATAGAGAGCTTATTCCTTTCAGCTGATTTGTGTGTCCACTATAAACAAAGTAATTTGATCTACGTCATCGTAAGCTGATCATAGAGATAGAATCTATCTCTATGATCAGCTTACGATGACGTTGTACAAATTACTTTGTTTATAGTGGACACACAGAATCAGCTGAACGATGTTTCTCTCCTATTGAAGGGAATCAGCTCTCTAAATCTTTATATCTCTATGGAAGAATCCTATAATCCCCCTTTATGTCTTTATATCTCTATGAGTAAAACAAACAAACATGAATTTATATTTTTTATATCAAAAGAACGCCATCTTTCTTTATATATTATAACCAAACATTATTTTACTTACTTTCCCTCAAATAGTTTTACACCCTATATTTTATAAGGGATTTATGAGGTGACTTAATTAACTCCGTGTAATAAACAGGACAAATTAAATGACTAATTTCCTTTTGTGGTGCTGGTGGTAGGCAAGGTAATCAACCTTCAGAGAGTCAATTGTTCCACAGCCCTCTATTGTGTTTGCATGGATAATAGCCCACAAGAAAGAAGAAGAAGAAAAACACCAACTACATACTTGAAATGTGCTCATAAAATCCTCCATTTTCACTTCTAGGTCCTACATAGCAAAAGGAAAATTTCACTATTGATTTATGTAAATAGAAAAACACATCTCATTATGACTGGACACAAAAATAGACTACTTCTCCCCTCAGGACATCATTTGCTTATGAAGTATAAGACAATAATAAAGTGTAAATACGGGTATGGAAACATATCAAAAATGTACAAAGGAGTAATAAAACTCTTATTGTTTATATATATTTTGTTTTCGCATTGTCACTCCCGAAAATAATTATTATTATTGTTATAGTAATAATAAAAAGGTTCCCCAATTCGCAGCCACAGATAGTGTCTTGGGTATTCTGTTTCTTTGTTGTTTTTTAAACATGGAGGCCATAAAAGTCTTAAATTGTTTTTCTTTCTATAAAAAAGAATACTTCTTGCTCTTCTGCAATAAGATGTTTTGTGTCACTGGTTTATGGCTTTGTTTTGATGGATATTCCAAAGAATGTGATGCGGCTTCCTTTCGTTGAATAAATGATAATATATATCGAAGCTCTTTGGTTAGAAGAAGACACATACTTTTATAGGAACTCTTTTGAGGGGTGCTCCATTAATTGTGGAGTGATATAATTGTTATTTAAGGTCTCAGTGAATAAGCGGTTCGCAGGTTCATCACTCATTTATCAACTTTTATTTATACTTG
This sequence comes from Caligus rogercresseyi, assembly GCA_013387185.1. Lineage (NCBI taxonomy): Eukaryota > Metazoa > Arthropoda > Copepoda > Siphonostomatoida > Caligidae > Caligus > Caligus rogercresseyi. The sequence goes on along the minus strand of CP045896.1, from coordinate 21,303,852 downwards.
TAGTTGAAAACATTTAAATTGATTCATTTTAATTATATAAGAATTTTCTTATATCCATATGAATGCAAAACAATAAAACCATTTAGGTTATATAAAAATAACGATATAGATAAAAATGTGAATTAATAAAGCTTTATCATTATTGCTAGGGTACAGGAATAGTTCTAAATTACTAATCATATATTTGTGTGTGTTTATGGACTATTACAGTTCATGTAGTCTTATTTGATCAAAGAAGCGTTAAAAAATTACAATTCTGTGTCATATTATGTACTTATAAAAAAATCAAATGCATATCATCAAACATAAAAAAATTGTTGACTACTTGTGTCTTAATACTCACCATATAATATTTAAACTAAAGCGTAACAATTAGAATAAACAAATTAAAAAATATTGCTATAAAGCTTATTTATATCCAGTCGGATGCAATTCTGTAGAACCATATGGGCAAAAAAAAGATCCTAGGTTGGATAAACTAATTTTAATGCTATAATGTTTATTTATATTCTGTCGGATACTGCAATTCTATCGAACCATATAGGCAAAAAAACACATTTGAAACTATATATTTTTTTACTTCTTTATATATAAAGTGTCTCTCTCTCTCTCTATATATATATATATATATATATATATATATATGCATATTATATATATACTTGATATTGCTTAATAACTCATCTTTGTATAATAAAAGTTTTATTTTTCATATATTTTTAGTATTGCTTGTTTTATACATTTACGAAAAATAAAATAATTTATTATATTTGATTGGCTCCAACCATGATTCTAAAAAATATCTAAAGGGCATATTTATAATGTAACATATGGTTAGGACTTTATTTGCTTTGTTTACTAAGTACAAAGAACCCCTTAAACAAAAACTTATACGCAAATAAACATAACGGATTTATTTATTTTTTCTCCAAGATTACCAAGACTCTTTTTAGTATTTTTATTTATATAAAAAACTATTTTGAAATATTTTATGTTATTATACATCCTGCATAGTTTTTTAATGAATCCTTACATGAAAGGATAAAACTAAAAATAATAATAATAAATACATATACTAACAATTTAAAAAGTTGTTTAAAGTCCAACACTTTATCCATTGGTCGATAAATCCTTCAGCCAACAATTCTGCTTCTCCATCTACATTTATGTGTTCAATACAAGACCTTGAAAATACGACTAATGCTATTGGAATGAAACTGAAAAAATTATTTAATTCACTCTTTAATTGGTCAAACTATAAACTTAAATCCATATATTTTTAAACATTCAAAATGGTGCAAGAAAAATATCAAAGTAATCTCAACTTTATTAGTCCTTCAGTTTTTTCTGAAGAGCAAAGTAAATTTCCTTTAACAGGTTAGAAAATAAATCCAGTATCGTATATATCTAGGCATTTTACATAAGTCTTTGTCAAATATTTAAAAGACAACTTATGTGCTGTACATATAAAAACATTTTATATAAATCTGTATCTGATCTTTTAAAGACAATTTCATTTTTATCTAAGACAAAGCTTATATATTGGACTCGATGAAATTTTATTTATACTTTTATAACAAACACATAATACGTATTAAACACCAGGAGAATTTCGTCATGCAAGAATATATATATGGCATTTAACCAATGATAGAACTAAAATAGAAGGTTTTAAAGAATGAAATGTTGCAAGAAATAAGGTTTTGCCCAATGTATTGTCTTGATTTCTTCCCATTTTGTTTTATAATATGTCTATTGTTTTGAACAGTTAAAAACTATATATTATTTGAATAATATATAATTAAATAGTTTTACAATTTAAAATTTTATATTAATAACTTTATTTTTATATGTGTATTAACAATGCCGTACTTTTTGAATAGTTATTTGTAAGAAATAAATAATTCAATATACTGGATCAATGCGAAAACAATTTATATTTCTTCATATATATATGACATTTAGCCAACAGTTGGCTTTCGACATATCCCAGAAGGAATGTCTGGATTCCCCTCCGCCACCATAGATCCAACAACCACGCAAGGACACATATTAGAGCACAGAATTCCTCCAGGACTACTCTGACACGTTGCAACTGTTTGTTCTTCTTCGTCTTCTTACGCCCTGCAGCATAAAGAAATAAACATGTGCCACTAGAAATTATAGAGTGACTTTTTAAAAGTTAAAAAATATCATCAAATACATATTTACAGCAACAACAAAATGGAGACGAGAAAAGCATTATTATTGTGTATTTCCGAACGTTTCCTGTCAAGAAAAATGAAGTTTTTTAAGTACTCTGGACTGCATCCAAAGATATAATTATCAAATACTTTGTGGTCAAAGAAATATGACAGGCAAGGAATGCCAGGCCAAGGGGGGGGGGCTACCCCCCCCCCCTCCTGACCCCCAAATGTGCTCTGCATGTAAGTAAGTACCTCACAACCTAAAATAAAAGCCGTCCCTTTAAATCCATGGCTCTTGTTGGTATTACCATTATTATTATTATACCAAGATATGTGAGGGGATTTAAAGGAATGCTTGAAATCACGAACACTCATAAAGAAATTAAATAACATTATAAGTAGTCACATTACGATTATCAAGAGGAAAGGTTAATTGCCGAGGTCTATGAAGAGACTATACTTCCCTTCTTTATTATTATTCCTTCTACATTTAAACTCTCTTCCTTTCTCTCTTTCTTTCCTTAAAGCCCGGAAGAGTCGTGAAATTCCAACGCGAAATCCTAAGCCCTAATAAATTGTAAGTTCAAACCAAGGGGAGAGGGGGGAGCTTGAGCTTGAAAATTGGAGTCAAGCGTGAAAATAAGGTGAGGGGGGGTATTTAGTTATTTTATGGCCTGCCTCATAAAACCTCCTTCGGATTCCTTTCTCCTATCTATTTCCATTTTTTAAGAAACCCAAAAAGTGTGAAATTTGCACTACTTATCCAGGTCATTATTACACACTTTTCTTGCTCATGATAAGGAACTAACTGATAAGGTTTAACAAAACAGATTTTCAAATAAATAAAAAGCCGTTCTTATCAACCGCAATGGAATTATGATGCTCTTCCTTATCAGGAAATGGAGGAGCGTTTAAACATTTCAATTAAGGGATTTATATCCCAGAGAATGTTGATGTTATTGTTGTTGTTGGTTCCATAAGTTTATGGTAATGCACATTTTTATGAGTGTATAAAGTGATGTAAGTTATGGGCGTCTGTAAGGCTTTATAGAATTTGATCGTGGGTTCATACTGTCTTCCTTTTTTGACAAGACATATCTTTATAAATGTAATCAATTGTAAAATAATGAAATGGTATTCAAATCATTTAAATTGCATACAAATTATTGGTAAATAAAGAGTACCACATCGAGATAGATTACTGAATGGATTTTCTAATAAAAAATAAACATAAATTTAGAAAATATAGAATGTCAAGCCGGGAAGTTATCATGGCGTTAATCGAGACATATTTAGGTATTTCAATAGGTGTTTTTTATTAATTTAAATTTCTGTCTTTAAAACAAAAATTTAGGGGTATTTTTCAAAAAAAATACCCCAGGAGTATATGCTGTTAAGCTTTTCATAGGGTAACGGAAACTGCAATTTAATGCAGCAACCCGTTAGGCATATACCCTAAAAAAATTGAGAGGATACCTTGACGCAAATCTAAGAAACACATTATTATTATTATTTTCATAATCGATTTTTTATAGGTCAATACAGGCTCTGAATCATATGATGTAAGCCAGATTGTACTGAATTCTGAATTGATAGAATGCAACCAAGGTCATTTTTGGATTTATCATCTAAAGTTTACTAAACTTAAAAAATACTATTTTACTCTGAAGCGAACAAGTCATCTTCTACAGGCGAGTGAAGTTAATTGATACAAAAAAGCTATGAAATATGCTAACATTACACACTCCATTTTCTCTTTGTTTTTACTGAAAACTTTGTTTTATTAAAAAACATCAAACATACGTCTGGTAGTAATTTAGATTTCCTTTAAACTAATAATTATTGGTGAAGTCTGTAACGTCCACCATTTTCAAGAAATTTGCGGAAAACTATATTTTTACTAAATTTTTAAAACTTTGACCTCGTTGCGCGACCTCGTAATGTTGACCGATTTTGTTCAAACTTTGTATGTCGTCTTCTTTTATCACCAAGAAACAGAAAATCCACAATGTTGCTAACATTTCAAACATTTGAAAAATAAGAACAGCCCTAATATATATATATATATTGACAACTCAAAGAAAAGAAAATATTTTTAGTCCCCGAAACTAAAGAAGCTCACATTTATTATATTTACTTCATAGAGTTGAGTTGGTTTCTTTATTAACCTTAAGACCTCACACAAAAAAACACAAGGGTTTGTTTTTAACAAATCTAAGCAACTAAACCATATTTATGAATTCACATATTATCATTTCAAATAATTAATTATCTAACAAATGAAATGGCTTATAAAATGAAATATCTGTTCGGCCATAATTGCTTAATTAAAGTACTAAAATGGATACTCTGGATATTGTTTAGTGGACATTTTCTAAACAGGAATTTTGGGTATCATATGCATATATGGTCATAACAAAGACTATGAAGGACATATCGTTACGTATCGACCAATCCCATATTTCTCCTACAATCCTTCATGTCATAGATATTAATAAAGATAAAATATGCTTTCCTATGATCAAACTGAATAGTTACTCCATGATAACGAATAAGCCTTATGATTCTTATGACAAACAACAACATATTGTAGTATTTGAGGCCAATATTGTGTATAAAGTTATGTCTGCGTACTCAAGGATTTTATATCCTTGATATATATATATATATATATATATATATATATATATATTATATATATATATATATATATATATATATATATATATGTATTATATATCAGGAACGACCAGGATTCTTTTTTCGCCGAGACCTGGGCCGGGAAAAATTTTTCAAGCCGGGCCGGGACTTAATAAATATTTTCGTTCCTTCGACATCTGAAGTGACGACGTTTTTTTAGAACAGACTTTCCAAAAAAAGTGAAGACTTTTTTTAAGAAAATAATTTCCAAAAAAAAAATTCTCAGAAAAAGTGATGACGTTTTTAGAAAAGAATATCTCGAAAATTCCTTATAAAAACGTCGTCACTTTATGAACGACAAACAAAAGAAAATATTTAAGTCAGGCCCGGTGTTTATAAACACCGGGACACTATACGGCCGGGATGCTAAAAAAAAGACGGGACCGGGCCAGGCCAGGTACCCGGTCATTTCCCGATATATATATATATATTTTATATATATTAATATATATATATAATATATATATATATATATATATATATATATATATATATATATATATATATATGTATATACATATATATATATATGGAGGCAATATATACATTGAGGAAGAGGTTGAGAGATTTTTTATAGAGAGGAAAGTATTTAGAGGAAGGTTAATGAAGTTTTTGTTTGTCAAATCGCATTCAATGTTTTATTCTTTCTCAAGCCTGCTCAGCCATATTGCTTAAGAGTAATTTAAACATATAATACAAGGGGGGGGGGGAGGAGAATACACTTATATTTAAAAGATATTAATATATGAAAAATATATTCACATAAAAAAATGATGCCCGGACGAATTTTTTAGAGATAAAATTGTCAGATAAATCGACTTAATTGAAGTTTTTGAACAGGATAAATAAAAAATGAGTAAAATATGAATAAAACTCATTAACTAAAGATTACATTCACATGTTTTCCCTAAGTATCTATCTTGGACAAAAAGTTACTAGAGTACATGGATGAAACAAAGTTCATAATTTTACTTTCAATATTGGCCATCTAGTATTTTATTATGATTTTATCTTTAAACTTAGTAAACAAAATGACACAATGATTACACAAGTCGTGACACAAAAATCAATAAAGTAGTTCTATATTTACAATGGTTAACACTTTTAAATTATATACATAACATATAATAAAATGCGTAACATACTATGACTATAAGACAAAGCACATATCAAGGCAATTTTTTTGCTATCATGAACAAGTAAATCTCTTATAAAATCAAGGCTGTGATATAAACAGCAACAAAATATATATAGAAAGGTAGTTTATCAGAAAAAATAGGCTTACCGACTAATAAAAAAAGGTTTTTTTATGAACAATAATGTTTATGTGTTTATGAACTATAATATTTATATGCTGTATTTTTTAACTTATTAGCATCTGTTTTATATATTTTTTGTATACAATTTTATCATGAATTGTTGAATAAAAAATTTAAAAAATATGTTTCATAAAATAATTAATTAATAAAGAGCTGAGTGTGTGTGTAATCCGTTATATTTCAGCACAAAGTAGCTGGTCTAAAATAAATACATAATTTAAATAAAAAAAACGAAACAATAATAAAAACACAAACTAATTAATAAACGTTATATATATATACATGAATATATAAAATTTAAACAAAAAACCACATCGATTTTTGGGGGAAAACATGCCTTGAGATCGGAGTAATCTACAGCGCCACTCCCTCGGCGAGAGCTATTGCTGCATCCCTGGCAGCTCTCCACGTCCTGGCCTGTCGCAACTGTGGACTTTTATTCTAGGCAGTTCTTGAGTGACATATAGAAAGTGTAATTAATAAAGAACGGAGATTTATAATAACAAGAATATTATTATTGGGGCTGTAAAAAGCTCATGTAAGAGTGCATATAGCATTCTTTCAAAGTTTTCATTAAAAGACCTTACTTGCGTGAACACTGATAGAAGCAGACATTTCAGAGCACAAAATATAGAGCACAATTAGTTAATCTTAAGGTTTGGTGCAAGATATTGGCGAAAGTTCTTCTTTACAATGCTAGAATCCTAATAAAACTAATCTGGTTTGATTCCCAAGAGAGGAAAGTCGATTTCAATCGACCTCATTGAAAATATTTAGGTTCCATCGATTAAATTTCAAACTATAATATCATTTATATCCAAAAGTGGACACAAGTCAGTTAAACAAAATAAGAAAAAGATGTCAGAGGAATGAACAGTAAATGATTTAAATGTTCCACGTGTCCTTTTTTGCACTTATACGAAATATTGAAAGATATATAAATAAAACCGCTCATGTATTTTTCCCAGAAATTTATATCCATTAAGTCGAAGCATTGTTATATGCTGCTAACAATGATGTGTGATTGTAATTTCTGGCTTATTGAGAGGTTGCGTTATATATTTATTTTTTTTATTAGTTCATTAGTTAGCTTTTTTTTAAACTTAACTTTCTACTATTTTGTACCAGACCCTCCCTTGTACATGCCACAGATCAAAGAACTGACAAATTTTAAGTTCAATATAATCCTTAAAATTATAAATATAACATTCTTCCCTAGTATACATAGGAATATAAAAGGTTGTTCTCGCAAAATCATCAATAGAATAATTTTCGTAGTTGGTAAAGTTGTTTTCCTTATGTATCCTTGAGTAGGATCTATTGTTTTATTCCTTATATTAATAGGTGGAATGGATTCAAAAGGATTCGACAATGACGTCATAGGATGCAGGGTAGACCTCCCAAAAAAAACCCACTTTTTGTTTGTTCTTTTACATATACCCAGCGATTCTGGTTCATTTTTTGATGCTGAAAACGAGTATCTAAATAAAAAAATTCTAGCATTTTTAGAAATCGGACGTCACTGGTGTCAAAGTTTCGTTATGAAGCAAAACTTTGGTATTACTTATTTTGAAAAAAATAATTTTACAAAATTTAGCTATGATCTTGATGACTTTGTTATTTTTTGCAAATTTTCGTCAAATAATATTTAGTGCCAATAAATGAACATAAGTGCTGACGCACCAACCATTTTTTAAATAACAGCTCCTACTAGGTTCTTTATTTTTTAGAAGGAAAAAGAAAAAGAGGGTACTCATGTTGATGTTTTAAGTTATCTTTTTATTACTTTTTAAAACGACTAATGATAGAAATTTTCCCCATCGAATCCCAATCTACTCCCTCTGAATCCCTTTCATCATATTGATACCAATTCTTTTAATTTTTGTTTTTCTCAAAATACAGTTTTTCAATGGAAATGTCATTATGGTAATCTCGTGAATTCGCCAATAGACATTTGTTCACATATATTATATTATTAATAGATATATATAATATATATATATAATATATATATATATATATATAATATAATAAAATTATTATATATATATAAGTATATATATGCTCATATTTGACAATCACAAAATTATGGATTGAACTATGAATTCCGTAAATGAATCTAACGGGCGTCATAACCAGACGATACCATCAGCTCAATCACAGAGCTGGTAGCGTTGACACGATTGAAACACTTTCGGGTTGCGTGGGAAACGCACGACGTGAAAGTTCAACAGCCTGAAGAATGTTCTGACGCTGTTTCTCGCTCTTGGTCAGCACTTTAGTAAAGTCAGACCCGAACTTGACGGCCCTCTCTGCCGCGTCATTGACAACTTGAAGAGAGGTGACGATGCCGCTTAACTCAATGAATGTTGAATCAGAAGCCCATTGTGTGACCGGGAGCTCCAAGAAGGTTGGATGGATGTTTGTAAGCTGAAGGTAGAAACGCTCAATGATAATAGGTGGTGGCATTTGGTATAAAAATTCTTGTTATTCTTTGGTAAATTAATCATAGCTTATACATTATTAAAGGAATGTTTACCCCTAAGAGTTTTGTCGGCTTCGATGATGTCCAAAGCACTTTCGGCACTGACATCGAAACGAGTTTGCAATTCCTTGAGAAAGAGCTCCTCTTCTCTCGGCGTTTTTTTCGCTTCCGTCGCAGTGAATCCACCACCCCAAAATAGATCATGGAGGCGATGGAGCTTCTTAATTAATTTTTTCCTCGCCATGAGTGGCAAATAAGACGGTGCCCAGAGACGAAGTAGGGAATCGGCGGTGCTACGGGCAGCTACTGCGCGTCCGGTCTACCCAAAGGCCAAAGATGAAGTAAAAGTACCGTATCACCTCTTCGTTAACGGGAATGGACCTGGTTTGAAAATTTCTAGAGTATAACCTACCAGTGCCTCGCTTAAGCACTTCTTCAGTGTCCGAGTTTCCATTTTATGTTAAAGGCACTTGACTGATATATCAAAGAGTGAAATTAAATCTGATACGGTGTTTAAATCACGTGTTTATAAATAAAAACAGGTTTTGATGAAATAAGATTAAATGGTTATTGTATTGTATTTAAAAGATAACTTAAAAACATCACTTGAGTCCCTCTTTTTCTTTTTCCTTCCTAAAACTATAAAGAACCCTAGTAGGAGCTGTTATTTAAAAAATGGTTGGTGCGTCAGCACTTATGTTCATTTATTGGCACTAAATATATTTGACGAAAATTTGCAAAAATAACAAAGTCATCAATTGATCATAGCTAATTTTGTAAAATTAGTTTTTTTCAAATAAGTAATAACCGAAAAGTTTTGCTTCATAACGAAACCTTTGACACCAGTGACGTCCGATTTCTAAAATGCTAGAATTTTTTTTATTTAGATAATCGTTTTCAGCATCAAAAAATGAACCAGAATCGCTGGGTACTGTAAAAGAACAAAAAAGGGGTTTTTTTTTGGGAGGTCTATGCAGGCCATAAAAGAAGAGACATTTACCAGAATGACCTTATTCCTCGAATTGATATTCACTCCTCGCCATCCATAAGATATAGGTATTCATAGAGAGCTTATTCCCATCAATAGCAGAGAAACATCGTAGTTCAGCTGTATTCTGTGTGTTCAAAATAAACAAGTAATATGTCTACGTCTCGTAAGCTGATCATAGAGATAGGATTTAACTCTATGGTCAGTTTAGCATGACGTAGGTCAAATTACTTTGTTTATATGTGACACAAAAAACAGATTAAGAATAAGCTCTCTATATCTTTTATCATCTCTATGTCGCCATCCTCGAGTGACGTCACATTTGTGACAGTAATACAATTTGCTTTTTTATGATACCTCTCCTTTCTTTTTCAACCAATCACATTGCAGAAAAGAACATATTTTTCTCTATCTCTCCCATCACAGCCCACTGTCAACCACATTTAAATGAAGGAGGGATAATACTACTCTATAAATACTCCTTTCCTAGCAATGACAAATTCATGTGAAAAAGTACTTCGAAGGGACACCATGAAGAATGAGGGGATTAATGTTAGTGAGTAATACTTAGAAGATGATTGACTTAAAAGGATTTTTTTAAACGGCGAATGATAGATGATGATATGAAAAACTTATCTTAACGAAGAAGAAGAAAAGGTAAGTGCCTTAAATACAACTACTACTACTAAATGTACTTATTGTTTTCTTTAAAGAAATATAGTAAAAAGACGTTTTGGTGCTTCGTTGCATCACCATTAAAACCCTTTAAGATCCTATAAATAGAGTCCTTGTTTGCTCATAATGGCATCATTACATATTTTGGTGGAATGACAATAATGACAGGTATAATAAATATGAATAGTGATGACTTGGCAAGAACTAAATTAATAATGGGCATGGTAAGATATTCAATGGGTAAAACTGATATGATATCTTTGGATATAAAATAAATCTGTATTGTTTCACCTAGTCATTTTGAGTATAAATTATTATATTATTATTTTGACAGTTCTAAAGTATGTGTATACCATAGAGATATAAAGATATAGAGAGCTGATTCCCTTCATTAGCAGAGAAATAGCGTTCTATTGTTCCTGTGGGTCCACTATAAACAAAGTAATTTGATACTACGTCATCGTACTGATCATAGAGATAGAATCAAACATATAAACACACAATGACGTATTTATCTTCCCTCCAATAGCAGAGAAACATCGTTCAGCTATATTCTTGACACAATGACGTATTTCTCTGAATCTCTTCCTCAGACAAAAAGGCCCAGGCCTGAATCAGCTTCTTCTGTAAAATCTCCACCGATGGCCAGGACTTGCTACACACCCTTTTCTCCAGAATGGACTATATTCCAAGTATAAGGGTTCAGATCTGGGGAGGAGGGAGGCCACAAGTCTTTGGACCAAAAGTCTGCAAACATATCAGTGCAGAAGCTTTGAACCAATTTGGTTTGGGATGGTATGGGATGGAGCTCCATCTTGTTGGAACAGTAAAAGAGCCGTAGGATACTCTCTTTGTACCCATGGGACGACTTCCTCTGAAAGAAGATGCAGGTATACCGCCTGGTCGATCTTCACGCCCTCCTCGACAAAGATAATTGGGGCCTTCTTCCCGTCCGACGTCACTCCCGCCCAGACCAAGACTGAGGGTGGCTTTTGCCTTCTGAAGAGAGTCCTCAGCTGCACGGGGATGTCTTCCTTTTTTCTAGATAAACCCCGGTCATTTTGACTGTTGTGGGTGGCCTGGACCGTGAAAATCTTTGTCTGAGGAAGAGATTCCTGCCTGTGTTGCCTCCACCGTGAGGAGTTCAAAGCTATAGTGAAGGCCAAAGAAGGATATGTGAAAACTTAATGAAATACATTTTGTAAATTACACATTGTGCTATCATTTGTGTTAAAAATTATTTGTGTAAAATTTAATACAAAGATTGTAGTTTGTAATATGTGAGTCTCAATTTAAGTGAATCACCCTGTATATATTTACCTCCATTCGTTTCCATATATGCTCGTATATATTAGTGGTCTCTGAGCGTTTATGAGCATACAGAAAAATAGTGAAGTCTAAAGGAGGATATGTGGAAATTTATTGAAATACATTTTGTAAATTACACATTGTGCCATCATTTTTGTTTTAAAAATATTTGTTTAAAATTTAATACAAAGACTTGTAGTTTTTAATATATGAGTCTCAGTTTAAGTGAATCACCTTGTATATATGAAAATATTGAACTCCTTCTAAATCCAATATATTACTATTTCAAGTCATATGTCCAAAGGCATACTTCCGTGACTCTACATAGGCTGCAATATATCTAAATTATGGCTGCGTCCAAGCGTTGTCAAGTGGTATTATATTATATATGAGTATTATGATATATATAGTATATATATATTATATATATTGGCACCACCATTGCGCCAATAATGGTTTAACGTAGTATCATATTTTTTATGTTTGCTTATGGTGGCTTTGAATTAATAGTTGACAAAAATTGAAAACGCGACGTACAATCATTAATTTTGACAAGAGACCAACATTAAACCAACAGAAAAAAGGTTCCATTCCTGATAGACTGAACTTGTTGTTTCCGCCAAGTTTTCTGAATATTAATGCAATCAAAGAACTATAAATGTGATTTGGTTATAGCCTTAGGAGATCCTGTAGCAAAGAATTGCGCCAAAAATAATAGTTTTTCTATAAAGAAAGCAATTTAAATATGAAAGGATGATTTACGCATTTACCTTTTAAACCACTTTGTTTTTAGTTATATACTTTGAACTAAAAATGGATACCAGAAAACGGGTTCCCTTTTCTAAAAAAAACCACTTCATGGTTCACAGTGATTATTTTCGTGCAAGGACTTATATTTATCGAAAAATAGTGCTTAGAGAGTCATGAATATAAGACTCTGCATTTTCCTTGCAGTCCCAAGCCTCTATAACTAACGTAGTTTTTTTACGCATTCATGTCCTTTAGTGCCCCAAGGGAGCTTGAAAAAGGAAGGTGATTTCAAAAGAAGGCGGGGGAAATTAGCATATTATTCATAGAAAGAGAGAGAGAGAGATTTAAAACATGGAGGCGATATAGAAAGGGAGGAAGGAAAAGTACCAAGTCATTACTTCCTTGAAGCAAATATTAAGAACATAAACAACTACATCATAATATGTAAATATGGATCTTGGGTAAAGGAGTTTATGTAGTTCATTAAAGGACTTGCCTCTCATTTGTTTAAGAAGGGATAGGAAGTAAGGAAAAGTGGAATGAATGAATGAAGGATGAATACTAGACGGCCATACTTCCAAAAAGCTGTAACAGCTAGAAAATAGCTAAAGATGGCAGGGACAGATTAATTCACATACTTTTTCTACGTTTCAAGGGGATGTCAAACTTATTTAAAAATGCATATAAACTATAATGGTGCTCAAAAAATGGACTTTTACTGACCATAAGCGAAAAGCTCTGACAAAATTGGTCCATTCAGCATATATTGTGTCAAAGAAACAACTACGCAACTAAGGATGTGCGGTGAGGATATTAAGGGTGAGACAATGACGTCATCACTTTGATTTACTTACATGAGCCCTAGAAACAGGGTATTTAGTCCTGATCCTATGAATCTAACTGATGACGCAAGTGCCTTGAATATCCTAATCTCAACCCACGTCCCTGTTAGTTACATACTCCAGTATAATTATAAAATGAGGACAACATAAAATATATGTTTCCAGGTTTTACTGTCATTTCATCGCACGTAATTCGTCGTGACCTTTTTGTAGTGGGTATTTACCTTGCTAGCTCGTTTATAGTCAGTCAATTTCCTCGCTCTTCTTTTTTCGTGGACACCCCTAACTGAGTCCGTGGGATTAGGTCTACTATGTAAAAAAAAATAGCACAGAAATGTTTCACGAGAAAAAAGCTGCACGACAAAAATGTCAACGAAAAAAAACGGACAAGGAAAATGCTTCGCTAAAAAAAGCTTCGCAACAAAAATGTCCACTACAAAAAGAAGAACGAGGAAAATGACTGACTTTAAAAGAGCAAGGAGATTAATACCCTCGACAAAAAGGCGGTTATAAAAGGTCTACGAGGAATTTGCGCACGATAAAATTAATGGAAACCTAATTCCATCTCAGGAGAGTCGTGAAAATAAGAATTGATGATGCATAAGGGGTGGGGGCAAAAAAAAATCATATGGGCAACACATTAGATACATGTGGCCATATACATTAAGACAGAAAAGGAATATATATATATATATATATATTATAATATATATCAGTCTTGTTCACGTTCGCAAAAAATTGTCGTTCGTTTGTCGTTCAACAAAAGTTATCGTTTGTCGTACATCGTTCGTTTTGTCCTTCGCCATTCTGAAAAAAATTTACGACATTTTTTAGAAAGAAATTTCTGAAAAAAAGTGATGACGTTTTTTTAGAAAGGAAATTTGTCCCATGAAAATTATAAATCTTTGTCTTTTTTTAGCGCCAAAAACGAAACGACGAACGATAAGGCATTTTCCTTATTGTTCGTCAAAAACTTTGTCGTTCGTCGTTCATCCTTAGCGAACGACAACAAATGAACGGATAATCAACAAGTCTGATATATACAGAGTGTACCAGCAAAATTTAGAATTTAGATTAATTGTCTCTAGCTACCCAGGAGTGAACTTTATTGATTTTTTTACATAAAAATTCCTGTTGTACCAGCCATGTAGCGCGCTTTTAGAAAATATTGTTTTCACTCACTCTTCACCATGAGTCATGAGGAGAAGAATCGTTAGAAGATCGCTGACCTCCTTCAGGCCATAGTGGACAAAAAAGAGATCGTGGAGGTTGTTGGCTGCTCTGTGGCTACAGTTTGCAATGTTTCAAAGGCTCTAAGGATGGCAAAGGTACTGGCAGGACTCCAGGCAGTGGAAGAGCAAATAAGAAGAGGACTTAGGTTTTTCTGGGAAAGTCAAGGAGGCGGTGAAGGAGGATCTCACAAAGTCCATTCGAAGATAGTTCGGACCATGGATGGGGTACTTCTACCGTGTTAAGGGCTTTGAAATATGACCTGAACCTAAATCTTATGTCAGGAGGCCCAGGCATCTTTTAACTGAGGCAATGAAGGCCAAGAGGCTCGAAAGGTGCACCGAAATTCGCTCAGCTTATCACAAGAAGAAGTCCACTATGACAATTTTCTCAGACAAGAAGATTTTTACAGTGGACCAGGTCTTACAATCGAGGGAACGATCGGTACCTTGTTGAGTCAGTAGATGAGGTCAAGGGAGTCTACAGAACCAAACACCCAGCCCAAGTGATGGTTCTAGGAGTCGTGGCATCTGACGGGAAGACCATGCATCCGTACTATTTTCGGGCCGGAAAGAAAATTGACCCCCATGTCTACAAAAAAAGTCCTGAGATAACATATTTTGCCCTGATTGAAGGCAATTACTTAAGTGGCAACTATGTGTGAATCAGGATGGAGCTCCCTCCCACAATCAAAGTTGGTCCAGGACTTCTGCTCAAAAAAAATTGCCGATTTCTGGCCAGCAAACTATTCGGCACTCTCAAATCCAGATGTCGATCCCCTGGACTTTGTGTGGGGCTTTTTGAAGAGGGAGACCAACAGCATCCTCATCCCAATGTAGACTCTCTCAAGGCCTCCATCACTGCTGCCTGGGCCAACATGTCAAACTACTCATCAAGAAGGGCTGTGCTGCTTTCCGCCACCGAGTTGATGCAGCCATTGAAGCTAAAGGAGACTACGTTAAATAAGAAAGATTGCCAAGATCTTTCTTTCCAACATTTGTTTCATATGCTTCTTGATAAAAGGTCAAATAAAGTTCTAGAAATCGAGCAAAAATTGATTTACGATTTTCTAAATTTTGCTGGTACACTATGTATATATATATATATATGTTATACACTAAATATCTAATTCAGTTGCTAAGTCTGTTATTTAAAGTCAAATTGTTATTTTTTAGAAAGTTCAGGCATAAGGAGCCATTTTGAAAATATATAAATAAGCTTCTCTGTTTATTTGAAGCACTTTGATTATATTAAATGGCATATTAACAATACTAGTTGCTAATAAGCTCAAAGAGGACTTCTTGAGTATAGTTTTATCAACAAAATACGATTATTTCGTAATACTTCAACTATTTAAAAAAATCTATTCGATGACGCCATGAGTGATTAATGAGTGTGAAGAGTGTCGATCACAAATACTTGTATATACAGTGCTATCAACAAATATTGAGACTGTCACACATAAAGGAGAATTGGTATAACCAAAGCTGCCTATAAGATCTACTTTGACTGTAGAAGAGGCACATATTTTCTGTAGAGGTCATACTAGTTTTTGAGTTACTGAATAACAATAACATGATTATAGATCACATGAAAGCAAGGCTTCTTGTATTTTAATTCATGTCTTAGGAAGAGTGATGAAGTAAATTATTTTTCATAAAATCAACTGCATACAAAAGTTCCAATGATCTGATGAGTTGCAAGATCCTTTAGTTATTAAAACTTGATTGGTCATACTGATATAGGACAATTGGTGTTGACATAGTTACCAAAATACACTGCACTAAGATCATAAACATTTTCCACAAACCAAACAGCGGTTATGCTAAATAATTACTCCGTGACACTGGATTCGGAGATGATATATTGGTGATGAATAGAAAAAATATCATTAATTAAATAATTATTATTTAAATCCCCATTTGTAATCAGGAATCGTAAAAGTATAATATATTGGTATACAATTTGCACCTATCACTAAAGCATTAAAGTAAAGTAGCGCATGCATAACATAAAACTCTTCCTTTTTCCCAAAAGGAATTGGCCAAAAGTTTAGTTCTTCTTTAGTCCGTAAGGGGCGCTTTGATGCTAGAGCTCTTTGAAAATAATAACAAAGTCCTTTTATTATTTATATTGGAGACGCACAATGTTGTGGTGATTTGATATGTTTCAAATCATCAAACTTAATCCCTTTAAACCGGTTTTAAATAGAATTGTGACGTAATTTCATGGATTAGCGACATCTAACGTTAAATAAAATACCCAAAATTTTGGCAAATTTTTTTGTTTACTTTTCCTTGCATGCACTGCACTTTACTTTAACGCTTACCTATCACGAGCTAAATTAAACAGGCAACAATCCATACATGACGTACATCCATACATACGGATCATAGTTTGCTCACTTGTAGTCTATAGATATGTAATATTAAAAAACCTTATTACTATAAGTTGAATGATGTGATAAGTTTATGTAAAGCTTATGTATATGGCGTAATTTATTTTGTATGTTCAAATATATATGCAATATCAGAGATGGCGACTACCGAATGTAAATAGGTATTCGATACTACCGACGGTAGATTTCAAATATCGAACGGATCATACGATATTCGGTAGAAAATACGGAACACCGTACCGATTGACAATCGGTACGATATATTTGAAAGAATGACTTTTGTAGCATTCATATAGAGACATAAAGATATAAAGAGCTTATTCCCTTCAATAGCAGAGAAACATCGTTCAACTGTCGCTTTGCCCAAGCGCTCCCTTGTGTGAAGAACCTTGAACTTCGTAAATAAATAAACAGCTACAACTTATAGTATTATGGAGCAGATACATAAATGGACATTCATATAAGTTATGCAATGCATTGAATACTAAGTACCTAAAGTGCATTAATATCGGACAATAAGAGACAGTAAATGAAAAAAATCTAAAGAAGTTCAGGAGGTAGCTTCTAATGAAGTACTTAATAATTTGGCTGTCCTTCCGGTGGATTCTTCTTCTAATACCATTGTATTAGGGGAAGAAGTTCAAGTTTCTCAACCTTCTAAAGAAATCAAGGAGGTAGTTTCTAAAGAAGTAGTTACGGTTGGGCCCCTCATTGGGGATTCTTTTCATAATCGTGTTGGAGCTTCTCCCATGAGGAATGAATGTCTTGTTCATGAAGACATTTCTCTTGTAACGAGCAGGGAGGATACTTGTCAAGATAATTGTATTGAATTGACAAATGAAACAGCTAATCAAGTTTCTAGAACCTCTGTAACTCCTCCTAGTGTTGGAGTCTCATCTGGAGCTTTTGATAGGGATAATCCTATTCTTCCAAGCAAGAGACCTGAGGGTAGAGATGGTCGAAAAAATGATCCTTAATAGATTCTCACCTCATCCTTGAACATAGAACTCGGTCCCAATCGGCTAATAAAAGAAGTAAACCGGACTCTAATGATTCTCCGGACAAAATTGTAAACCCTTCTAAGCAGTCCAAACCTTAGTTGTACTTAACTGAATCATTATTACTAAAACTTCAATAATGCAAACTTATATAACAGATATTTTCTCTAATACGATGTCCAAACATATGAAGAGTAATCTAGGAATAAGGAAAATCTTATCCCTTAATACTAGAGGTGGGAGGGATAGAAAAAAGAGACATGCGTTGATGAGACATCTTATGTCTTTGAATGCTGACATAGTTTGTCTTCAGGACATAAAATCTCTCACTTCTTCTTCGTGTGCGGAAAATTGCATGTTTTGTCTGCCTAAAAATTTTCACTACGTTTTTACTGGTTCAGGATCCAAGAGAGGAGTTTTAACTTTTATTACAAAAAAAATTACCTTTTTATATTGTACAAAAGCTTACTCAGGAATTAGTGACTGGCACAAACTTCGTTTATCTTCAAATGGTTTTATATTTTATTTAATTAACACGTATGGGCCCAATGAACGATCCTCCTCATTCTTCCAAGCAATTATTAACTCTCAGCATGAGAATAATATACCCATTCTTATGATTGGAGACATGAATGTTGATTTAGAAAATTCATTCAATGTTTTCCCTAATAGCCGAATGTTAAGAAAAGTTATTCTTCATTTTAATTTGATTAATGTAATGAATACATTTAGTTCTTCGGGCACTTTTTCTTGGTCTCAAGGAAACAAAAAGTCCAAGTTGGACTTTGCTTTAGCTTCTCCCTTCTTTGCTTCAAGAATTAAGAATGCTTGTTATCGTCCTGAACCGTCATCCGATCACAAAATTTTAGATTTAGAGCTCATTTGTAACGTTCGTTCTAAGGCGTTCAAGGTCCCGGGATGGGTAGTTGAGGATGATAATTACATTTTAAAGTTAAGAAAAAATTAGATGTAAGTTTTAAGAATTCGTTATCGGCCTATCAAGCTTCAGTTTTATTGCATAAAATTATTTTAAAAACAACAACCGATTTTAAAATAAAAAAATACAGAGATTAAGCATCATCAAAGCCAATTAGAAAAAGTGTTAAATAAAGACTCTCTGTTTGTTCGCACATGCATGAATGATGCTGTGAACACTTTTCGTTTGGCAGAGGTTGCTGAGGCGGAAATGGAAGCAAAAATTGTCCGTGAGCAAGACCCTATGCATAGGATCCGTAATCTTTCAAGAGGCGAAAGAGTCAAGGCTCAAACAGTTGAAAAAATCATTGACGGAGGGAAAATTCTCTCCAAAGGTCATGAAATACTACGTTTCTTCCATTATCGTTTCCAAACAATCGTCGGGGAAAGAGAAGGCCATTTTCCAAGGCCTAAGAAATTGCTTCCATGTATCGTAGAACCAATATTTACATCAAAAAGTATTTCGGAATACATTAGAAAAAAATTGAAAATTAACAAGGCTTGTGGTCCTGACGGCATCCTTGGGAAAGTTTATGTTAAAGTCACAGATCAAATAACACCCTTTCTCTTGAAAGTGGGGAATTATATGGAAGCTAAAGGGAAAATGCCTAGTACTTTAACTAAGGGAAGAATAGTTTTAATACCAAAAAAAGGGAATGGAACGGATTTCAACCATTGGAGGCCGATCA
The DNA here is from genome assembly GCA_013387185.1 of Caligus rogercresseyi. Taxonomy (NCBI): domain Eukaryota; kingdom Metazoa; phylum Arthropoda; class Copepoda; order Siphonostomatoida; family Caligidae; genus Caligus; species Caligus rogercresseyi. The sequence goes on along the minus strand of CP045896.1, from coordinate 21,284,309 downwards.
CCATATTGAATGAATCTTATCGTATACTTTCTGGAGTCCTGGCTCAACAAATGGGAGTCATTCTAAATAAGAAAATTGGCCCTCACCAGAAAGGATTCCTTAGAGGACGTCAAATACATGATATTTCGTATAATATACAAGCCTCTATTGACACTATCAAGGTAAATAAAAAATTTGGTGCAATAATTGCCATTGATTTTTCAAAAGCTTTTGATTCGATTATCACAGGCAAATTCTAAGATCTGTTAAAAGATTTCTTCCAAGACGGTTCTTTAATCCTGTCCGTTCCCTTCTATTTAACGGATCATCCACTATCTCATTAAACGGTCATGAAAGTGAGCGAATAATTTTGGGGAAAAGCTGCAGGCAAGGGTGTCCATCCGCTCCTCTCCTTTTTATTGCTGCCATTGAAGAACTTGCGCTAAGTATTATTAAGAAATACGGGGGATTTGGCGTGGATTTTAAGGGTACTCGCCATATAATTGATCTTTACGCTGACGATGTCACGCTAACTATTCAAGCAAACTCAAGGCACAGATTATCAAAAGAGTACAAATTTTATTAAATTACTTCAAAAAGTTTGAAAAAATATCAGGTCTATCCTTAAACTTGAATAAAACTACCATTCTGCCTCTAGGCCTATGGAATCCAGTAAATGGTACTAATATCAACTCCTGTAAGGTCAGTTCATCAATTGAGGTCTTAGGAATAGTCTGGTGCCGGGATGGCATTCATGAAAGAAACTGGTCCGAAGTCAATAATACTATATTGCAAAAAGCACAAATGTGGAGGAACTTCCGTCTTCAAAAAAGAATAGACATGTATAACACAAAGGTTATTCCAATGTTAGTATACAAAGCTTCTTCATCTCCTGTGATAGCAGAGAAGGTAATTCTTCATGAAGCAAAGTGGTTGAGCGCTATGTTCCATCAAAGATATTTGTCAACAATAAAAAGAAAAAGAAACCATCTCGGTGGTGGTATTGTTCAGCTAGCAACTGTTGTTCCTAAGATATATACTAAAATGTTCGTCAATATTGCATCCATGCCATCCCTTGAGTGGAGAAGATGTGTCACTCACACAGATTTATACTCGTGGCTCCTTTTTGGCACTGAGCTTACAAATAATATAACCTCTGACATCTCTTTGGTGTGGGGATGTGCACAAAGAATTCTTTGGAAAAATATTCCTCAGTTCGATAATTCTTCGACTGTGGATATAATTAGGCAGAATTATGCGAAGAAATATTTTTTCAGGAACCTGGGAAGTCCAGAGGACCTTGAGGAATTCGCCATTAGAAAGGGAACTCTTACTCTTCATGACCTTGGCCAAGATGGCTCTTTCAAGGATGGTAGATTCTTGTATCCCCTGCATAGATCTGCGCTCAAATATCATGTGCTGAAACCCTGGTATTTGAAATTGAATGGCCAGGATCGTTTGGGTTTGAGGGAGAGTAAAGATATCTGTCGTGAATTTCTCAGGCTTCTTGATCTTCCGGGTTCATGGGAAAAGCGGATAAAAGATTCCCTAGCAGAAATAATTGATGGAAACCACTTCACGGCGCAATTATTGATTTCGGCCAATATTATTCGATTTTATCGCCCATGTAAAGATTGTGGCACTATTTATAACTCGATTTTACACGCTTTCGTTGAGTGTCGTTCAGTGAATATTATAAAACGCTTTGTTAAACTTAATGTGAGAGGTCTGGACAAAGAAGAAGCGGATAAATATTTGAAGGCGTCCGTTCTATTTGGAATAAGTGGCGGCAAAATACTGTCTTCTCGAACCAAGGCAATAAATAATGCACTACTGGGTGCAAAATCGCTGGTTTCAAAAAGGTTGGCAGATTACCAGCCTCTTCAGCCTTCAAATTTGAAGGCAATATTCCTGGCAGCTGCGGCGAGATATGGTTCCCTGGACCTTAGGATCCCATCTACAAAGGATGATTCTTGGACTTATGGAGCCCAAGAAATCCGATATTTCCCTTCCCGTTCTCCTCTCTACAAGGACATCATCAAAAAACTTTTTAAAAAATTCAAGGATTTTAAATAATTAATGTTTTAATACGTATATTGGAATTTTTATAATGTTTTGTCAGTTTTAATTACAGTTTTTTTATATAATTGTGTGTTCATTTGTGATGCTTAAATTTTAAACTATAATGTTTATTCATGATTTAATTCGCATTAGCATCACTTTATATATTTCTTTGTTTTATATATATTTATATGAACTGTGTCAATAAAAAAAAAAAATAAAAAAATATATAAAA
>CP045896.1:21264183-21281934 GCA_013387185.1 Caligus rogercresseyi | reverse complement strand
GTGGTTTGTTGGTTTGTTTGTCAGCAGGATACTTAAAAAGTACGAAAACGATTCGGATGAAACTTTGTGGAGTTGTTGGAAATGCCAAAAGGAACAAGTGATTCATTTCGGCATCTTGAGTGCAGAATTAAGATGCAAAATGAGCTAAATACTAATAAATATTTCAAGTTAGCCTACTCTGCCAATAGATGTCGCTGTGCTGTGAAATCGGGTGCCGGAAACGTCTTCCTCTCGGATTTTCCGTCGAGGGGAACCCTCCCCCGTCCCTCTACGCCGCCCCAGTCGTGAAAAATCCGCCTGGGAAGGCTCATAAGGACCCCGTGACGGCAAGGTTTGCACTCTCTAGTGTATATATGCCTCTAGTTATCATTGGATTTTATAATATATAAACCATTTATCAAACAACAAAATTATTATCAATTTTACTTTTAAAAGTTACAATACCAGGTTTGCGAATAACACTCCTTGTTTGAACTTTGCTGTAAAAAATATTGTGTTATATAGGCGTTTTATATTGAAGTTGTAAATTAGTATGGATGACTTTCGATGTTAGACTTAAATTTAAACTCCAATACTTATATATATATTATATATATATATAAAGTAAATATATATGTAAGATACAATTGACTTGACCAGGAGATAAAAGCGTCTCAGGGGAATTGGGCTATAAGGTGGCGTATTTTTTTCGAGGCATTGTGAAAGTGAGGAGATCATACTTTCAACGGTTAGAGCCTCTTGTCTAATTTATGCCAAGGACCTCTAGTTTACTTCCAGCATCAGCTATGACCCCATCGACGTTAAAGGTCCTGTTGAACTTGCTGAAGGTTCTCAGGTATGGTCAATTGGGTATAAAAATGGATATTCAAATTGTCAAATATATTTTGCATCATTAAAAGTGTAATTAAACCACATTTTTTTTAAATCCAGAGAGGAAAAAAACTCTACATATTTTACGTATTTCCAAAATACTCATAATAATTAGTTTTTTACTGCCATGTTTTAAACGTGGCTATAAAGACATAGGAGTCAACAAACTGCTATGGCCCCATTCATAGATAAAGGGCCATTCAATGGATGCATGGAAAAGGGAACCTAATGACTTCTTCCTTGGCTCTCCTCTCTTCTTCTTCTTAATGATGATGCTTCAAAGTAATTATATATTTTCTCCGTCCATAGAAATGGCTCAGGTCAATTAAGAAATGATCCAAGATGGCAGGCTCACTTGCTTTTTTTATTGTGCTACTACTCCTTTCAAGCCATAAGGTTATCGCTTCTATGAGTTCAATGAGTAATTAAGTCAACTGTATATGGATTTATATACACACATACACATATATATGTATATAGCCACACCCGAGCATAAAAAAAGATGAAGTCATAATATTAAGGGGTAAAGGGGGTTCATAAATGCCTTGGAAAAAAATAATAATGTATGAATGTATTATAAGGATCTGTAAATGAAGTGAGATGAGAAGACAGATGCTAGGAGAATAATAGAGGCCTTAAAACATAAAGAGAATTATCTTATTCCAGCACACAAAAAACGGCCTTACAAGTCCCATGACTTGAACTCCTCAGATCTTCAAATATATTGTCCAAAAATGTATATATTTTGTCCCTATTTGGTTCGATCAAATTGCATTCTTGTTTGATGTGACTAAGTAGTACATATTAGCATTCAAAATGATTAAAACGAACCTCGAATACTCTATTTTTTCAATGGTGTTGATCAATTAGGCATCTCGGGAGGGTAACCTGCGCCCTCATCATTGAGAGAATAATGTATTCTTCAGCCTTTTTTTGCTATTGTAACCTGAATGAACGTCTTAATAAAATTGTGTTCCGTAGAGGACACAATTTCAGTTTCTGAATGTAGGATATTTATAATGAACATTAAATAAGATGTTAGATCATTAAGTATATGTGTTTATTATATACATATAAACAATTTATATATATATATATGTATATATATATCAGGCTTGTGAGCGTTCAGCTTTTTTTACGTTCAGCGTTCCGTTCAGCGTTCAAAAAAAATTAGCGTTCCGTTCAGCGTTCCGTTCAATGTTTTTGCGTTCAGCGTTCCGTTAGCGTTCAGCGTTCAAATATTTAAAAACGAATTTCCAAAAAAGTACTGCGTAGTGATGACGTTTTTTTAGAAAAGAATTTCCCAAAAAAGTACTGCGTAGTGATGACTTTTTTTTTTTTTCCCAAAAAAGTACTGCGTAGTGATGACTTTTTTTTTTAGAATTTCCAAAAAAAGTACTGCGTAGTGATGCCGTTTTTTTGATGACGTTTTTTTTTTTTTTGAAATGAATTTCCAAAAAAAGTACTGCGTAGTGATGACTTTTTTTTTTTTTTAAGAATTTCCAAAAAAAGTCAAAGAAAAGTTGGGAAAAATTGAACGCTGAACGCAAAACTCTTTTTTTTGCGTTCAACGTTCAGCGTTCAAAAAAAGTTGCGTTCTGTTCAGCGTTCCGTTCATTGAACGTGCGTTCAGCTGAACGCCGTTCAATTTTGCGTTCCGTTCACAAGCCTGATATATATATATCTATATATATATTTGTCATCAACTCATTGAATATGTTACTTTCCTCATTATAAAGTATTTTTCCTTTTTATAGCATTAAGAGATGTTGACAACATGACGTGGGCTATGACGTCATAAAGGAACATTTTTTCCTTCTTTAAGGACTGAAAAAAAGGACCGGACTGGAGTCCTCGATCCCAGATGAGGACCGACACAGCACTAAACTCACAATCATTTATGAATAATTTAAATGGACTCCTCCAATATCAAATAATTATTTAATGAAACAACTGCTGTTATTCGGGAAAAGAATGAATGTTTATTTTGTTTCAACCTATACCACCATAAATGGATGATCCCTCCGACAATAAGATGTAAGAGGGGGAAAAACGTAGTTACCAACTGAGAAAATGATTTGTATTGTTGAGTTTGCGAGAGCTACCAAAATGGCATCCCTAACTACGGTTAAGATTTTTTTTATGCTTATCATTCCACAAATGTGTTAATTGAATGAATAAAAAAGAAAAAATGGTCTTGAGTACATCAGTTACATAATGTTATATATATTCCTTTTGATCTAATGTCAATTCCTTGCATGGGAAACCGGTTAATTATCATATGGATTTTAGCAAGCTAAGTGAGGCCTCTTTACGTAATGATTGATGCAACAAGGATGCTTCAAAAGGCTATTGATGTATACATTGGAATGCAGACAAACAAATATTTAAATCTACATATTGCGGATTCAAGGAAAAAATGGGCCTCAAATGATTTTTTATGATCGTTTTTCCTCCTTTAAGTGCTATATTAGATTGAGATCTTATTTTTGACGAATTTGGCATCCGTTAAAATGCATCCATTACATTTAAGTTGTTATTTTCAACGAGGTTGGATAAAATTGACCTCTCGGGGGTAGAACCTGTGCCCTCAACAATGGGAGTATCATAAACTAAGTGTACTCAAATGTATAGTATTTTTATTACTTTTTTGCCCATTTACCTCAAGAGAATTGTAGCTTCCGTTTGGATATGAATAATATTATTGCATTAAACTTAGTCTATCGAACCTAAGTTCCTTTTAATGAAGTTGATCGATACGGATTTTTTTTTCTCTCTTCAGCAAGGTCTTTATTTCATTATTTAATATATACGACGTACACAATATACATATATATATATATATATATATATATGTATTAATAAAATTAAAAAAGGAAAATTGTGCAGTGTTGAAACAAACATAAATAAACATTGTAGTTTAAAATTATTTTTCCTCTTTAAGACCTTAAAAACATCAAATTACATAGAACATATAAAAAGCAATACTAAAACAAAACATAAAATCACAGTAAATGGACAAAACGTTATGTTTAATTATGTTTTTACGCATTAACATCTTTTTATATACATTCTGTTTTTTATGCTTGTATATATTTGTATGAACTGTGGAAAAAAACGTAATATTATAGCAAAACAGAGAAAAATATTATAAAGATACATTAAAACAAAAGACAATCACTGGTTTTTGGAATTATTAAGCTTTTTGAACTTTGAGATGATTATGGCGAGGACTCCAGCAAGACGAGGCGAAGATGAGGGGAAATATCTCCCTACGTCGGATCCATAGTTCCAAGTAGAACCATTGATATTTGGAATAACGGACCTTTCCTTCTGGGAAGTCGAATCTGTGCCCTAACTTATATCCATATTTTTATAATTTTTAAAACAAAGACTAATTGAAAATCCCAAATCACACAATATAATTAAAACGATTGTTTAATCAATATAATTCCTTTTTTCTTGAATTCGATGTTTGTGTATAAGATGAAGGATGTCAAAAAGCAGATCAGATTATTTTCATCAAAAATATGAAGGGCTTAAAATATGTATTGATGCCATTGTTTTTTTAATCCTCTGAATATATCTTCGAATCCTTGATTGTGAAGCCTAAAAATGTTGCAACATAAGTATATTCATCGGTGTCCAGTAATTTCATCGCCTGTAAATTCCTCGTGGACCTTTTTATAGCAGAGTTTTTTTTCGTGGGTATTTACCTCGCTTGCTTTTTATAGTCATTCAATTTCCTTCCTTCTCCTTTTTCTCGTGGGTATTTTTGTCACCAAGCTTTTTTGTACTGAAGCATTTTCCTCGTTCGCCTTTTTCTCGGGGACATTTTGTCGTAAAGCCTTTTCTGCGCTATTTTTTTACTTTGTAGACCTAATCTAAGTAAATACCAACGACAAAAAAACGGCTATAAAAAGGTCCACGAGAAATTTACACGCAATGAAATTATAGTAAACCATTTTCATGATCCAAGTGGGGAAATATGTATTAAAAAAATATATTGATACATTATTTATTTCGTGTACAGAAAACAAATAAAAGCATTAGTTGGTGGGTTCGAAAATCCACAGATATAAACGACGGACAGGAAGTACTTTGACGAATTAAAATTTCAATTCTAAGATTTTTTCAAGATATCTTCCATCTTTTTTTATATCTACTCCACTTAAAGTGATGGTTCCATCCCATTTTAATTCAAGGTTCAAAGTGTCGAATATATATAATTATGAAGAAAAGACGCGTTTTAAAAGCAACTCTTGTACACTATAAACTTTCCAATTGATATGTATGGCGTGTAAAGAAGTTTGAGCCCAAAATATGAAATGAGTTAGATAATATAAATTCCTTCATCATAACTGTTGAGTCTCTACTCCCAAATGACTCTCGCCCACATCATTTTTCTATGAAGAAATAAATAAAAAGTGAGCATGGATGTATGGGAATATAACGAATAGAAAATCAATCACCCGGTTTATCAATTTATTTTTAAAAATAAACCCACAAAGGGCGTGGGCTTGAATGTCGTATGAATGAGACGTTTTATTTTCAAGACATAAGAATCAAGTTTTTCGTATTTGAATAATCATCAACCTATTAGCAAGCGGCTTGAATAATAAATGTCAAATCAAAATGAACAAGATTGTATGCGGGGTTGGATTTGGGGCTTCGGATAATTTGAATTTATTTAGAGGAATCTAAATACCCTCATTTTTTTGTAGGTGCAACTTTTGGGTTCATATTGCTAAATACGCATTATATATATATATATATATATATATATATATATATATATAATATATATATATATATAATATATATATATATATATATATATATATATATATATATGTCTATATACGTATATATACATATATATGTAATATTTAATATGCCTTCGAATGAAGCACAGCTTTGGATAAGTTTTCTCTAATTGTAAGTTTCCTCGTAACTAGAGAAAAGTCATTAAAGTAATAATTACAAATCCCCTTTATATTATTGTGATCCAAGGACTTATTGACAGGCAGGGATCGTCCATATTGCCAGAGAGCTGACTTAATCATACTAAGTAATACTCGCGTAGGGAATATAAATATTGACATAATTGACTTCACTTATAAATAATTCCAGTTGGTTTATTTTGTGTTGAGATGATTTATTTATAGAAATAAGTCCACCTACTACATGTTTCAATGACTGCCCAATCTTTGTTAAGTCATCAATAATCACCTTTTTACTAACAAAAAAATAACAACTGAGGCGTTCATTCATGTTGGACTTGGACCACCGACCTACATACATAATATGATAACTGGATACCCAACAGTAAATGAATACTTACTCTTCGTTTGTTCAATTTGACTAAGATACGTAATGGATTTTTTAGAGAATAATATATTTTACAAATATTGTGCAAACCAGAGCCCATGGAGATATAAAGATATAGAGAACTTATTCCCTTTAATAGCAGAGAAACATCGTTCAGCTGTAGCCTGTGTCCAATTTAAACAAAGTAATTTGTACTACCTCATCGTAAGTTGATCGGAGAAATATAAAATTGTTTATATTGGACACAAAAACCGTATTCCTCTGAAGAATCCAATAAGCCCTCTATGTCCGTATATCGCTATGGCTCCATAGAGATAAAAAAATATAGAGAGCTTATTCCCTTCATCTGTATTTTTGTGTCCAATATAATAAAGTAATATGTACTTCGTGATCGTAAGCTGATCATAGAGATAGAATATATCTCTATGACCAGCTTACGATGACATAGTACAATTACTTTGTTTATTTTGAACACACAGAATACAGCTGAACGTTGTTTCTCTGCTATTGAAGGGAATCAGCTCTCTATATCTTTATATCTCTATGTTGGCTCTGGTGCAAACAACTATCATCAAATGGCTGCCAATTACAGTTGTATTTTTAGTATTGTATGTACATAATACCTTTCTGGTTCCTATTTATTTAATATATTCTACACCCAATAATTATACACAGAGATGGTTTGAATACATATTGTATAGCTTACTCGGGCTATTCGTCCTGAATTTCACGCAAAATTATTTTTTTCTAATGTAGGTAAAGCAGGAAAACTTTGGTCAAAATGTCATTTTGATCACTTCGACGAGAATTCTTGAATATAAGAACTGGCGAATCGGAATATAATAAGTCGTATTCGAATATGGCTCAAATTAAATATCACTACTCTTTGCTGATGAAAAATGTTTATTACATTATTGGGGAAGAAGTTAGGAAATTGGATTTTTTTCAAGAGAGTTTGTAATCACCTGTGATATAAACCATGACATATTTTATTACATTTACCTATATATATTATTGATGAAAATATTATTTTGCTATAACTTTTTTAAATGTAGAAACAAGTTTTTTTAACTATACGGTTATATTGAGTGTCCTCTGTGAGGATAAAATAAACTTTATATCATAAATAAAAAATAATAAAATTTAGGATAAACTTGATTTTTACTGTACTAAAACTACTACGGTAATAATTTAGTACCATATCACCAATGATTTTAAAATGCACATTAATTGAGTACATAAAGTCTTGTAATTAAAAACCTTTTATAGATATGTTTAAAAACCTCACCAAAATAAGTAACGAATAAAATACAACTTATCATGTTTTGGGTATATTTAAAAAATATATAAAAGATGCCAGTTTTGCATGTGAATGGACCATAGAGACATAAAAATATAGAGAGCTGATTCCCTTCAATAGCAGAAAAACATCGTTCAGCTGTATTCTGTGTGTCCAATATAAATAAAGTAATTTGTACTACGTCATCGTAAGCTGATAATGGAGATAGATTCTATCTCAATGATCAGCTTACGATGACGTAGTACATATTACTTTGTTTATATTGGACACATAAATACAGAGGAAGGGAATAAGCTCTCTATATCTTTTTATCTCTATGGAATGGACACGTTAATATGATTCATTGAGTCCTAGTGTTAACTAATATAGGTTTCGTTGTTTTTAATATGTGAAGTTCCGAATGTATTTTATTCACCGACAAAGAATTTGCCCAAAAATGTGAAAATTTTAATTTTTTATCACATTTCTCTATTTTCTTGCTTAAATTTCATTCATTCATAATCGACCATAGCGCTTGTTAGATAATAATTGCGATGCAGAGAGCACAAAGTAGTTATTACTTAAGCGTGAAAATGATAATTAAAATAGAGAAAATATGATAAATTATTGATTATTATCTTTTTTAACATTTAATCTAACATTTGGTCGTTTTCTAACTAAATTTAATTGACCGAAGTATATTTTTTGTCTTCACAAAATTATTGAATAATTTTACAAATATATTTGTATTCAGTTTGGATGAAATTAAGTCTGTTAATTTTTTTTAATATAAAATGTTTTCGATCCCAAAACCACCTTTTCCTATTCTTGTCATTGTTCATTTATCTAATATATATATTTAATATTGCCAGTCGAATCATATTTATAAGTTTTACAGCATTACCTAGCATGCAATCGAACCTGCAATCGAACATGTGAATGGAGAACACATGAATTAAACTTTTTTAGCAATTAAACAAAAGATAATTGTTGCGCGTAAGTACTAGATTTTAAACGAAGATAAGGTGAACGCAGTTTCATGTAACAATGAATATTTGATGAACTAAGCACTGAACAGATGGAACATTTTATAATAATTACGAATTGATTAAAAATTTGGCAATTATAATATTATTTTACCAAAATACTAAAAGTTCCATATTCTTGATATAAAATCAAATCAAAAAGGTTTTTTTACTATTGATTTAATTTCGTTTAAAGTATGTAGACTTTATTAACTTAAGGTTTAGATAAGGATTGGTTAAATCATTGTTAATAGACAAATATTTAAAGACTTTTATTTCCGTCAATGAGTATAACTTTAGTTCCTTAAAAGTATTAAAGAACACCACTAATCATTATTCGAATAAATATATATCATTAAGTGTATATAAAACAAAATATATATACAATATGGTCAATGTCTACTTAAACAAAAGGCTTTGATCAAAAGCGATAAAATATTGTTTGACGATTTACAATAAGCATTTAGACGCCATTTTTAAATAAAGGATTCAAATGGATGTGTAAACTCATCCATTTAAGAGATGATGATAATAACCATAAAATGAATAAATGATCTACTTGTCATGAATTTGATTATCTTACATACTCCATATCTATATATATATACTTTTTGTATCTCCTCATCAATAAGGAATGATAACCCAATATGATAAACATGTATCTATATTTGCAACAACTTATTATAATGATAATAATTGACTCCGTGATCATTTTATCATTCATAAGAAACGAAAACAAGAAAAATAACAACAACTTTGCAAGAAGAGAAGGAATTCTTTTGAGACTATGAATGAAATGAAACACGTACTAAGTCTCATATTGATGATATTATGAACCAAATGATGATGTTTGTATCAAATCTGATCCATTCATAGAGATATAAAGATATATAGTGTTTTATTCCCTTCAATCATAGAGTTATACAGATATAGAGAGCTGATTCCCTTCAATAGCAGAGAAACATCGTTCAGCTGTATTCTGTGTGTCCACTATAACCAAAGTAATTGTACTACGTCATCGTAAGCTGATCATAGTGATAGATTCTATCTCTATGCTCAGCTTACGATGACGTAGTACATATTACTTAGTTTTATATTGGACACACAGATACATCTGAAAGGAATAAGCTCTCTATATATTTTTATCTCTATGCCTTCAATAGCAGAGAAACATCGTCGTTCAGCTGTCGCCTGTGACCAATATAAACAAAGCTATGTGTACTACGTCATCGTAAGTTGATCATAAAGATAGAAATATTTGTTTTATATTGGGCAATATGACGTATTTCTCTGAAGAGTCCAATAAGCTTTTTATGTCTTTATATCTCTATGGATCCATTAACTAGAAATCAAGGTAAAGTGGGTTTTCCTTTGATTGATTAAACATCATATTTTTTTCTTATTATAATACAAATATCCTATTTCTTTAGAGAATGATTTACCGTTTTACAGACCTGAGATTGAAAAAAAACATTTTTGGATTAAGAAATACTCATCGACATAATTGAATCTTTTTGGCCAGAAAATACTGATTTATGTTATTTGAGAAAAATCCTTGAGATATACCAATGACGAGTGGAGCATTGAACTCCGTACTAAATTAAAAAGTTAGTTCCTACGAAATAAAAGGTTGTTTCTCTTGTCGAAGAGTTCTGTCGAATATGTTACTCCGAAAGCAAGAAGGGCACTCCTCCGTATCACCCACGTTCTTTCTGCAGAATTGATGAACTCAAGCCATTATGATGCAATACAAAAGCTGGGACTTCTGATTGATATAGTCGGTATTTATATAGATTGGTTAAACCGGCGTTCTACCGATACATATCATTTTAAACTAAAAAATACCACTACTGATTGGATGACAATAGGTAGCGGTAGATATTTAGCAGAATCTTGACTTCTCAGTAATGAATAGATCCGAACACTCAGAGGAGGATTTATGTATTTCATATATTGAAAAGGAACCAATATGCCTTAATTTATTAGGGGGGTTTTTAAACCCCAGATTGGATAACACTTCCTACTAGGGTTGGACTGTAAAACTGTATACCGTTTTACCGTGACGGTATTGCGTTTGGACGGTATGGCCATGAATACAGTCCAAAGAAGTTCCTAAATAAATTGTGTTTTTGGTGGCAAATTTTCGATCCGCCATGAAACGTAGCCTTAGTTACAAAAAAAAAAAACTAAAAAAAAAACACTGACAATGCCTACAGGGTTCTGATCAGCATGCATTTGTGTAATTTAAGGAAACGGGTACATAATGTAAGTTGTAAGCCTAAGGACACAACGTTTGAGCCCAATGACGCGCCCGGCTGAGGCAGAATTTGTGCAGATTTGCCTACCCACGTAGAATACATAATATAGCATATTTGAGGGTCAGATGCGCTACTTGTTTAGTTAATATTCAAACATATTTGGGTATTGGGTTGCGAATCGTTAATGTCCATGGTTTCATCATCAGAGTCCAACCTCCACTGCGCATTTACCTACCCAAGTGTGTTGTTGCGCACCTCGATTGAAATGATTCAGCCGACTAAATCTCTCCTGGCCAGCTCTCTGTAGGTAAGATACTGCACGACAGAGTCACTGACTGACTCACTTTCATAATACACTGTAAAGGCTATAGCCCCTGCCCCGCAATTAAAACGGCGTTCTGTGCGTAACGGTGATTGTGTTTTCAATAGACTTCCTTCTTTATCAGATTCATGAGTTAGGCCGCGTCAGTCGATGTGTTAGAAATGTGAAGCCTACTAATTCAAGTAGCCTTACTGTTCAGCATATTCCATAAAACAATATTTTAATAATAAAAACAATAGCTATAATGAACAATGCAGAAATAATGCATCCCTCCCGAATCCCCACCCTTAAAAGCAATTTGATATTTTGATCTACTTAAGAGACAATACGAAAAAGGGTCAATGATAATACACATTATTTCAACTTTTGTTTGGCCTTACGTTCACATATTCCAATAATATAGGTTTATATTCCGTGTCAATTCTTTGATTTTTAGAGGTTGTATAATGTCCCCATGTCTGTAAGCGGCAGTTCAGAGCAAGGCTAAGGCTAATGTAATTTGCCAATGCTAAAGTGAAGGTTGGTGTTGCTGTGCTTCTGTGTACAGACATGTTTGTTTGTTTTTGGCCTTTCCCAGTTTGTTTTTCTCCGTGTTATTTATGTTCATTCAAAACCATGTTTGATTTATGATTTACTGCGTGTCCGGCCGATGAGCCCATTCTCTAACTCAGCTAAATTAATTAAATTAAGTAGCACGTGCACAACTGCACATTCAGACCAATGAACGTAATTGGCACGCTGTTCTAGCCCATGCGAGCAACTAAACTCAGCCAGCTATTTTCAATATTTGACATGTGCACACCTTCCAACCACAGTAGACTATATACTATTTATCCCTAAACGGTCGCTGTCAGATGTTGGGGAAGCCGTCGAATTGAACAATAATGTTTTTAAAAGGCCTGTGAGTACATAATGCATATTTTAGAACATATTGAGTATATAAGCATATTTTAGAACATATTAGGACGGCAAAGAAATACCGCGATAATACCGATACCACGGTATTGAGGAAGGCCCACCACGTATTAAAATTTTCATACAGTCCAACCCTACTTCCTACCGACTACCTATGCCGTTGGTAGATTTTCTATCAAAACCCCAACTCTGCAAAATACTAATAGACAATAGTTTTTACTTTGTCTCTACTTATGAAGAACATTTTTATGATGCATACATTTTGTTTCCCTTGCGTTTATATAATAATAGTAATTGTGAAAGGTGTGCCGTATGTGACTGTGGCAAAAAAATATGCAGAGATTTCAATTTATCATAGGCATGCTCCGACTTTAACCAAATAATTGCGGTTCTTTTTTAAAACTAATAAACTATTTTAAAAAGGACAGTTTGACATGTTCTAATTTACTATAGTTCACTGAAAATAAAGCAGGACAAAATAAAATATATTTCCTTTATTTTCCATATTTAAAATAAAAGCGATTATATTTTTTCAAATATGATCGTTTTCTAGCTGACATCTCACATTTGTGAGAAGATCTGTTTCGATTCTTACCGCTGATTCTGAAGTAGATATATCAACGCACATATACGTTTTACAATTATTTCGTTATTTATTAGATTTAAAAAATTGAATTTCTGTAACTCAAAAAATATATTCTGCATCAGATGGGTAGTGAAGAGCAAAAAAAAATACATGTGCCCTAAAAATGACGGCCAAAAAATATGTTTTGATGTAGATAAAAATTTTAACGTAATTTTCGGAACTTGCTGTTCATATTTCCTTCACTAGAGATAAGTGAAACGAGTACATATGATATTTGATTACATTATGTTTTTATTTTTTATGATGAAATCTAAAATATTTTAATAGCTTGGCTAGATGAATATCTATATTACTAATAAGTTATATTAGACTGTTCATAAGTACTTTGGATAACTCGTTTAATTGTGGAAAGTGGTGTAGAGGATTTTTGGTTTTGCCAACTAGTTATTTTATAAAATATGAAAGTTGCTTGCATTTTAACATTATTTTAGTTCAGATATCAAAAGTCTACTGCCGATATCGGTAGTTTTTAGCATGATGTGTCCAATTGATTGTATTTTTTTGCAAGTGTTACGATTGAAAGCGATATGAGTAACGGTATATTTCAAGGTTTGATAGTAAAAACATCATATAAGGGTAAGTTAATTCGCTTTTGATCAATCAAGATTCCGATGTGGACGCCCCCCTGCACCAAAGTTGGATTTTTGGTTATAGTAAAATTTACAGTACTCCAACTTATAGAAAATATAGATCTTTTCAAAACAAATTTACTGGAAGACTCCCATCTCAAGGGAAGAGAGATAAAGAGCGTCCAGTCAACACTCTTTGCGTGGGAAGGAAGTTACTCGTGATAAGAAGAACTAAAAAGTTTTTCATATTTTTGGTCTAGATGCACCACAATAAAAAAAATTCGTCCATTCATTTTGGAAATATCAAGATTTTCAACCGATGTGAAAGAAAACAAACAATAGGCAGATGTATTCGTTTTTTTAATACTAAAAATATCGGTGTGTACCTGCATTAATACCAATTACAAAGTCGATTAATAATTATTAATGGACAGCCTAATTCTATGGGGGTACAATTTATTTTAGAGATATCAAGATTTTAGTATATTTAGTATATAGCGGTAGCGCTCCCGATGGACAGAAATAATACATCGGTAGAACTATTTGATGGTTATCAAGGTGATCTACATTCAATGCAACTGATTTGGAATCGGTAATTCCAATTCTGACGGACGATATACAAAAAACTCTATAATTGTTAAATAAAATTTCATCACACGGAATTAGTTTCTCGATTGAAATGAAGAATAACCGTGAACTTATAATATACCTAAAAGAAACCCCCAAGATTATTTGACATGGAACACAAATGCTTGTTTCCTTAAATAAAAATATTTTATCCCTAACTTCCCTCAACTATAACTATATCGGCAAAAATTCGTCGAACTATGGAAAAATACTTTTCTTGAATTTCACCCTATTTAAGTTCAATATTTTGATTGAAGCCTGGAACGGAACAAGTATTAATGAAACAGAACCCGAAACGGAATCCCAAAAAAAGTATTTAGAACAGAACGAAAAAATCTGAACCCTCACAAGCTTAGTAATTAGTATTTAAAATTATTTATCTCTTAAGAAGAAATGACAAATCAGACAACCTAGAATATACGTAAATATACTATTCAAAATAATTTATACATTGAATGTGGGAATCGTCCATTATTAAGCTAATAGTGATCATTACACTATTGAGGAATTACAAATGAACAAGCGAATAAAGCGTTCCAAACAAGAAAACTAAATGATATTGCTGAACGTCAGAAATATATAATCACTTTTTTCGTCAATAGATTTCAAGTTCTACTAATATGGGATTTGATTAATCTAATTAAGCTAATATATTTCCTTTTCACACAGTAGTTTGGTACTGCTTTGTAATCGAATAATATTAGAACCAATAGATGTTTACTCTCAAAGCATTTCAACAAAATAGTATTTTTTTATAGGAGTTTATTACATGTTAATAAAAATCAAAATGAATTCTACGTTCCAGTTAAAAAACATGGGTTTTAATACACTAAGAAGCAAATAATCATGAATGGTTCGTAGGCTGTGAACTTTAAAAGTGGTTGACAGATTTTATATGTCTCTAATATTGATCTAAAATAACTTGCAATTATTCATTTACTCTAAAACCTTGTGTAACCTCATCGTTATGTCAATCTTTAAATATTACTTATGGTCTATCCTAAAGACATCCTCATGGACATTTACGGATTTTATTTATAATACATCCACCTATTTCTACAATATAAAGAAGTCACTGCACTCATCTCATAACGCTTTCATATTTTCTTATGAGTACCTTAATCCTTTCTTCCATATAACTTTCTATCAAAAACATCAGGCAAGTAGTCTAATATTACCCTTTAACCTCTCCAATCCATCAGGGTTTATAAAACCCTATAAGAGTTGTCTATCAAAAACATCAGGCAAGTAGGCTAATATTACCTTTAACCTCTCCAATTCATCAGGGTTTAAAAAAATATTTATTTTCTTGAAAATGTACTCGAAGAACATGTTTTTACCTACTGGGTTCGATTGAATTGCGTCTGTGTGGATATAAATAAGCATCGAAATTAGTACATTGAACCTGTATTCATAAGCATGTTCAAATCAAAGTATTTAAGAAAATAAGTTTTTAATCCATGTTAAAACGATCTTCATAAAAAACACAGAAGAGATACGGATACGAACATATTACACAAGTGTAAGCGGAATAACAGTATAAAATTCCTTTGTTATCTGATTTAATTTGAGTAAAGCCAAAAAACATCATATCCACATTTTTACTATAAAAAAAGTCAATATGATCAAAGAAACTACTTGAATTAAATGGATGTGTTTGAGTAACCTCAATGTATGTATGCAGGCAATAAGATTTCAATAGCCGTTAGTGGAATCGGAGTTGAAAAGATATCTTATCTGAATTTTTTATAGACAATGAATTTTTTATATCGATAAAATGAATCAAATGACTAGACTTTCATAAATGACAATGTATTCTCGTCAAGGCATCCTTCTTAAAACAGACTGAACAACATCTCTGGAGGAAACACAAAATGCACGTAACGGTGGGCTGCTCCGCTACCACTCAACGTCCCACATCTCTTTTTATTATTATTGACATCAGAACAAAATAGGGTTATTTTCAAAACAAATAAAGGGCCAGATGAAGCACTACAACTCTACAGGGATGAGGTCCTCTTAGACCTTGTAGCCCACCAGAGCCCTCTTTCCGATACACTCTCCAACGAAGAACCAGCAAATAACCTCAACGGCGACAATGGTGTTCACGAGAGCCTCCTACAAACAAAATAAAGAAATCATTTAATTCGTTTATAAAATTGTCAAAATGTGAAAGCATCGCAATCAAATAAACAACTATTTTCCTTACCTTCGTGGTGAGGTTCATGAACTTGAATGTGGCAGCAGAGCCAACGAGTCTGGTGGCTCCAGCGATGGCCTGAGGGATCTCAGCGGGTGAGGGAGGAAGGAGCTCACTCTTGTAGTGGCGGAGAGTCGCCAAACGGGACTTGGCAAAGTCTGGAAAAAGATATCATCAATGGATTTTGTGGGATGATTTAAATGATTGCTATCCTTACTTCCAAAAACGGCTCCCACTCTTGCTGCAGCCATTGTCAGTCACTGATGAAGTAAATAGTATCTGAGAAGATATATAAGAAATAAAAACAGCAGCAGCGGAAAGTGTTAAGATGGCGACTAGTCTGCTGAGAAAGAAGTAAAGAGAATAATCAGCTGATAATATGATTGTTATTGTTTATTATGAGAATAATTTCAATATATGGACGCTAGAGGGGAGGGGAGTATCACTAAATATATATTACAAATATATACTTCATAAATGAGTGATTGACATTGATGTTGAAATTCTGCTTAGATTCAGCAAAGTATTTTATATTCGTAAGCAGATTTAAAACCACAAATAAATTTTAATAACCCGAAAACGACTTTTAACAATGAAATGTATAATCCACGGAACCCCAATAACTCAATCACGCAACCTAAGCTCTATATTGGTATAATTTATAAATAATTTCATTCTACTAAGTAAGACTTGATAAAATAAATATTTCTTTAGATATATTCCTATCTAAAACTGATTACTTAGCAATAAAGTAATGATATATCTTCATGGATTCAATGTATCGTTTGCAATAAGTACAATATAATTTCACGAGTCATAAAATCATTTTGGGTTAAATTTATGACGGATGCTTGCATAGTCATTGAAATCCTTATTTCCCATACTCAATTGCTTTAATGGTCCGTATAGTGTATATAAAATATTTCAAGGGAAATAACTATTTACTTATAACATTTATTTAAAGAAATGTTTATTAAGCACTACTTTTTACAATAAAAAATAGCATATAGAAACGAAAATCAATTTACTAAAAATATATTTTTTGAAAAAAAATCACACATGTTAACAACTGTTTTTGAAGGCCATTCTTTTCTTATAATGTCAATGTTTTTCTTCCCTTTGTTAATTAATTTTCTCAATTACCAAACACTTAATAAATACAAATTTAAGGTGTATAAAAAATATATATTTTATAACCATGAACATATTAGTACATAACAATATATTCGGCAATTTTTTTAAGCCATTAAACTGGCATTATTTTTGTTTGTTTGTTTGAGGCATAGCCCTATAAGGCTCTGTTTGAGGGTAGGATCCAAGAGTACGAATTGAAGTCTTGAATCCAAGGCGGAATCAAATTAACGATCTTAGACCATTCCCTAGAACACACAACCCTTTAACATGTTAACTATATCCAGGCTTGTGAACGGAACGCAAAATTGAACGGCGTTCAGCTGAACGCACGTTCAATGAACGGAACGCAACTTTTTTTTTGAACGCTGAACGTTGAACGCAAAAAAAAGAGTTTTGCGTTCAGCGTTCAATTTTTCCCAACTTTTCTTATACTTTTTTTGGAAATTCTTAAAAAAAAAGTCATCACTTCGCAGTACTTTTTTTGGAAATTCTTTTCTAAAAAAAACCGTCTTGAACGGAACGCTAATTTTTTTTGAACGCTGAACGCAAAAAAGCTGAACGCTCCAAGCCTGCTA
>CP045896.1:21209496-21264083 GCA_013387185.1 Caligus rogercresseyi | reverse complement strand
TTTGAAATTTTTTACGTTTATCGCAAGTGGAGAAAAAGTTATCGTCATCGCAAGTTGACAAAAAAAGTATCGCAGAAACCATTGATGGATACATGCGTCTTTCAATCATATAATAATTTGTCAATTCCTCACACACACAGCTTCTTTTATTCAATCCAACATCCACCCACCCTTATTTAAAAACCCTTTATAATCTGTAAATCATCTTTGCTCAGAGTACAAAAGTACCGTCAATTGAACAATGAATGCTGAAACGTACTATTTGAATACACTCATATATTTTCCAATCTCCGTTTAATTTCGAAATGAAACAGTGGGAAGCGGAATATTTTTTAAACTTATTTGTTTGAGTAAACTTTAGCAAATTTACCTTTGGCGATGGGTTTGAAGCACAATAAGGCATTAATGTACCCGTACAATCCAAGTGTCATTTTGCTGTGGGCTGGAACTTGCAATAAAATATGATTATAGACTGCCAAAGACTCATAAGCCAACTGATTAAAAAATATATTCAACTTCGATTTAATTTAGAATAAAACAATAAATGATGGATTGTTTTTAAACTAATTGTTTGAGTAAAACTTTAGCAAATTTACATTTAAAAAGAAGGGAGAGAAGTGAGGCAAAATACTCTCTCCTTCTTTTTTTCTTTATCTTCCTATCCAGCTAACACTAAACAGGCGTTACCAAATGGAATTGTATTTCTCATACCAAAGGATCAATTTTTTGGGAGAGTACGTTGCAAAAATGTATTGCTTATTTCTCTTAAAGTATAGCGATTTTTAGAGCACCAAAAACATATCAAATGAAAGCTGGTACACCAGCTTTAAATTTTGGTATACTAAATCATGTCAGTTTAATAAGTAGAGAGTATATGTACATTAAAAAAAGCATATCTCGCGTACAAATGACGCATATAATGGATTATAAATGCGTCAGAGACAAAGTAAAATTTTGAGAGGATACCTTGACGAAAAATCTAGAAAACACATTATTTTTTTTATTCATAATCGATTTCTTATAGGTCAATACAGGCTCTGAATCATATGATGTAAACCCAGATGTACTGAATTCTGAATTGATAGAATGCCAACCAAGGTCATTTTTGGATTTTTCATATAAAAGTTATTAAACTTAAAAATACTATTTACTCTGAAGCGAAAAGTCATCTTCTACAGGCGAGTGAAGTTATTGATACAAAAAAGCTATGAAATATGACTAACATTCTACCCTCCATTTTTCTTTGTTTTTACTGAAAACTTTGTTTTATTAAAAAACAATAAACATACGTCTGGTAGTAAATTAGATTCCTTTAAACTAATAATTGTATGTGAAGTCTGTAACGTCCACCACTTTCAAGAAAATTTGCGTAAAAACAATATTTTTACTAAATTTTTAAAACTTTGACATCGTTTGCGCGACCTCGTAATGTGACCGATTTGTTCAAATTTGGATGTCGTCTTCTTTTTACCAAGAAACAGAAAATCCACAAGTTGCTAACATTTCAACATTTGAAAATAAGAACAGCCATATATATATATATGTATATATATTCAGTGGTACTATTGTATTTTTTCTATGGTTAATAGTCAATTAATATTTTTAAGGCAATACTTCTTCTCCCTGGATTGATGTTATCCCAACAGCCGCGATTGAAGTGATACTTTGTAGTACTGAAACTGGATTTTTTATTATACCCTATGCATGTTTCTCAGCCAATCATTGACAAAAGAGAGCACCTTTTTCTATTATCCCTAGTTATACTACCTAAGTAAAATAAACAGCATGCAAAGGGAGTTCGATTCCGTGCGTGTAAGGCGTGTTCAATATGAATGTTGGGGGCGCAGGTTCGAATCCCGAGAGGGGCAATGGTCATTTTTTATCTACCTCATGCTTAAGATCCTAGGTTCGATAGACTAATGTTAATGCTATAATGCTTAGTTATATCCTATCGGATGCAATTCTATCAAACCATATAGGCAAAAAAAGGGCAAGTTCAAGTGATGAAAAAAAGAATAAGAGAAAAACACATGTTTTTTTCGCGTTGCTTCCGCCCGTTTACAAAACAAAAAGTAAAAACCGTTTTAGGAAGGCCTTTTGAGTGCACTAACTGTCGAATCCAGTAAATAAACGGGTGGATGAAATCAAGATAATTATTACTTGCCTACATATATTGCTTTAACTGCGTCGTAGAAATTAGTAACGCACTCACGTTTCTACAAAACAAATAAATATAGTAAAAGACAGGACTTAAAGATAGATAAAAATTGAATCTTTTTTTTCATTTTGATTAATAAATTTATTACCCTTATTTTAAAATTATTAAGATATTATACTAACACTATAACTTTTTTGAGAAGTAGTATATTATATAGAGAGTAAATATCACTAAATACTTTTGAGGATTGTGTATGCATAATAATGTTTTCTAATTCGTTACTTTAAAATATGCTATATACAGTGTTATTCCCTAACGCGTGTGCGAGTAATATATTGCTTAGTTATATTACTGAGACTAACTAGAGAGAATAAACATATTAGATATTACTTTCAAGTAATAACTAATATGTAATATCCTATTACATATTACTTTCGTGAAAAAAAAATATTCGACAGGCGTTTTTAATGAAAATTAATGAACTGTGAATGTAATATGTGACGTCACCCAGTGGACATATAAATCCAACTAGGTTTGATGAGGATTTTTACAAATCCTGTTTGAATAGCCATTACTTATTGTTTCGAAATGCTCAAAAAAGTAATATCTCATATAAAGTATTATATTACTTTTGAGAAGTAATAACTATATTTAAAATATATTACTACGCAGTAAAAAGTAGTATATTACATACTACTTTCAAAGTAATATTCGACCAACACTGGCTATATACTATTTTATTATGATATTTCATAAGTAAGGAAACGATTTAGACTACACAATATTTGTATCAAATTAATGATCTTTTTTTGTTTACAATCTAAAGAAAAGAAGTATAGACGTGAAGTCGATGCCACCAACCTTACACCTCACATGATTTTCTGTGTTGGTTTCTTTGTGGTTTCAATAGTAATTATATCAACATATTCACTACCAAACCATTTTTCTATGCTTATCATTCGTACCACATTCTGTTTTCATTTTTTTCATTCATTTTTTTTGTTTTAATATATTCGTTTAAAGTCAACCTTTTCAATCTAAAAGATATTTTAATCGTAACAGGACTACCAAACCCCAGACAATCCCCCGGGCATTTATCCCCCCCCCCCCCCCCCAGTGCCATTTACCTCCTGTTACTAATATTTCTTATCCTTTAAAGTCCGCTTATTAAGTTCATTATATTTTCTTTTTCATTAGTGCTTGAAAACTATATTCCTAATATCGGTCATATAAAACATTTGACCGATATTAGGAACATAGTTTTCATATACAAATGCAATTTTGTCATAAAGAAAACATAGTTAGCTTCATAAATGGACTTTAAAGGATAAGGAGTATTAGTAACGGGGGGTAAATGGCACGGGAGGTGAATGGCACGGACGGGAAATGCCGGGGGGTTATTGTCGGGGTGCTAGTTCGGGAGGTTATTGTTTGGGGGGCGATAGTCCTAAACTCATTTTTAATGAGTAACTTAGATCTGAGGATTTTTATTAAAAAGATTGAACATTGAAATATGATAATTTCTCTTAAATTAAATTTACCTTGTCGTCAGACAATTCAAAAACCAACTGTGATTAGCCCCAATAGTTTGACAGAAACAGACAATAAAACAAGAAGAGGATATTTAAAAGTGGTACGAACAATTAATTGACACTTGCGCACATACGAAATGGCACGAGTATCAAACATATCAAAGTAGTATTATTAGACCCAGATATATTGGACTTGGATATCCATCGTTAAGCATAGTTTTCAAAAGTTATAAACACAAAAGTATAAGTCTATAGGAGGATTTAAAGATCCAGTAGTCTGAGATCACATATATTATATTGAAATATATTGAAGCTATATATTAAAGAAAAGTATATAAAGTCGAACCAAATTTTTTGCAAGGAATGTTCGATGGCTTAAGCATTTAAATAATATAAATAGATATTGAATGAGTATCACCACTATACACAAAACTAGTTGTTGCATGGTCCTGTTGTGCCTCTATGTTTTATGAAATAATTGTTTTAAATGTCAAAGACTTGAAGGGATCACCAGAGTTTATCAAGGGTGTCCATCTGTTTCGTTTTGGAGAATATTTAGGAGCATCGCAGATAAAAAACTATAAATTCTATTGAACTCATAACCAAAAGTTGTATTCGGTAATTCAAACCAATGGACTTTGTAATAGTTTTATCGAAGGTTCTGTCAAAAAAGAATATTGAATTTCCTTGACGATGAATAAACTAAGTTGCCCATTGAGTGAAACACTTTTCTTCATAAGTGTTCAAAAGATATCGAAACGATTTTTTCTACTCAAGCTGGGGGAATCATTAGAATTAAAAGGCAAGCTCCCAAAATGTATAACCAAGGGAAGAATAGTTCTTGTCCCAAGAAGGGGAACGGAACCAACTTCAACCACTGAACTACTCCTATAGAATTCTCTCGGGCATTTTAGCAGAAAAAATGGAACCTGAGTTGAATAAAAAGATAGGATACCTCAGAAGGGTTTTCTGAAGCATAGAAACATAGCAATGTACAAGCAGCGGTGTAGTCCGTGGAAAAAGAAATAGATTTGGAGCTGTGATAGGAATTGACTTCAAAAAGGCTTTTGACTCCATATCTCATTCTCAAATACTTCGAGCAATAAGAACTGTGCTTCCAAACCATTTTTTAGATAGGTCATTGTTACTTAATTGATACTCAGTGGTCTCTATAGGAGGTCATGAAAGCAGGTCCATCGGGCTCAAAAGGAGTTGTAGGCAGGGTTGCCCGTCTGCTCCTCTTCTTTTCGTAGCGGCAATAGAGGAGTTAGTAATCCAACTGGTACGAAAATATGAGGGTTTGGTGTTTGGTTAGGGGGAACCAAGCATCTAGTGGACCTATATGCTGACGACGTAACCCTTACAGTGGAGGCAAGCTCGGAGCTACAACTCATCAAGAGAGTCCTGTTGAATAAGTTTGAAAAAAATAAAAAGAGGTCTGGTTTGGAACTGACAAGATCAAAAGCATTTATTCTTCCTATAGGATGCTCGGATCCTTTGGAAGGACAAAGCATAGGTCATCGTTTAGTAAAAAGAAAAGTTTCAGTTTTAGGATTGACTGGGACCAATTAGCTTCAACACTGTGGAAATATATTTCATTCGTATATTACTGGAAAAAAAAATTAAATATATATCAGTTCTAAAAAATTCAAAAGTAATTGCGTTAAAAACAAAATATAAATAGACATTTTAGTCTAAAATTACTTATTTCACATTAGTTATTCCAAGCATTTTTTTAAGACTAAGAATTTTAAATCATGAGACACAGAAGTTTTCATGCTACTTGATTTCTTTAATATATATTTTACTTACATATTTATATAATTGACTTTCTTTTGATTATTTCCTCATAAAAATAAACAAATTTTCGGTGTTTTAAAGTTGAGTTTAAATCGATAATTTATATATTTTTAAATATGTCTACTTTTTTTCACTTGCCATGATAACTTTCGTTAGCAAAAAATTATGGAACGGAAAACAATCATTTATTTTACAGTTTTTAACACTTTCGTTGAGTCTTGTAAGAGTATGACTATTTGAAAAATATCAAACGTGAATTATTTCACTCTTTTACATATTTATGTTTGAATAATAATAATGTGGTTTTTTTACACTTTTTAAAACACTTACATGTAAAATTATGTGCAGGAAAATGGGGATAAAATTTTGTAACAAAAATACACATATAAAATTATAGTTTAAAATGAAGGAATAGTTTACTTTAAGTTAACCACAAGATAACAAGTTTTTTTTACTCGTTATGGCAGGCCAATAATACATTCCATACTCAATAGTACCATTAACAAACATTCGAGTTCTTGATTCTATGATGGCGGCCCTTGCCTCAGTACATATTTTTGATCATCTAAGAAAACAAAGTATCCAAATCAATTACATAATATGATCTCAGGTTCATGGTATTATGTGAGTTCATTTAGGCCTGAAGGCAGCTTATATCATAAATATATTTGGCTAAGATCTCAGCTCTATCATTACAACTTGGAGCTTGGATTTGAGCTCATTTATCTTATTCCCCCTCCACACCAATAACTTTTGTTTTGCCTCAACTTTTTTTCGCGAGAAAACGGGGGGCTGGATGGCGATTGATTTCATTATTATTATTGATTGGCATCCAAGTCGTCATAATCCCATAATAGTATGTAGTTGATGGTGCTGGACTCAAGGTGAAAACAAGGGATACCCATATGAACTTATTGTGAGCGCGATAGCGTGTGCATTAGGTGGTATTATATAAACCTAATATTAAGATATCAAAATTTATCCCCCGCGAAAGTTGCGTCATAAGAAACTAAAAGATCGTAGAAAAATGGATTTTGGTTTGACCTCCCCCTTACCCCCCCCCCCTCAAATTGCGTTCAAAGGTTTCGTTATGAAGCAAAACTTTTTTGTTATTACTATTTCGAAAAAAATTAGTTTTACAAAATTTATTTATAACCAATTTATGCCTTTGTTATTTTTTGCAAATTTTTGTCAAATAATTTTTAGTAACAATAGATGAACATAAGTGCTGACGCACCAAACATTTTTTAAATAACGGCTCCTACTACGGTTCTTTTATAGTTTCAAGAAGGAAAAAGAAAAAGAGGGTACTCATGTTGATGTTTTTAAGTTATTTTTAAATATGTTTGCTTTTCACATCTTAATTTTCATACAATAACTCCCTCCCATGGTTGAGAATAAATCTATGACGTTGATTATATCCATAAACTTTTGTTCATCCATAAAATTCAAGCTTTTACTACAGGTCTCCAGGAGCATTACATGAGGCAAAATGTCTTAACAAAGCCAACAGAATTTTAAGATCCTAAATTTCACAAAAAAAAATCCATGTGAGTCTCACATAAAACTTGTAAAATTTATATTAAATTTTTACGCTCCTATATGGTTTCAAAACAAGTTAAATCCTCTTTTTATTGAAGGCTCAAAGCATTATCAATTCGCCATAACTTTATACAAGAGATTGATGAAAATTTAGCCCTTTCAATAGAAAAAGTACTCAAGAGAAACGCTTTTTTGCCCACCTGGAAACAAGAATATTTGCCTTGGAAAAAGTTTGGTTTGCAAAAAAGAATATTAAAAAACAAAGAAATTTTGGACTACCCAAAACTATCAGTGGTAATTATAAGAATTTTTTTAATCTTATCGACTAGCCAAATATAAATTTGTCTGTTCCTACAATGGTGCCTGAGGAAGATCTTATAAAAGCAACAGAACATCCTTTAAAATTAATAAGTATCCTTGCCATTCACAATCAGTGGAAAGAGCTGTAAAACTAGTAACGGAGGCATCTGTTTATGGATATAATCAACGTCATAGATTTATATTCTCAACCATGTGAGGGAGTTACTCTATGAAAATTAAGATGTGAAAAGCAAATGTATTTAAAAAATACCTTAAAAACATCATAAAGAGTACCATATTTTTCTTTTCCTTCTTGAAACTATAAAAGAACCATAGTAGGAGCTGTTATTTAAAAATGGTTGGTGCGTCCGCACTTATCTTCATTTATTGACCCTAAATATTATTTGAAGAAAATTTGTAAAAAATAACAAAGTCATAAATTGATCATAGCTAATTTTGTAAAATAAATTTTTCGAAATAAGTAATAACAAAAAAGTTTTGCTTCATAACGAAACCTTTGAACACAATTTGGGGGGGGGGGGTAAGGGGGGGTCAAACCAAAATCCATTTTTCTACGATCATTTAGTTTCTTATGACGCAACTTTCGCGGGGGATAATTTTGATATCTTAATATTAGGTTTCTATAATACCCTCTAGTGTGCATTAAGGTGTGTTCAACTCTCAATGTTGGAGGGGCAGGTTCGAATACTCCCGAGAGGGATAGTCATTTTTGGTCTGCAATCTCATTGATATGATCTTAGGTTCGAGTGACTAATTTTAATGCTATAATGCTTATTCTATCCCGTCGGAAGCGCAATTCTATCGAACCACTTAGGCACAAAATATTGAACTGAAGATTGGAGATTCGAATGTTATTATGGTCATGGATTATTGTCTGTTCGAATACAGCATTTGTATATTCAATATAGTTAAATGCTAGGATTGCCTACATTTTTTACTGCCTGGAACCCCCTTTGGCACTTAGCGTCAAAGAATGACGAATATTATTGTTAATGGTGTTCCTAATATGGTAGCAGCATAAGGGTAAGTCAGTGTAGTAAGTTGATATTAACAATAATAATTGCCACATTCGGGCATCAGGCTAAATAGATTCATACAGTGTCAAAAGGGGCACACGCCAAATGCCTAAAATGTATTCAAATAATACCACTTAGCTTTCATCCTTTCATGTTTGATCCAAATATCTACGGATCTTCTTTTAAAAAAGTACTCCCAAGTTTGAAAACTAATGTTCATTTTAGAACTCTTCAAAAGACTTTTTATTTTGCCTTTTTATATTACAATATATATATATCAGGAAACGACCGGGACACCTTTTTTCGCCGGGACTAAATATATATTTTCGTTCCTTCGACATTCTGAAGTGACGGCGTTTCTTTTTTAGAAAATAATTTCCAAAAAAAAAATTGTCAGAAAAAGTGATTACGTTTTTTTTTAGAAAATAATTTTCTAAAAAAACATAATCACTTTATGAATTACAAACGAAAGAAAATATTTAAGTCTCGGCCCGGTGTCTAAAAACACCGTACACCGGGCCGGGTACCCGGCCGTTTCCTGATATATATATATATATATATATATGTCTATTTTTATTATTACACTGTATTGATGTCGTACATATGAAACAAAAGCTTTTATGAGCAAAAAAATGTAATTCCCAAAAAAGTAGACGAGTGCTCTTTATGTCAAATATTGATAAATAATAAAGTTGCAGAATTCAATGCATTCATAAATGATTTTTTCGAGTTATCTGCTCTAAAACTTTAGTGAGATCCAGTTTACTCATATTATGAAAGATATGTCATGTTTTATTTAGCATACAGTAATACATATAATTTATATTTTTTATTATCTAAAAATAGTTTTATCAAATAAGTCAAAGTTCAATATTAAGTTACGGCAAAGAAACTATACTTCTTTGGACTATATCTGGGACTAATTTAATATAGCAGTTGATGAGTAATTAATTTTATATAGAATGATTCTATCAATGGATTTGATAATAAAAAAAGGTTTGTATGTCACTGTGCATAGCGGACAATCAACATACATTAAGTATACACTTTGCAAAGTTGAGCAGAGGGCTATTTATTTTCGGATTGCCATGTGGCCTTTTGTACCTGTTATATGAAATACTCATGACCCATTCATATTTAAATTATTAATAACTTTCTCATCAACAAACATTTCCCAAGATGGCCGACCAGTTTAGCCACATTTAAATGTTTTCCCTCCTATATTTGATTATACAGTACATCCGGAAATTATGGTCATTATTATTAACTATGTTAGTGTTTTGAATTACCCTTTCTTACTGATCAAGTTCAGAGATATAGTCCTTCATAAATCATCATCTTATTCTCAGAAGCAACAGGTTCCTCATAGGCTGGTGATGTAACAAATATGGTTTTTTACACCGCAAAATGGATTTATGTCTTCCTTTTCTATCTTTTTTTTTACCTTTCTTTGCCCTCACAGAGACGTATCTTAATGAGTTCAAGCCGTCTTTATTTCAGTACATGCTTAATGGCTACGTGTTTTAAAAATACTTATATATATGTGATAAGTTAGTGACAAAGAAATCTTCATGAAATATTTGTGAAAAGTCATTACATACCGATGGTCCGTATGGTGTTAGAAATATGAGTAATCTTTACACTCCATACTGATTTATAATGTAACTTATGGACTTTTTTATTATCTTAATGCTGAAACAATTCGAAATTGAATGGTTTCCTTTATAAAAACTTAAGTAGTTCTCATTTTTTTTAAATAAAACATGTTTTTGCGACTTATTTTGGTCTTTATTAACATATTTTATAAAAGAAATTTAAAAATTGGGGCTACAAGTTGATCTTGCGCCATGCATATTCACAAGTGCGAGCATATTTTCATTACTAGAATGTGGTTGGTGTCACGGTATATTGAAAAATAAGGTATGTCCATATTGCCAAGTGAGCTGACCTTTCGCTTGCCGGTAGTTTTTAGTAACCTCACACCGGCGGGCGGGAAGAATAGTATTAGTAATGTTATTCTTCCCGGCTACGTCATCAAAAATATATTCTCTTGATGACGTGAATAATAATAATAATAATAAGATTTATGACGTTTCACTATCCAAGAAAATATGAAATAAACATATTGTAATTATCTTGATTCGTGTGACGTAATCATCATTAGTGAAGGATCCATTGTTTTATAAGGCTACCTTTCAAACCATGGTCTTTATTTAAGGAATTTCTTAAGACAGATCACTTAGAATCAGATAAAAAAGAACTGTTATTTTTGTTAAGAATCCTATTTAGACTTTATTGAATTTAGCGTAAATGCATATATACAATATATAAATAAACATTATAGTTTAAAATTTATATACTAAATAAGTCAATACAAAACATTAAACGCTCACATAAAAGTACAATAACTTCATAAAACAAAGTTGAAATTAATTTGACAATAAATAACACTAACGTGGTTTGGAATAAATAGGCGTCATTTAATTCAGGCTTCTGAACAGAACGCTGAACGGAACGCAACTTTTTTTAACGTTGAACGCTCACAAGCCTGATTTAATTTAAAACTTGATTATTTTTGTAAAATCGTATTAAAGACTTCAGATGATGAGAGTTCCTCTCGGAACAGGAGGGGAAGTAACGAATGTTATTTATTATGTTTATAAATAAAGGAAAATTAGGGAATACCTATACATTTCTCTAACATATTTGGCCGTAACTTTTAAATCAATGTGTTTTTTTTACTTTAATTGTCTACATATTATACTTGCTTTATAGCTGACGCCTCACAATTTTTCTACGTGACGTATGGAAGAGTTCACACCACATGCATGCATCGTGGGCTCTGACTGGCTGGAGGATATCAGTTAAAGCTTTTCTCAGATTAAATGTACATATATTATTATACATTTAAAATATTAAATGTCAATTAAATATATGCATATAGGGAGAGGTCGATGTAATTAGCAAGCTTGGAACAACCTTGAATAATAATAATAATAATAATTAATCAAGGTCATTAATATAACTGCAATTGTGGGATCCTATGCATTGGGTTTCAAAAGGAAGCAACTTCCGCATCTGTGGGTATGTCTACTACAAGGACCAACATAATATGTATAGCAGTCTTCATAGACATAACCTTCTGATATGTTCATTGGAAACTGTATAAAAACGTAGGCCAATGACGTCATTGGTATATGGTCATAAAGATAAAAAGTAGGAAGGGAAAAAGCTTCGACAGTTGCCATGTAATAGAGGAACAAAAAAAGTATCAAAACTTTCAAAAGCATTTACGAAATTGAATCAAATTTATGTACTTAAAAATGTTTTTAACTTAATGAATCACAGTCAAACACTGTTGAATATTTGTTAATGATTGCAACATCAAAATGTCCAACACTTTGATCTGCTAGTCATGAATAAGATCATCTTGTGCTTCCTTTTCTTTTCTTCTTTTTAGTAGGTAAGCGGTTTATTGCTATATCTACTGACATGAGGATCCTTAAAGTCTTCACACATAGATGGCGCTAGTTGTCCATATTAATTAGATATTTTGATATTTGTGACAAGAACACATCTCTAGGTCGTAGAGGAGTCCTTTCTTAGTGCAAAAGACAGCTGCGGGGCATCTGGTCCCAGTTTACTTTTGTGTTGTTTGCAAATTATTTCTAGTCAGTATAGTTAATTTTCAAAGCGATGCATTAAAAAAGTTTTTATAAAATATAGGTGCAAAATTAAGGATGTTAACATTGTGGATTTACAAAAGATCTTCCGATAGATCAATCAAGTAGAGATTTTGTAATAGGACAATGGGAAGGCGTGCAAATAATGATTGAATAATGGATATATATGGCTTGGAATACTTATAAAAATATAAATATTTGGCTCACTCTAATACCTAATTATTTATTTAATAAGCTTGAAATACTTTTGTTGTTCGTATTCATTATGGTTACAGTAAATAGTAATTTATAATAACAAAATATAAACATAAAACATTGTAAAAAAGCTCATCACGAATAGTTTTCTTAAATCCTTGGATGAACGAATTCAGTTATTTTATAGTGAATATACATTATTCATATTACGAGGTCCAGTTTTTATGGCGTCTATAACTGTGTATGGAGCGACCTTGATCCATATTTCCGGCTTGCCTGTCTACTAAAAGTTTTAAAAAAGTGATGGTTTTCATGTCTTACTATGTATTTTTCTTTGTCGAGTAAGAAAATGAATGTTTAATGGTCTAAGATGAAACTATTGGAACCGCTTTGATCATTCAACGCCTTCACCCTAATTTTTAAAGGATAAAAGCAGCTGATGTTGCATATACATACATACCTATTCAGATACGCTTGATAATGACAACTATACTGTGGCAGAGGGCTAGAAACAGTTCTTTGATTAAAAGAAAGTGATAAGAGTTGACTAAAGAAGTCTTTTTTGCAAAATAATGTGGGCTTGCATTTTTGCCGTTGTGAGCACTTCAAAGACTTTAATAAAACAATTAGTTTTGTCATCAAAGAGTTGTATGTTTTTTGTATTTATACCAGAGCTGCAACTACCGAATGTAAATCGGTATTTAGAACTGGAAGCTTTGCTACCTGGTGTGAAGAAGTTGGACTTTGTATAATAATAAACAACTCCGGAGCTGAAAGCGCGTTTAATATCGGACAACGACTAACAAAAGACAGTTAATGAAATAATTTTTTGCCTTCCATTTCCTTCAAAATCCGAGTGCATTATGATTTATATAAAAGTAACATGTATTAAATTTCAAATAATCTTTAAAATATTATAACAAATTATGTACTTAATTGTCTTTTATTATAAATTGTCCTATACCAAATGCATATGAAGAAGTCACAGAGCAGATACATACATATATACATTTTTCTTTCTTTCTTATCTACCGCACCGATCAATATTCGGCAGATATATAATAAAATCTACCGAATACCGAATCGGAGGTACAGAATCCTAGCTCTGATTTATACTAACTAGAATTCGAAACTTTCGAGTCGCACAATTTCAAATCTTAAGAAAACTATTAGAAAACTAAAAGTTCAACGTTTATTAACTCCTTCTCAGATAACAGATCTTGTCCGAGCAGTCTACAATTGAGTAAAATTAAAATTTTACTACTCTAGCAGAAGTACCATTAATTGTTCAACCAGAAGCATTTAGAGTCATATGTAGTGAAGGGTTCTTATGTTCATTAAAGCAGGATTTTAATTTTATAAAGCTTAATTATATCCGTGAATATGCAATTCTATGAACAGAGTTAGGTAAATAGTACCTAGTATGCAATTCCATCGAATCAAAGGGACAAAACCCACGGTATTGTAATTATCTTTGCTCCAATATAGATTGTAATTTGTAATTTTGAAACCTAATTATCCCCATAACTGACCAAAAATAAATTAATAACTTGGTAAACAAAGACATACTTCATTATATGAATAAATAGATCAATCGTAAAACTGTTCCTTGAGAAATAGTCCAATAGTGCACATATTCCTTATTGCCTCAAAGCAGTTGTAAGTACCTTTGCAGTCTACGTGGATATCCATAGCAAAACAAAGCAAGTTCAATTATGAAATATGCAAAGACGGTTCTTATAATATGTGCATTGTTAATATTTTAACCAATTTACAAATAAAAAAAGTATGACTTTTTGGTTATTGATTAAATATGGCGCCTTTTTAAAAATAATGCCTTTTGATACATTTTGTGCATAACAAATAACATTTTTTTTCAAATACGGTTTCCTGCGTAGCCAAAGCTAAAATCAGTTTTTTAACCACTAAACTCAGATTTTTCGCTATCAAAACAGTGTTCATTATTACTCAGAACATGATACAGATCTCTTACTTGGTTTCGTTTATTAAATTTATTATCTCTACTTCAAATAGTAAATATAAAAGTCCTGAATTCATTATAAAATTTGTCATTCAGTGAGAATTCGATCGATTGAGAAGGGACTGTTTAATAAGGTATATAGAGAAGGGAATGAAATAAGTGAAAATAGTTGTCTAGTGATTTCTTTGTGGTATTTTTTTCTTAAAAATAAGAATATATTATCGGAGTGTCTATTAGTACACATACGGAATTAACCAACAAAATGAACAATGCTTATTTAACTCCTTAATTGTATAAAAACTTGTATCTATACAAAGTGTGTTAGAAAGCTTTATCAAACTCACTGCCGTCACCACAGGGGTTCAAGGGAGTAGCATCCCCTCTTCCTTTGATTCGATTTTATGCCACTCATATATGGGTGAATGCTCTCTGCAACCATAGCAATATATATTTCCAAACAAATACAATAATATAAAATAAGTTTTAAACTTAATTTATATAGAGAAGTTGTATAATGATATATACCTAATTAACAGTGTTGTTCCTGCGAGTAATATATTACTTTGACTAACTAAAGAGAACAAGCATCTTATATATTACTTTCAAGTAATAACTAATAGTATGTCATATCCTAGTTACCTATTACTTTCGTGGAAAAAAATATTCGACAGGCATTTTTTGATTAAAATTAATGAGCTGTGAATGTATTATGTGACGTCACCCAGTGGACATGCAAACTAGGTTTGGTGAGGATTTTTACAAGTCCTGTTTGAATTGCCTGTACTTACTATTGTTTGGAATGCTCAAAAAAGTAATATCTAATTAAAGTAGTATGATATATTACTTTTGAGAAGTAATAACTAATATTTATAAAAAAATATTACTACGCAGTAAAAAGTAGTATATTACATACTACTTTCAAAGTAATATTCGACCAGCACTGATAATTAAAGGTTATATCTAAACCTCTAAATAAATGTTATGGCAATTATGAAAATAAACCTTTATAGATTAGAAACAGACTCCAAATACAATACTCAATTCAAACCACTATTAATGATGAAGTGGAGCTAAAATTGTCAATTAAAAGTTTCAAATCTTGTGAAGCCCCAATATATATGGGATTATACGTTCATGGAATTTCATATGTCATTTCGAGTCATTTGGGTAACACTTACATACCTAAAGCACGGACGTAGATACACTATGGATGTTTTAAAATCTTTGTTGAAGGATTGGAATACCGTGTAAACATTAAAATGGATCTGATGGAGCTTAGAGATCCTGGTATTTGCAAGAATATAATCTGTTAAATGGCTTCTGAGGCTTGTAAGGGGGGAACCATATGGCTGGAGTCTTGGGGATCCTTATGGAGTTTCAAAATAAAAAATAGCCAATTTTGAGAACCTTAGAAGATCCCTGTTGACTGTCAAATTATATTCTTGAGCAATTAAAACATGGTTCTTTAAGAAATTGTGAAATATATCATAAGTTTACTCAAATGATCGTTACATTTGAATCCATAAGACTTTATAAGCATTTTGAACTATACTTTTTGACCAAAAACATTGTTTTCCAAATAAAGTTTAAAATAAAGCAATTATTATTATTATACAGGGGTCTGCAGGCGAATCTAGACTAACTTTGAGTACTTGTATCTCAGAAACCAGTTAGGGTAGAAGCTTAAAAATGTATGAAATGGTTAGTATATCCTATGAGCTTTGTTTAATAACAAAAAGATTGAAAATGTCCTCGGAACTTGAGCGCAGGACGGCCATTATTGTGGCTCCGTTGCGGCCGTGCGCCCAAGGAGATCATCGACTTCTTCAAATTCCCCAAAGCTACTGTTTATAGCATTGCCAAGTCCTTCAAGGAGTCGGAGGACATCGAGGAAGGATACTTAACACCGGAAAGAAAGACTCCAGACCGATCCCAAGTCTTAGAAAATCTCGACATGTTCTGGTCAAAGGAGTTCTGGCCCCCCAGCAGCCCTGACCTCAACCCCTGCGACTACTACTTGTGGGGCGTCCTTGAGAGGGACACTAACAAGCGTGCTCACAACACTGTGGACTCCTTGAAAGCTGCCATCATCCAGGCAGTGGCCAACTTGTCCAGGGAACAGGTGGCTCATGCCGTTGGGAGGTTCAGGCACCGTGTGGAGGCTTTTATTGTGAAAGGAGGAAGTTGGATTGAATGAACAGTAAGAGAAAAGTCATTTAAATTTGTGTGATATGAAAAAAGTCAATTAAAATGTCTTGTTCTTGGATATGAGTATCTTGTTTCCGTGCTAAAAAAAAGTCTAGATTTGAGGTGAGGTGAGGTGGGTCCAATCTAGGAGCTAAACAAACAAGTACTTAATTAGTTTACAGAAAGAAATCCTTTTTCGATTTTAGTGTTTAATTTTTGTTGGTATAGTACAAGATTAATAATGCCCTCACTTTAAATTTATTCGGTATCAATCGATAATTATTACTTTTCTATTTTTCTCTTATGTACTCTGCGAATGACTTAAAAGGATATATTGTCGAAGGGCATAGATTTTATAAATTGTAATATGATAATTATTGTTAAACCGTTAAGAAGTTATCGCTTCCAAATTGACAGGGAATTCAGGGATTTTTTTCTTGTCAAATCTAGAACAAAGGCATTTCGATGTAACTCAACAGGCGGCGAACGATGACTAAGATCTATTTTGCTTATATATAACAAATTTCCCCAAAATAGGGTTTTTGTATGAATGATTTTGATTTATCCCTTTCACTATTCCCTCAAACTAAATGCACCGTAAAGCTTATTGGCATCGAGGCAGATATAATTCTTTTTACACTGTCCTTAGCCACCAGTCAGTAAAAATCATATAAAGTCCAAATTCGTTAATTGTACAGATTGTATAAAACATACCCAATTAACAGGTAAATTGAAGGGTCAATGACTCTATACATTGCTTATATATTCTATAGTTTGTTCGAGTATATTTTCACTTTGCACTCCTTTGGTGGGGGACCAATGCAACACAGGGCCAGGCATTGATAGTTTTGGCCCAGTATTTGGAAATCCCGAAGAAGCATACTCCATATAACATCATCCATTCGTTTTTATAGTTGTCTATGAGTATCACACATACAAAACTTTATTCAAAAACAATATTTTCCATGGGAAGAACCCTCTGAACGGAGATCCCAACTGTCCCCCACCAACGCGACTCTCTCACACGTATGAACCCCATGTATTTGTGTGAGAACTGATGCAATAACTTCCCATCTCTTATTCCTCTGATCATTATTAATAATACTCTCTTTATTGGTCCCCATATAAAGCATAATAGGAGAGAGGCATCTGCCGAATATAGATGCTTATCCAGCAAGTGGTCCAACGACGCGCTCAATTAATGGAACATGATTAAAGGAGAAGGAAAATTGTACACAGTGTACAACATTTATGCGACAGAAGCTCCCTCCTAGATATTTACTCCCTACATATTACATAAGGATCTCCGGACAGTTTCCGAGGTTTTCTGGTATTACATAACAAGGTATTATTATTATTGCTATCATGTTCAAAACGGCAACTCATCATGGAATAATTCTTCGTTGTTTTGTTATTTTTCTTTCTTACATACAATTTGAGCAATTTGCAAAATGTAAATTAGACCTTCTGTTGCAGTCTGTCATAATTACTCAGCGCAGCAGCAATTACGGAGACTTTTTCCAGAGAGGGAAAAGGTTGTGATATGTTGTGTTATGGAGGGAGAGGCAAGATGTAACTGTAATTCTGTTGAGCAGCGCAGAGCAACAGCGTATAAGTCAATAACCTTCCTTAAGAATGCTCTACCATACCAGACACACTGAGGAGATTCCTTCCTTCTCACTCCGTGCTTATACAAGCATATTTATAAATATCTTAGTGTGCTTGTACTTCTCACATATACCTACACATAAGCTGAAGAATTTGTATGAAGGGAAAAAACACCCTCTTGAGTGTGTTCTTCCAGCGTACAGACTTCTTCTGTCTCTCTTGGCATCAGCACACATACACGAGAGAAGAAGAAAAGTAACCATTTGTTATGTAAGAGCCAGACAAGGTTTTGCAATTCTTCATCCCTCATATTGGGATGGTGGTGGAGGAGGAAGAATGCTTCCTTCCTCACACTTACTTACTAAGTACTACATACAATGAAGAAGAAGAAGAAAAAACTACATCTGACCTTGACAACAGCCTTGAATCAAAGGAGGTCAGTTGCGCTTTTTTGGCGGGAAAAAGAGGGGGAGCGAGGGAGATAAGCTGAAATGGATATTTGTTCTTCTCTTGTATGTAAGTATGTTGTTGACTCTCAAGGTGCGAGTGATGAGCATGTGAATAACAAATACGAATAACTAGCTCTGGGGGTAGTTGTGTATTTAAGTATATGCTATGATGCTGTCAAAATTTCTTTTCGATATTTGCTCTACAACCAATGATCTTATGCGACGATTGAGTTACCTGGCTACACATGATTGTTGTTGATTTGTACATGTAATTGTTATATAATAACAATAATAACAACATTGGTGGAATAAAAAGAAAGAAAAAAAGAAGAAAACCAAGCAATCAGAAAAGAGAAGACAATGAACTCTGGTAGGTGTTTCTCTTCTAACATGGTTGTGTGTGTGTGTATACCTCTTTCCATGGGAAAATAATAAATAAAGGCCTCTCTTTAAGATGATGAGCTCTCTTTAACAAGAGATATGTATTTCAAGAGGTTAATGTACAGAGTACAGATTATACATATATATATATATATATATATATATATATATATATATATATATATATATATATGTTTATTATGATTAACTGACAGAAGAAGTTGTTGTATGTAGAAGCTCCGAGATTCCTGTAGATGAGTTTGGATCTAGTCATGATATCCTTTTTCCCATGCACCAGAAACGTACCCATCTACTGAGAATTGGATGATATTGGTGATTGATGTTGAAACTGAGATGAGGATAACTTATCCAGGTTGACTGGGGGGCTTTTCGACAACTCATTGGATGAGTATAGATCTAGTCACTTTTTGGGAAGGAACCACATGAACTAACTGTCTGTTTAGGCCAAGTACATTCTTAATGAAATCTAGATCTAGACCCACCGAATGAGATGCGAACGAGCGATGGGGGAGGCAGGGAGGGAGGAAGGGTCACACTTCATCATCCTTAGGAGAGGAGAATACATATCCATCCACCCGGGTCGATGGCAAACTACTACTACTTCAACTAACGCCGAAGATGTTTTTCAGAAAAACACAAGTTTTTTCTAATTTATTGTAGTTGCGCACGCCCGATAGGTTTCAAACCATTGGTAGAGGTGGAGGAGGAGGAGGAGGGATTGGCCGGCCGAGTAATATGGAGCAACAGTGGGGCGTGCGCAGCCGGCAGTGGACCTGAAGGCAGATTGACCCCATTTAAGGTGCTGGTGGTTGAAATTTTTTCCTTCGTCTTCTCCTTTCCAAGGAGTACGACTAAAACTACCAAGAAACATAATAAAGAGGGGGGAGACACACAACCACTCCTCTCTTTTCTTAGTCCCATGTTGATGGTTTTCTACACATATATATGTGTGTGTATTTATATATTTGTATATAGTATATCCAACTATTACCAAGACTAATTTTAAATTCCTTCCAATATGACCGTCTATATTAAAATAAATAAACTTTTTCTTACAGCCTCTTAGGTATAAGCAAAACAAAATAGTTCATTATTATATAAAAATCATCTACTCCAAAGCTGAATTTCACCATGCAATATATATATATATATAAATTAATTTCGAGACATGGATATATATATATTTATTTAAATATGCTGTGTTTAAATTAATATCTAGAGCAAGGGTCTGGTGGAACGCGGTCTGAGTCCTGAACTGCTCACATTCCTATACGTTATATTTGACCCTAAAATCATAACATAACTTAGGCATAATGATGTTTTGGGCCTTTGAGCAAGGGTTTTTTTAATTAGAGGACCTCCTTTAAATTTAGTTCAATTCATGCTGAATTGTATGACTCCTTTAAAAACAAGACTATTTAACAATTCTCCAATTGGTCAGATTATATATGAATAAAATGGTTTTTTTTACTTGCGTAATGTAAGTTTAAAAGTTCTTATAAATGTGCATTTACGGCCTTACAATTGTCGAATGATCGGCGATCTCTTTTCCGGGTCCCTGCTATTTTGAAATATGTATATATATATATATATATAATTTATCTGAGGCTATACTATTACATACTACGACGGTTAGTAAACGGTTACTCATAGTGACGTCATATAAATCAATATAAATAAATAATATTAGGCTAAATTACATCGCCTTCGTATGGGTTTGATTAATAATTATCACTATTGAGCTTGCTGCATTCTCAACATAGAGAATTGATGGTTAAAAAACTTAGTTTTGAATGTAGAGTTTCCAAAAAACAGGGCAGCTGGATGGGCCTCACGATCTGCTTAATGTAAGGACGCTGATGATATTTTTGTACTATTATGTGCAAGGGAAATTGATCTTCGTCCGCAACACAAAATAAAGTTGATTGATATTGCCGTTATAGCAAACTTAAGAATGCATCCATTATAACCAAATTACTATTTCATTATCGATTGATTTCTGGCTGAACAAGGAGCATAAAATCAAAAGAAACGCGATAGCCGTGCGTGTTAAGGCGTGTTCAACTCTCAATGTTGGGGGCGAAGGTTCGAATACTCCCGAGAGGGGATGTTCATTTTTGGTCTGCTACCTCATTGATAAGATCCTAGGTTTGATAGACTAATTTACATGCTATAATGCTTATTTATATCCAATCGGATGCAATTCTATCGAACCAAATAGGCAAAAAAAACCTGTATTAGACAACATTCATGTTATAGACAAATGTGGGTGGTATCCAATCCAAATTTGACGTCATAATGTGACAATGTTGAATGCTGCCGTTTTCCTAAGAACTATGTTTTAGTTTGACTGAATCCCTCTATAAGTGAAGCAAGGATCGAGTACCTTTTGAAGTGGAGTAAAGGGTCGCCGTAATCCTCATCCGTTGAGGTAAAGAGGAGTCATATGAAAATTTGAATTGAAAACGGCGACAATAACCGGTGTCACATCTGACGTCACGTTAAATCCATTCATTCAATAGTATATGCGTGCAGATACATCGTGTTCATATACATGACCGGTTTATTCACGCTAGAGTCGGTTTGCATTCTTGTTATGCAAAGGAAAATGAGGTCAAAAGAAACTGCATTAACGTTTTTTATTCTTCTTCTTCTTGGGCAGTTAGATCTATTTTTTCCTCTCTGTCCCCATTATTGAATCCTCTTGCATTTTACAATATATGTAGTTAGAAGGGGGGGGGGGGATTATTATTGTTCTTTTGCAATAAGATGCATTGGGACACTTTTCTTCGTCATTTCTTCAACAACAACAACAAAAAGAATAGAAGGTGGAGCCGCTTGCCCCCTCCTGATTTATGACATTGTTTTGTTATCCTTGGAAGAGAGAAAAATGGTGTTGTTGTTGTTTTCGTTGTTGTATAGGAGTCTTTCAGCCAAAGGCGCCAGGGAGAGAAATAAGAGTCCCTTCCAGAGTTGCCCCTATACACATATACATATATATCTATATGTTTCTTCCCCTCAAGGGGAAAGAAGCTAGCAACAGATATAGGTTGTTGGTTGGTCTCCTACCTTACCCAAGGGACAACGCGCTTCAGGTAAAGAAGGATATCATTAAACAACCACCTCCGTTGTTGCTGGTGGTGCATTCTCTCTCCCCTGCAACAGAAATTGATTTTTCTCATGGCCAACTCTTTCGAGTCCCTTTTCCTGCACATACATATAAAAAAGTAATAATAATAATGGTAGTTTCCTCCTCTGGCGTCTCGAGAAGAAAAGCCGAACCAAACTGCATTTCCTTCTGCCTTATCTTGATTTGTCTCTGAGAGAGAGAGAGAATATACAAAATGCTGGCTGGCGCGGAGGGACCCTAAGTTGTCTTCTTACTTGGACGAGCAATTATCGTATTATTATGTGTATTATATATATTTTAGTCTGTCTCCATTAAGACGCCACTTAACAACATGAATGCGTGTCCGTAAGGGGGTCTGGATGCATAATGCCGTTTTGTTTAAGAAGTAAAAATGGATGAGGGATCTCCTAAAAACGTCCTTTTATCCAAATACTTCCATTCAAACGCGTAATATGCTAACTTTATATGGATGCTTTTATTTATGCGTTCTTGCAAAAATCACAATATATATAGCTTTTTTCTGTTGGTATATTAGTTTCTTTCTTCTTTTTCTAACGATTTATTAACAGATTTAGTATATCCCATTTATCTCCAGATATGATGAAAATAAATCAATATTTTTTTTGCCCCCCTCAGTATGAGCAGTTGTTTTATTTCACTAATACTAATATGTGGCATTGGTGATGACCATAGAATGTAATCGACCATGACTTGGAACTAGACCCATGAGAACAGAGAGATATTATTAACTCTGAGTTGAGCAGGAACGGAGTGGGAAGAATTGATCCACCGGGACAATTATGCCCTCGCCGATCTTATACAGGCCCCAATATGCCATTAGGAGGCTGTCAATGGCCGTTTATACTCCCGGTGGCCACTCCGCCCCTGGAATTGAGTGTCACACTTTGGCAGTTATTCATAATGCCAACTGCTTTTCATTATTTTTGACGCTTCTTTCAGCAAATTACGAAAAAGGTTTGTTATCCTTAGATATAGTAATACCTTATTTGTATTAATTTGGAGGTTTTAGTCTTCTACCTAAAAACGTCCTTTTTATCATATATTTCCATGCATTATTTGTTCTATTTATCTATCATATAACAATAGCAAAATTAAAAAATGAATCATAACTGGTGAGCTTACCAGCATACATCAAAATACCCAAAATATGAAACTAAATCTGCATGATAAAGTATCCAATATACCTATTAAAAAATCCTTTTTAAACACTATGAAGCTCCATTTGATGCTCTCATTTTTAAACAGTTTGTCAAAGCAAGGCAGGGCTCCACTGAATGAGTATCTGAATAAGGCCTGTGGATTCATACATCAAATGAAAAAGGCTTATTTCATTGATAATTAGGGCTGTTGTCATCTGTGACCAGATATAGACTCTGAAATGTATCTATCTCTACAACATATCCAAATTAAAGAAGAAAAAAGTCAAAAAGAAAATAAATTAATATAATATTCAAGATACAAAAAGTTGGGAATAAAT
The DNA here is from genome assembly GCA_013387185.1 of Caligus rogercresseyi. NCBI lineage: Eukaryota > Metazoa > Arthropoda > Copepoda > Siphonostomatoida > Caligidae > Caligus > Caligus rogercresseyi. Next base: position 21,240,581 of record CP045896.1, on the reverse strand, counting down.
TCAATCTAATAAAAAAGTTTTATGCATGATTTGATGACCACAAATGTTTACAAAGAGTGAATATATATACATACATACATACATCTATATATATATATCAGACTTGTTGATTTATCGTTCATTTGTTGTCGTTCGTGAACGATGAATTACGAACGACAAAGTTTTTGACGAACGATAAGGAAAATCCTTATCGTTCGTCGTTCATTTTTGGCGCCAAAAAAAAAGACAAAGATTTATAATTTTCATGGGACAAATTTCCTTTCTAAAAAAACGTCATCACTTTTTTTCAAAAAAAATTATTAAAAAAAGTTGTCAATTTTTTTCAGAATGACGAATGACAAACGAACGACGAACGATCCAATTTAAAATTAACAATGAACGACGAACGATATATATATATATATTCTATTTAAAAAAGAAGTTATATTTATTAGTCAAATAGCCAAAGAATAGGCACACAATTTGATTTGTTTTATTCGTATAAAAATATTCTAATATTTCAGAAATCTTTTTAGACCTGTTGCCGGCCCTTATTTTGAGTAAATAACAAATAGTTTATAAACTAGGAGCATATTTTCATTTGTTTTTCATTTTTGCTCAAGAACCATTTTCACTTAAATAAGAGTCCTCCTGATCAACAAAATCATAAAATTCCAAATTTGAAGCCTTTCATAGATTATGCAAAAAATGTTAGTTTAAAAGTACAAAAAAAAGATTTATTCAACCCAACCCCCCGCCATTTCATATTGTATAAACTTAGGTTCCGAAATATTTTTCGTGTGACGTCACGTCTGCCAGAAAGCATAAACAAATAACTTTTACTATATATAACATCACTACTCAAATTATCATTAGTACATCGTACTCTTACAAAAAATGGCTTCAATTAATTTAAAAAAGCAAAAAAGACGGTGTGCAGTTGATATTTGTCTTTCATTGGATCCCAATGCTCACAATGTATTGTACCACTCGTTTCCAACCAACATCAAACAGAGAAAAGCTTGGACCATCGCATGCAAAAGAGGAGATTCGACATTTCAGACTGCATCATCCTTTATGTGTAGTCTGCACTTCACTGAAGAAGACTATGAGAGAGATCTAATGCATGAGCTTCTTAACCTTCCTGTTAGAAAGAAACTCCGACACTTAATTTAAATGAAAAATTGAAACAAACTTGTCGGAATATACGACCATCTTCCAAAAGGAATGATAGAATATTAAAACGAAATTATCATCAGATTACTCAAGAATGCTTGGATAAATATGAATCTTCTAATTCATCGTTACCTCCTCCTTCAAAGCAACCTCCAAGTCCACAAGTATTACTTCCAAGTTCATCAGAAGATAATTGTCATGACGAAGAGGAGGAAAATCATAGGGATGATTCTATGAGTATGTATTTTAATAATGATACTTGCAAAAAATGCCCTGACATGAAGACCAAAGTGGAGGAATTGGAAACAAAAATCAAAATATTGGAAGGAACAATTATGGATCTGAAAAAAGACAATGCAAATATAAAAAAACAATGTAAATGTAAATTCATCAGTAGAAAGGAAGTTTTTTAAGGAATGAACTATTGAAAATCCATAGCAAAGCCAAAGTCAACTTTATATTAGGTATTTTTTATTAAAAAGAAGATAAAATTATAAGTAAAGTATTTATTAAAATATTGTTTTCGTTTTCAGGCAAAAGGAAGTGCCCTGGTCATTGGACGGAAGAAGAAATAGTGAAAGCTTTGATTCTTAGAACTATATCAATCAAAGCATATAAATACATCAGATATAAGGAACTGATGCCACTACCAGGTCTTAGCACCCTACGACGTTGGATAAAGGGATTCGATTGTAGACAAGGGATCCTAAGGAGTTCATTAGAAGGTAAATAAATATTTACATACATATATGTATTTAGAGATAAAACTATTCAGGCTTAATATCCTTAATAATACTTCAATATATGCAGACTCGTCGCCAGACCTCAATTTCTTGAAAAAGTGTGCCTCTTGCATAGCCCAATCCACCTACGACCATGGCTGTAAGCAACAAATTATATTAGGGGCACAAGCTCCGAGTAGAAAGGGGCCCCCGTCTCGACGGGCCTGGATATATGTTTGCATATGCTTATGATATATTTTAAAGTTATTTGACTGTTTGTTTTTATGTGTGAGAATAACTAAAAAATATTTTTTTTTCAGTTCTGAAACGATGTATTCAAAATCACTCCAACAAAATGAACTATCACCTTGGAATATTTTCTTTTGATGAGATGAATATTTCTGAATCAATTGAATATGATAACCGACATGATCAAGTACATGGACCTTTTAAACAGCTTCAACTTGGACTTGTAAGGGGCCTTATTCACCCTTGGAAGCAAATATGTTACAGTGAATTTGATACACCAATGAACAAAAAAAAGTTATTTTCTATTCTGAAATCAATGTTCGAGGTTGAAATGATAATCGTTGCTATATCCTCTGATCAAAGTCCAACTAATCAAGGATTATGGAGTGAGTTAGGTATCAATGAAGAAAAACCTTATTTTAATTTTCCTGAAGATTCAGACACAAAAGTTTTTGTCTTTTCTGATCCGTGCCATTTGATAAAAAATATTAGAAATCATATTTTGGATCAAGGTTTACAAATATCAGAAAATGTTATTGTAAATAAGCAATTGTTTGAAGATGTAATTGCTCTCACCTATGGAAAACTATTTTCCATTGCTCCAAAGCTAAAGCCATCTCATCTCACTGTTGTAGGTTCTGAAAGGCAACGAGTTCTCCCTGCAGTCCAACTTCTCTCGCACACTACAGCGTCTGTTATTAAGGCACTGATACCTCAAAAACATCAGGAGGCAGATTTTATTGAATTGTGTGATAATTTCTTTGATATTTTTTGCAGTCGAAAAATGACTGATAAAAATGATTTAAAGTGTGCTTATGGAGTAAAGCATGAAGCACAAGAAATTGTTTTGAAAACCACAATTGAGGTGTTCAAGAACTTGAGACAGTTAGGTTCCAGAAGTTTGAAACCCTATCAGAAAGGTGTCATTTTAACATGCAGCTCACTCCTTGCTCTGTTTGCATATCTCAAAGATGCATATCAAGTGAATTTCATTATCACATCAAGACTTAATACTGATGCTGTCGAAAACATATTCAGTCGTGTTAGAGCACTTGGTGCAACTTATGTACACCCTACAGCAGTAGAAGCACTCAACAGAATTCGACTTCTCTTATTAGGAAAAGAAGCTCAACTCTCTGTTGAAACCGCTGCAGTTCAATGTCAGTTAGATAGTGAATTTTTAAGTGCGTCTCTGGTTCGAAAGAGCTCTGTGAAGTAGACAGAATCTAACAATACATTGCAAGATTCATTATTGGAGTCACATTTTGCTGATGAAATCGAGAATGATGGCACAATTGATGCGGACAATGTATATTTAGATTCTGCCCTTTCAACAAAACAATATTCAGATCTTGAGCATATCCCTTCCGAAAATGACTTCTCTAATCACCAGGGCTTTATATATGTGTGTGGTTTTATATAAAAAATTCTCATCCGCACCTAGGGGATCACACATCAAATCTAAATGCTGCAGAATTAGCTCCTTGGTTGAGGTTTATCTCGAAGGGTGGGCTTGTACAACCAAATTTGCATTTTTTAGAGGCTATGAGGAAATGTGAACAAATTTTTTCAAATAATTTTATAGTAAATGGAAGGATTGATAGGAACGACAACCTTGTAAAAAGAGTTTGAAAATCAATGTCAAAGGTGCCGTCAGTTCCATTGGAAGCTGTTAATAAATTTGCTAAAATTCGTGTATTTCTCCAAATAAAATATGAAAAAAATCGCCTTCAAGAGCAAAAAGCTAGACATAGAAAAAGTTTAAGAGAGAGGCGAAAAATGAAACAGTGGATTAATTAAATGCTCCAATAAATTATTTACTTTTTCCTAAATATGTCTTTCTAATAATATTTATGTAATATATGATTATAAACAGTATTTTGTTTTGTAATAATTTATAAGTTATATGTTTTTTTCTTAATATTTCTTTGTAATAATATTTATGTTATATATGATTATAAACCGTATTTTGTTTTGTAATAATTCATAAATTATATACTTTTTTCTAAATATGTCTTTGTAATAGTATATGATTATAAGCAGTATTTTGTTATAATTTATTTCGTTGTTTTTATGTGCTTTATCATATATTGATTGAAGAGTTTGCTTTTTCATGAAATATTTTGGATAATTTCAGCAACTTTAAATCATCAAAAATTTATGATTACTCACAAAATTTTCATCTTTTTCCATTTTCTAATAGAATTGTGATAATTAATATTTTCTATGATCTAATTAAAGGCTAAATTCGATTATATTTTAACATATTTACTTATGAAATATACCCTCTTTTGGCATATGTGACGTCATGCTCATGAGGTAGGTTGCGTGGCGGTGTATTTTTTTTACTTTAATTGGTTAAAATGGCTCTACCTTACTTTTAACTACCTTGGTTCAACCAAAAAATACTTTATACGTAGGTGTTACGGATATATATATATATATATATATATATATTATATATATTATATTATTTATTAATAATTAACGAACAGCCCAATAAAAGCGGTTTTTGTTCATACTTATATTAAAATTAATATTAATAAATTATTTTTTAATTTATTTATGTAGCTCTACATATAAATTAATTAATATTCTTAAATTCCGTTAGCACTATGTCATTAAATTAAAACAGATTGACTTGATATAAATGTCTTGCAAACTCAAAAAATTATGTAATATATTAATGGTTGTTTAACACTAAGCATAAATTTGAAAGAAGATCTATAATTGATTATTATTATAATATGTATTTATCCTGTTTGAGATGTATATAATGTATGGAATATGGGGGAAAAGGTATGAAATTCAGTGGTTGGCAACGCTGTACCGGCAATACGGCAAAAGAGTAGATATATATATATATATATATATATATAATTTGCATTATAAAGGCCATCATATAATGCCGAAACGGCAAGAACACATTACACCACTTTCATTCCTTGGAAAAATCTTTTTTTTTTGCCAATGCCCTTTGTTTTCAAAAGGGAAAGAGAATGAGAGAGAACAAGAAGTTAAGAAAACCCCGCGAAAAGTGTTTTTTTTGTGAATCCGCGTGGACGACGATTTTTAAAGTGACACGCATCATTGTCTAAGAGTATGATATTATCAGCTGGTCCTTTTTTTAGATGGAGCAATGAGGAGGAGGTTATACGGTTTATATGTTGCTTCTTGTTGGACATGATGGCTGAGGGAAGGGGGAGGGAAGGAAATTAGGTAGGGAGGGAAGGAGGGGATCCATTCCACCACGTGGTGGTTGTATTTATTCCAATATATTTTCTCTGAGTGAATAATAATAATAATAATAGTGGTATGAGCATAGGCATTCATAAGAACCAACTATCCATATTCGTGGGTTATTCAGAGGCAGCCCCCCCCCCCCCCCCCTATAAGCAACCAACTTGACATCAGTTGAAATTCAGCTGATCCATTGTTTGAAAGGACTCTTAAGTTTTAGGGCTTGTTAGGAGTGAGATTGTACCAGTTGCAATTTGGTGGTAATGTTAAACACTGGAGTTGTTGTTATTTGTGTGTATTGACATATATACTTATAATATATAGTTGAGATTCTACCGGCGGTAACTGCAGCCAGTAGCAAACTGTGTTCAATCGTTATCGATAGATAGGTAGATTAGGTAGAAAAATCTACCGTCTGAAGTAAATTTCAACTACGGCTTTGCAAAAAAACTACCGCTTCCGATTTGTAAAATAATATAATCGGTAGATAGAGCTAGAATAAATTCAATAAATTCAAATAATCGGGAAAAAATATACTGCTGGCAAAACTGTCTACCAAAAAACCGAGTATAAATCGAGTGTCCAGGCTATTGTATTTGTTTTAAATATTGTAAACAAATTATCAACAAGATGGCTGCCTATGTGATAGTGTTTGTAGTTTTTCCCCCATCAATGAATTATATTAATCATTCAGTTATTATCAGTCATATTGATAGTATAGATTGCATACAAGAGATTGACATTGAATCCATCAATTTGACAGGAATGGATATATATATATATATATATATATATATATATATATATATATATATATATATAGAAAGAGAGTATTTTTATGTTAATCAAATGGGAAGTTTTTGAGCTCGAGTGTTGATGGATCTATATATATTTCTTTTCTTTGCCCTCTGGCCACACAATATATATATATATATATCTCCCATCCGAAAAGAATATATGCTTCTATCATAAACCAATATGGTATAATAAAATACATGTTACATATCATAGCATGCTGTTGCATATTCAACAACAAACATTTTTTTTTGTGTGGGCAAGTCAAATCTCTTTTTTTGCCAAATGTTATCTACAGAGTTAGGATCTATTTATCGTCCATGAACATAAAACTAAAATAACTATGCATGATTTCCCTGTGAGTGAAGTGTTGCCTGGTTTAATTTATATTAATAAACAAACTTGAAGGAACTCAATCAAAGGATTCGTGAATGACCCTTGTTAAGGATGAAGCTGTGAGGATGTATTTATCATCAATGAAGATCAAACAAAAATATACAATCAGTCTAAATATTAGGAGTTAGTTAATAATAACATATTGTATCAGTCAGATTATCATGCGTGTTGCCTAATTCAGACAGACTCTATACTTTAATGATCTGTCATTCTATTTCATACCCTTGAGGTAATTACTGTGAACCATTTGGGGGATTTAATCTGAATTTAATGTAACGGCGGATGCCAATATGTTGGTTCGATGTGTATCTTCCTTATAGATAAATGATTTAGAGAGCTTATTCCTTTCAGATGATTTGTGTGTCCAATATAAACAAAGTAATTTGTACTACGTCATCGTAAGCTGAGCATAGAGATAGAATCTATCTCTATGATCAGCTTACGATGACGTATTTCAAATTACTTTGTTTATAGTGGACACATAGAATCAGCTGAACGACGATGTTTCTCCGCTATTGAAGGGAATCAGCTCTTTATATCTTTATTTATCTATGGTATCTTCTAGGATAGTGATAAGCATTTAAATTAATTTTGACTGGACCAGTATAAAATATTTAGCTATATTATCTGATTGATATTGATACTGACCAAATATTATAACATATATATATATATATAATAAATTATGTTCAACCTTTTAGAATTAAAAAAAATGAGTTTGTCATGTTATTTAACAATTCATTTTTGTAGTCTTTAAGGATTGATAAAAAGTTCCAAAATATTGAATATTTGAATGTAGAATATAAAAATCATTCAATTCATTAGGCTTGTGGTATCATTTATACTCTATATGTAAATTTGTCTTTACAGCACCAATATTATAATTTAAAAAAACCCAATGCAGAGCTTTATACATTCGTTTTTCATATTAATAGCATATTCATTCATTAGCATTTCTTTATTTCATTTTACCTATATGAATACAAAGGTAGCAAACACGATTGTCCTCAAACTTGATTGGTTCCTTTTTGAAATCAGACAACCAATCAAGGTGAGTAGGAGACAAGGGACGCTTCAGGATATTTATAGCTGTAGTACAAAAAATCTAATTTTGGACACATATATATGAAAACAACAATGTCAATTATCCTGATCCACGAAAGTATTTATCCTATGATATTTTTGGAGGGGTTAAAATCGTGGTCTTGTTGTTCCAGTAGAGTGAGTACAAGCCAGTAAAAGCATTCGTTATTGATTTACTAGAGCAGATGAATCCTCTCAAATGTCCTCTCATGCTCATCTTCAATATATTGATAAAAGATCCTTAATCATTGATTCGGTGTCAAGATATGAAGCGTTGGATATCAAAATTTCCATTCGTATATGACGATTCCCATATGTTAGCATCATGCAAAATAAAATACCATCCTTCAAAATCTTCCAGTTAAAAATATTTAATGAACATATTTTTAAATGTACAGATTATATATATATACCTATACCTCTCGTATTTGATGTTGTTAGCAAGATTTCTTCATATACATATATATGTACATATATATATCACTATTCGACTTATCAATTTGTACTTTTAAGTGGTCAAACTCATCTAATTAGTCGATGATAACTGATTTTTTCCAATATTTCAGTTACCAATCGTATTTTGGGTGGTGGCTGGGAAATCAGTAAAGCATTTCTCTTAAACGACATATTTATTTCTAATTAAGGTAAAGATCAACTGATTTTAGAATATATGAGGGGTAATTATCAATTCAGATCTGATTTATATATATATATATATATATAATTTCAATTGGTGTATCCCATTCAACCATTACCAAACTAATAAGTATTTTTTAAGTTATTGAAAAATGGGTCACCATTCTTCATTTATTAAATTTTGGTTGGACTGGAACCCCAATATTGGAAGAGCCTGCTAGTCTATATCAAGCATCATGTATTTTTTTACTGAGTTAAGTCCAATATACCTGTTGGCAATTGTCTTTCACTCTATTTGTTGCTTTAATATCGTTTTTATATTATTAATATTGGTAATATGTTTAAATCATATCAAGACGGTAAATTATAAATATATAAGCAATCAGACCATATCTTTATTTTTGGCTTTTGTCATTGACTAAATATTAGTAACTGCATTTACTTTTCATTTAATAAATAGCGTATCCTATGAATTTTGGATGTGAGGTAATGGGCTTACGGGGTTTTCTAATAATCAAAACAATATATTACCAACAAGAAAGTTAGTTTCCTCCATCGTAAACTTGGATATTTTAAACGGGGCATTAAAGATTGCCATCTGGGCTTCTTTTAAGCTAAATCAGCATCTTGTTAGTGTAAAGGCAATGCATATATATATATAATATGTATTGAACTTCAAAACTAAGATCAATAAAACGATTTGACGAATTTGACTTACTATTGTAAGATATTTACATTTCTTCACTTCTGAGGCTCCTACGCTCCAACCTAGAAAAGTATATCCATTAATCCGCCCCTGTGTGCCACAATTTGACCGACACACTTTTATACTGAGACTTACTGTCCTCATCAGTTCCCTTACTTTCAAATAGATCTCATTTACTCTCTCTCTCTCTCTTTCCTCAAAAGTATAAACCTATATAGATCCATTCAAGTCATATTCGTATGTTCAAGCCACTGTCTAATCATATGCGAACGGATATCTAAAGAGAGAAAGAGAGGGATATATTCTCATTATAGCCATGGAAATTCCCGGCTTTTTTTGTTCTCATATTGTTCTGGATATTTCTTCGATAGATGATGATGATGGGGAGAGAGGGGAAGAAGACAAGGGAAAAAGAACAATATGGAGCAGCAGCAGATGCATGGACATCAATAAAAATGACTTCCATGAACAATAAGTACAATTGTAGGTAGCTTCATACCTTGATGTAATAATGAGCTTCATCAACTTTTGGAAATCGTTTATTTATAACATCCAATAATTGAACAAAATTAACTTCTCGGTTCGATATTCTTTAGCAAGTAGTGTCCGTCGGTATTTTTTTAAAGAGATCTTTAAAAGGGAAAATTTAGACTTTTATATATATATATATCAGACTTGTTTAAGTTCGCAAAAATTGTCATTCGTTGTGGTTCACCAAAACTTATTGTTCGTCGTTCATCGTAATTCTTAAATTGAATCGTTCGTCGTTCATCGTTCGTTTGTCACTCTGAAAGAAAATTGACGACCCATTATGCCATTAGGAGGCTGTCAACGGCTGTTTATGTGCTTGAGGCCAGCGGCCCACCGGGAATAGTACCGGTACTCCCGGTGGCCACTCCACCCCTGTATATATATATATATATATATATATTAGGGCTGTTCTTATTTTTCAAATGTTTGAAATGTTAGCAACATTGTGAATTTTCTGTTTCTTGATGATAAAAGAAGACGACATACAAAGTTTGAACAAATCGGTCAACATTACGGGGTTGCACAACGAGGTCAAGGTTTTAAAAATTTAGTAAAAATATAGTTTTCCGCATATTTCTTGAAATGGTGGACGTTACAGACTTCAATAATAATTATTATTTAAAGGAAATCTAATTTACTACCAGACGTATTGCTGATGTTTTTACTAAAACAAAGTTTTCTGTAAAAACAAAGAAAAAATGGAGTGTGTAATGTTAGAAGAAAAAAGAGAAGCGAGAGAGTATTTTGCAAAGTGAAGCAAAATACTCAGGGAATTGCAACATATGTAAGGGGAATAGACGATTTCCATATATACATAGTGTACGTATTATACATGTCTATTAGGGTGTTCAATATATGTGAGCTTTTCTTATATGATAACAGTCCTGAATTTCATTTTAGCGACTATAAATAAGCTTGATAAAGTTCTTCTTCGCAACGATTCGTGGACCTTGCTTATGATTATTTTCAATAAAAAGCTTCCGAATATTGCTACCGATAGACATAAACCATGGAGTAGGTAGCGATATACTTTTTTAGATTATTTATTTCCTACCCCTAATAGACTTTTTATAAGAAGCCGATAACTTCTTCAATTGGTAGTTCCACTATGTTGCTAACATTTCAAACATTTGAAAAATAAGAACAGCCCTAATTTATATATCAGCGTTCCGTTCAATGTTTTTGCGTTCAGCGTTCCGTTAGCGTTCAGCGTTCAAATATTTAAAAAAGAATTTCCCAAAAAGTACTGGCGTAGTGATGACGGTTTTTTTTAGAAAAGAATTTCCAAAAAGTAAGTGATGACGTTTTTTTCCGAAAAAAGTCCAAGAAATGTTTGGAAAAATTGAACGCTGAACGCAAAACTCTTTTTTTTTGCGTTCAACGTTCAGCGTTCAAAAAAAAGTTGCGTTCCGTTCAGCGTTCCGTTCATTGAACGTGCGTTCAGCTGAACGCCGTTCAATTTTGCGTTCCGTTCACAAGCCTGATTAAAATTGATAATTGTTAAGAAATTAATCTCTTATAGCTATGAAAAATGGGACTATCTTTGAGGGATCATATCGGAGGGATCATGTGGAATTTAAACTTATAACAAATAAGTCCAATAGAAAGAAAATCAGTCTAACTTATGGACATAAAAATGACATTTATGGGTAAAAACGGCCGCAACTGGTCTTAAAAATGCTTCTGAAATATTGGCCGTCATTTTTATGAATTAAAAAACTTAAAAATACGTTTCCTCATTTTCACTTAGAATTGCTTTCTTGCTGAACCGCCTCATATTTGAAAGAAGCATCTTCCTAACAACTTGTTTTTATTCTTTTCATTTTACAACGTTTTAAAGAAAAAATGACTTGCGATCGTAAAACAATACACTAATAACTATAGGTTGACATCTTTATTACTCTAACAATCATACTGAAGAAGTAAAAACAATGTTGTTAGCTTCTTTAATGAGTCTTAATTTCAGTTACAACAAAATGATAAAATATGAGTCTTATAAAGATGCATTCCAAACATGATTTGAGTATAATATCCATCATAAAACCTATCTGATTCATATTAGGATATACCATAAATATAATATATAACCGATCAATGGCTTTAGGAACTATGCTGATCTTGATTAAAACGTATGTTTTATGCAGGAAACGACCGTGTACCCGGCCCGGCCCCGGCTGTTTTTTGAGCGACCCGGCCCGGACATCAATATTTCGTTTGTCATTAAAAAAAATTAGAAGGAATCTTTCGAAATACTCTTTTCTAAAAAAAACGTCGTCACTTTTTTGGAGATTCTTTTCTAAAAAAATGTCGTCACTTTTTTGGAGATTCTTTTCTAAAAAATGTCTTCACTTTTTTTGGAGATTCTTTTCTAAAAAAATTTTAGGAAATTATTTTCTAAAAAAACGTCGCCACTTGAGAATGTCGAAGGAATGAAAATTTATATTAAGTCCCGGCCCGGTTTTGGCCCGGCTTGAAAAATTTAAGTCCGGCGAAAAAAGGTGTCCCGGTTGTTTCCTGTTTTTTATAGAACAAGTAAGGCTTAGAAGTTTTTACATGTTCATTTAATCTTGATATATAAGGATGATTCAATTGTAGTTCTCACAAACTCAAAAATAAACATCACTAATTAAGTTGAGAAATATTTTTTCTTCTTTAGCGCCTATTCGGCAGAGTCCGGATATATTTATATGTAAAGAAGATAAAACAAAACAAAGATTCATTATTTTATTATTGGAGGAATCCATTCAAAGGATTCGTCAATCACATGATCAAAACATATTCAACGTTATCCCTGAGCTGATTTTCACACCTCATCAGCCACGAAGGATGCCTCATTTCATAGTGTCTACAGCCTTTTGATTATTCGCGCTCTTTTTCTTTCAACCAATCATGTTCGAGAAAAAAGTCCCACTTTGATATCCCCATTTATAAAGTTAGTTGCTACATGTTTTATCCTTTTTGTTAGCCTATTGAATATACTCCATGAATATAACAATGCCAACAATTTTCATCCTTAATCTATTTTCTACCCGTAATTAAGACTCGTCTTTGTTTAATTGAAGGGATCCTTTGGGGGAAACGACAGGTAATGATAAGAGAAAAAGAAGAAGAACAAAAATATCGATCCTCTATGTCTTCTAATTTTAAAGATGGCGCCGTGAGGAATCCATATGAAACTGCTGATTGGTCTATTTAAATGAACACAAAAATGGGTAATGATGTTTAAAAAAATTACGACAACAAAGGAAGACCTTTTTCTCAAACATGATTGGCTGAAAGAAAAATAACAGTTGGTATTAAGAAATAAAGCCTCACTTTACTCGCGGCTGTTGAGATATGAATATCAGCTTAAAGCTAAGAAAATCATCTTCGAGAACAATAGTTGTCTTTTCTCAAGAACCTCGATTCATGTTATATGTCAATCCTGTGAATAGACTCCTGTAATATCACTTATTAATACGAAAATAATAAAGTAACTCCTTACACTCAGGCAAATACGAATGGTTATTTTGTTTTATCGTCCATGAATATAAATGAATTATTATTCTGTCGATATTGCGTAAAAAATAAAGAAAATTTAGTTGCCAACTGAAAAATAACGTTGATTGTTGAGCTTGCGACAACTACCATATTATTCTCTGTAATTATTTGTTTGTATGATGGTGGAACAACCAGGCGAGAGTAGGTTTTTAAATATTCAGATAGGGCTGTTCTATCTAAAACCAAAGATAATGCAAGCTCATGTTATAATTCGAATGTATGTGTATAATTTATTTCGACTTAACATAATTGTAGCTTTCTAGCATATAATATATATATATAACCTATATATACACAAGGTCGGCTGATAAGTCCCGAGACTAACACATAGATGGCGCCAGTGGATTTGTTTTCATATGACTGTCAGCTAGTACCAACCTTCAAAACATACATGCCTAAATATAACAGCTGTCTGACAACTAGTTTGTGAGATATTGCGTTTTAAGTGAAGCTACTTTTGTTATTGTGAAAAAAATGGAAAAAGACGAATTTCGTGTGTTAATAAAACATTATTTTTTGATGGGAAAAAATACCGTCGAAACTAAAACTTGGCTTGAAGAATGTTATCCGGACTCTGCTCCATCGAAAGCAACCATATGTCGATGGTTTGCTGAATTCAAACTTGATCATGTGAGCACGAATGATGATAAACGCAGTGGAGCCCAAAAAAGTGGTTACACCAGAAAACATAAAATAATCCACAAATGATTTTAAATGACCATAAATCGAAGTTGATCCAGATAGCTGAGACTCTGAAGATATCAAAGAGCGCGTTGGAAATATCGCGCATGAATATTTGGACATGCGAAAGCTCTGTGCAAAGTGGGTGCCGCGAGAGCTCACAATCGACCAAAAACAACAACGAATTGATTATTCTTAGCAGAATCTGAAATTTGATTCTGAAATTTAAAGATCGCTATAATCGCTGTATCGCCCTCGAAGGCAACTATGTTGAATAATAAAATCGATTTTGTCAAGAAATGTTTTCTTCTTAGTTAGTCTCGGGACTTATCAGCCGACCTGTTATATATATATATATAATATATATCAGAGCTGGGATTCGGTAGAAAAATCTCCCCGCTGGTTCGATATTCGGTAGATACCGAATACCGATCGATATCGGTATTACGTAGATTTGATTTATATCTACAGTATCGATCGATATTCGGTACGTTAGATTAAAAGAGAGAGAAATTTATTTATGTATCTGCTTTTACTCTCATATGCATTTCATATCGGCCAGTTTCTAACAAAGGCGACACTTATATACATCATTTGTTATAATTTATTAGAGATTATTTGAAATTCAATACATACTAATCTATATAAATTAAAGATGTACTTGGATTTGTAGGAAATGGAAGGTTATAGATTTTTTTTACTGTCTTATTGTCCGATTTAAATGCACTTTCAGGTACTCTAGTATTCAATGCATAGCATAAGCTTATATTAAATGTCTATTCATGTATCTGCTCTATAATACTATATTATAGTTGTTTGTTTATTTTCGAAGTTCTAGTTCTTCACACAAGAGAGCGCTTGGGCAAAGCGACAGTTGAACGATGTTTCTCTCTGCTATTGAAGGAATAATCTCTATATTTTATGTCTCTATGTAGATGCTACAAAAATAATACTTCAAATCTATTCGGTAGTTTCTACCGAATATCGTATAATCGGTTCGATATTAGAAATCTACCGTCGGTAGTATCGAATACCGATTTACAATCGGTAGTCGCAGCTCTGATATATATATATATAATAATCATATATTGTTTGTATACTAATAATAAAAATAAATATACAATATATAAGTTGTAGAAGATCAACAAAAAATTGCTATTTATAATATAAATATTTAACAATCAGCGATTTGATAAATAAATTGTGATTAGGACAAAACGAGAAATGTTGAATTATCCTTGGTGAATTTCAATACAATAACACTGAACATTAAAAATATCCAATGAGGTCAGTCCAAAGTCAAATATCTACCATAATATATTTTTAAATTCCAATTCGGAACTAAATTTATCAAGAACATCTTTTAGCTTTTTCTTAAGTCATTGAGCAGTTTTCTTATATTGAATCCCTCATGTCTAACCAGTAACATGCTGGTTGATTTTTGACAAATTTATTGTAAAATATGTCTTCGTAACTTCAATTATTATTTTTGTTTATGATGACAAAAGTTGAATATGAATTGTAGTGTTTAATCGATTAGTTATATTATGCGATATCATTACGATCATATCGATGAGAGTCGAAAGTTCGAATTGATAACACTATGTAACAAAATTAAGGTATTTGTTCGTCCTTGAGTTGAAACTGTTATTTCCTATTTGCCTATGTCCAGAAAACATGAAAAAATACTTTTAATCATTTCTAATTTTGCTTTTGTGTCCAGGATAAGGATATTTGTGAATTTACAATTTTCATCATTTCTAATGGTTCAGGCCCAGTTATCTTCGTGCAAAGTACGAATAACCAAATGTCAGTAGTATTTATTTTTTTAGTATGTCAATGCATTCAAATCAGTTTTTATAATTTCAATATCTTTCGTACTATTCGAAAAAATAGGCTTCATATTTCAAAAAGTTGATCATTTTTTAGTGTTCTATTTAAGCGGCTATATTTTTTTGTTAAAGTTTATTGACTATAACTAATATATAATATATTTTTTGTATATGTCAATGCATTTCAGAAACAGTTTTTATAATTTCGATATCTGGCATGAATGTAAAGAAAGATCATTTAGTCTGAACAAGTATTGATCAATTATATAAATAATACATCAAAGGTTGCGTTACCTATAATTGTGATTTGTTACAAGAAAAAAAAACATGTTTGCCTTTTTATTTGCAAGTTCTTTAAATAATTTGAATATTTGGAGAGTTACTGTGATTTGGAAAATGGGATTTAGATTATTATTAAGAAACTCCTAAAGAATTCCATTAAGGAACTTGCAAATAAAAAGGCAAACATGTTTTTTTTCCTTCGTAACAAATCACAGTTATAGGTAACGCAACCTCATGAGTTTTATTTATATAATTTGATCAATACTTGTTCAGACTAAATTATATTTTCTTTACTTTCATCCCAGATATCGAAATTATAAAAACTGTTCTGAAATGCATTGACATATACGAAAAATATATTACATATTGATTATAGTCAATAGACTCGAAACAAACAAAAATATAGCCGCTTAAATAAAATACTAAAAAATGATCAATTTTTTAATATGAAGCCTATTTTTTCGAATAGTACGAAAGATATTGAAATTATAAAAACTGATTTGAAATGCATTGACATACTAGAAAATAAATACTACTGACATTTGTGATTATTCGTACTTTGCACGAAGATAACTGGGCTGAACCATTAGAAATGATGAAAATTGTAAATTTCACAAATATCCTTATCCTGGACACAAAAGCAAAATTAGAAATGATTAAAATTTTTTTCATGTTTTCTGGCATAGGCAAATAGGAAACAACAGTTTCAACTCAAGGACAAAACTTTGTTACACGGTGGAATGAATGTTGATGCTTTGTTCAAAATGAACGAATATATAAAAATGTAAGAGATCCTGAGTCACTTATAAGAGTGTTCCATCGTTTTGAGTGTACTAACAAAGCGAAAGTTCAACGAGTTTTCTCTGCTATTGAAGGAATAAGCTCCTCTATATCTTTATATCTCTATAAAATGTCACAAAAGTCATACTTTCAAATATACCAATACCGATTATCAATCGGTATTTGGTAGTTTTACCGAGAATCGTATAATCGGTATTTGAAATCTACCGTCGGTAGTATCGATTTACCGACTACCGATTTACATTCGGTAGCCACAGCTCTGAAATTATGTAAGAGTGATTCCTACGTTTTGAGTGCACTAACAATAGTTGTGATTGCATATGCCATATAGGAGACTATTAAGTAAAGAAAAATATCTGTTAGGAGCTTCAGTGATATTCTAGCAATTTCATTTGTTATAATGATAATATATATTTCAAGAAATATGTATGATTAATGATACCTTTACTAAAAAGTTCTATTTAGTTCTTATTTTATTTAGAAATAATCCCACATTCAACATTAATGAACCCTAAGAGAGTAATTTCCAACGATTTAACATCTTTAATTTTACAGGCTTTTATATAGCCCCTATTGTAAGAAAAAAGGTGAAGCACCCTCCAAATTCTTACCCAGAAAAATACGTTTTAATCTTTATTTTTTTGTCCACAACATTTTACACATTTTATTAGTCTTTAGTTAAGATTTTTATCATCCTTCTCATAAAAAAATAATAACATTTTTGTTTGACTGAATGTTCTTCTGAAAAAAGGGATTTTTCAAAATCATCAACTCTTAACGGGAGTTTCTTTGGAAATTGAATGTGACGTCAACGCTATAGATGCGGTGATGAATGTCAGTGCCTTAAGTAGGAGAGTCTGGACCATAGAGATATAAAAGACTTATTCCCTTTATTAGCAGATAAACATCGTTCAGCTGTCGCCATTGCCCAATATAAACAAAGTAATTTGATCTACGTCATCGTAAATTGATCATAGATATAAAAATATTTGTTTATGTTGGGGACAAAAAGTATTCCTCTGAGGAATCCAATAAGCTCTCTGTCTCTATGGTCTGGATCCATGACAGTTGATTGATACGCTTTTGTGCCCAATATAAACAATCATTCTATCTCTATGATCAATTTACGATGACGTAATACAAATTACTTTGTTTATATTGGCACAGGTGATAGCTAAATGATGTTTCTCTGCTATTGAAAGGAATAAGCTCTCTATATCTTTATATCTTTTATAATCTCTATGACAGAAAGAACATTCAAACGTTGAATGACAATATTATTACATTCCTATTTCTTTTCATAATGTGGAGAATCCTCATCAATCACGTTACTTTTTTGTTCTGGGATTTTATATCTCTACGCGCCAACGTTTTTCAACTTCTACTGTGATCATCGGGAAAAATGGTATAATTACAGTTTATGTAATCAAATGTAAATATTTTCATTTTTATGATATAGTAACTATTTTTAATTTATTAATAAAAAAATAAATATATTATATTTAATAGTCATGAAATGTAATCGAATAGCATAATAACAGATGACACATTTTAATGAGGATATATTTGGGTTGCCAACCAATCGTCAATGGGCAGTCAGATTCGCTTATTCTCAATTTTGACAGTTTGAGGTGAAAAATCCATCGCTAATGAGCCCTCAGGTTCCCTTGTCGCAATATGAAATAATTGGATGACAAACTCTACTGCAAAAGGGCCATTGGGTTCCGCCAGTCACAAACAATGAAAATTTGGTTTCATACCACTACCAAAGGTCCCTCAGGTTCTATCGTCAGAATTATGGTAAATTGGGGCTACATTTGCAACGTTTATGAGCTCTCTGTTCTTCTAGTCACAATTATGGGATTTCGTGCCAAAAAATCCACTGCCAATGGACACACGAGTTTACAAAATGCCACACATTTTTGGTCGGCGAAGCTCAAGCAAGGTATAATAAGGTCTGGGCAATACAAAAACAAACATGTAGCAGTGTGACTACTCAATGACGTCACTGGAGAACGATTATATCTATATATATCAATCAATCTCTATATCTATCTATAAATATATGTATGTGTGTATAAATAAAATAAATAAATATATATAAATTATATAAATGTATATATTCGTTCTCCAGTGACGTCATTGAGTAGTTATTATACAGACCTTGCTTAAGCTTCCATTGTGATGGATTTGTAACTTAAATACGGCATAATTGTAATATAAAAATCCCGAGGACCAAATCACAGTGAATTGTTACCCTTAAATGGCGTATTTGTGACAAATCGAACCCCTGATCCCATTGGCAATGAATTTGTACCCCCTCTGAGAAGTTTATAGAAGAAATATATATTTATAAATTAAAAGTCACACCTATCATTTTTTTTATTGTAAAAAGTTTATTTATATCAATTCATAAATTAAATTCATTTAAGAGGAATGTACGAGTCCTTAATAGTATTTTTTTTGATTGTTGATCACGGAATGCGGCTGACAAATCAGACTAAAATTAATGTGAATAAATTATTATTGATATGCGAAAATAAAACTATTCAAGGAACATCATTAAACAAAAATATATAAAAATAATATTTGGGATGAAGCGGGACGTCAATAAATATATATGTAACATAATAACGCATTTCAAAATATGTAAAGCCAGACACAATAGGAAAATATAGTGTTTTTGGGAAAGCAAATCAGGGATCAGCAAATATTTAGTATTTGTGGCTCTACAAGAGCGTTAATTGCAAAGATACATTTAAATAGCGTATAAATATCATTATATTTGAACATAATTCCAATTTAACTTTCAATAAAGCCTATAACATTTAACACTTAAAGTATTGCCTGTATTTCTTACTAGACATTTTTTTAACTTAATGTTTTAAATACTTGTGCTTTTGAACATTAATGAAATAAATAGAAATAATACCAAAAATAAATATCTAAGCTAATTTTAAAATTTACTGTAATTTCCTGGGTAAGCCTTTCTTAATTAATAACTTTGTATGAAAGAGATGGTTACGATTTAATTAAATGTGTTGCACATTCAATTTATAATACACAGTAGTATATTTAATTTCATATTGTATTTTATGTTCATTTACTGTATTAAACTTGACGTTCAAATCCCGAAGAGGAAAAATAAAGGAATTAACAATCGTGGCTTCTTTTTTACGTTATCATTTTCTCAATATGGGATTGGTTAAATAAAGGGAACAGCAAAAAGGCAGAGAATAAAAGTTGGCCACGCCTATAATAATCTAGTTGATGGAATGGAATTGTGTCATTTCAATAGTAGATATTGGCAAATCATACAGTTTTATAGAAATATAAGAGTTGGAGATTCGTTAGAAAAAAAACTCCGAATGCATTCAAAAGTTGTATAATTTAATTTTTCACGCCCCATTAAATATTTTCCTTCTTCCTTTTTACGAAAAATTAATCAAAATATAATTAAACCTGATCGTAATTACAATATTTTAAGACAGTTCAGAATGTTTGAAAAAAATATATGTTATTTTAATGTATTTTGCTATTACACTTGATTGTTGTGGGATATATCAAATAAATGTTTTTATGACCAAAAAAAAAGATCGGAATTATAAAGTCAAAAATGGAGATTTGCTGTTCGGTTAAATACCAAGTTCCGAGGGGAAATATATTTGCTTTCCAGTTCTGTTCATTGATGTATTTATCACACTTAAAACCCACAAAAATCCATGTAATTTCATAAGAAATATGAAATTAAACTTTATTGTTCAAAAAATGAGCCCCTTACATACACCGACTGTTCAGGGGTCGATCCCAACCTACAATTTAAAACTAATACTTTGGTATTGTGACTCTCTCTCCAGTACTATCACACAAGACCACCGATACACCTCCATCAGACAACAACGCTTGTTGGAGACTCACTCATGGCCTGAATAGCCTCAAGAGCATGTAAGAGATTAATCGGCAAATGATCCAGGTCATCCTCGTGCTAATTTCTATTTGAGAGAAGAATGAGTGATGAACCTCCGCACCCGATACTCCCTCTCAATCCCTTCCTCCCGCGTGACGTAGAGAATCCTTCCCGGAAGAGAGAGGCCCAAGTCCAAAACAGAGGAATGCTTTCGATTATACTTATTGATGAGCATTTTACGGGGGAGAGGATCTTGGCTACTGCCCTGAGCCAAGAGGGTGTCTTCCAGGGAGAGAATACGGGGAAAGAGGCAGGAGAACATGCGTAGGCCCAGGATTTTATATTTGGGGACTTTACTGAGTCGAAGGGCGTGCCTCATTTGGTTCACGAGGAGTGCAAAGTTCTTGGGGGTGAGTCTTGGGAAAATGTCGTCTCCGTGTACGATGTGAACCACAAACTCCTCGGACTCGGCGCGGGCGGGTTCGTTGAGACATAGGGGGAGGCATAGGCGTAGCAAGTCGTTGACTTGTAGAGGATTCGGAGAAGGAATGTGAGCACGACGGCCACTCCGGCTCCGAGGCTGTGGCCCGTGACGAGAATGTCATAGCCAGGGTTGTGAACCAGGGCCTTCTCAAGGATTTCCTTGTCACGAAGCTCGCTATGGATGTTCCTGAAACATAACAAAGGGAAATTTTAATAGGTGTCGCGGTAAATCTATAATATTAGTAAGGATAACAAACTGGGACCTTTTTCTCGAACATGATTGGTTGAAAGAAAAACGAATTTGGTGTTATGAAATAAACCACTATTTTTTATCTATTTAGTTCGATAGAACTGCAAGATCCGACTGAATATATATACATGCGGTTACTACAATTGAATTTAGCTATTTTTTTTGTTCTTTGAGAACATTGCTTGACCAAGAAAGGCGCAAACAGCTCCATGTAGGAGCATATACCTTCGTATTCTATTGAATGCACAAAATATTTTGTCATATTATCACACAAAAGTCATTGATGTTTTCCTAATGGAAGTATTTTAAACCACAATATTTTGCTTGTTATAATTTTAAATGTTTTTCATTCAAGATGTATTGAATATACATAAGAATACTTAATGTAATTATTTGATAATCTTACAATAAGTACAGTGCATATATACTACCTCGCCGCATCCATGATGCCATTATGAGTAAAGTAGTTCTCGTATCCATCAATGGGCGCCGTGACGAGCATTAGATCCGTGAGGGCATCATTCACAGACATGGATCCCCGTATGGTTATCACAATTTTATGTCTCTCCTTATCAAGGATGACCATGTAGGGTGTAAAGGAAAAGCTGTTGTTGAAGTTGAGATATAGAAAGGAGTCAAGGCTGAGGAATGGAAGCTCGTGGAGTATGGCGAGGGCATTAAAGGCGGATCCCAGGGGCCATCGTACTCCAGGGCATGGCGCTCCTTAGAGAAGCAACAACAAAAGCAGGATCCCTTGGCGAGGATCCGGAGGAAACCCCCCATTTTCTTAAGGAGCGGCAAGTGAAAGAGTCCGTAGATGGAGGAAGAGAACTTCATGTAGCGACTGGCATCGGAGTAATTGAAGCCGCCGCCCTCCGGGAGATGCTCGTAGGGGCTCAGGGCTTCTTCCGCGGAATACTTTTTCCGGATCAAGTCCAGGAGAAAGAGAGCGGCGGCCGTGTCTGTGGGAACAAGTCGGGGTCGTGGAAGAAAAAGCTCAGAGTGTCCCCAATGACGCGGAAGGTTCGGGCCGTGTTGAATTGATTCTGGATAAGGCGAGCAGGGCTGTGGCCGTGTTTGAGCTTCTTGAAGAAGATGATGCTGAAAAATATCTTGGAGGAAATGCCGATCCAGGAAATGATGATGAGAGACAACGTTAGGGAAACCAGAGTATGATTTGTGCCTAGTTGCAAAATATAAAGAGAAAATATGACATAAAATTGATTTCATATATAGGAAGAAACTATATTTAAATGCTTATGTCAATCATATGATTATTGAAGCTTCAAAGAAACAAATTATTGGAACCCAAATATGTAAAACGGTGAAGAGTAAATTAATAGTTTATTTTTATTGTTACTAGATTACTTCTTTGCCTCAGCTTCCTCCCGCTGTTTTGCAAATATACTGAAATAGTTTGGAATTCAAATGAATGTATCAAACTTTATAGATAGACGAAGAATAACCTTCGAATTGGAAGTATTCATAATCTAAGTGAAATATTAAATATGAATAATAATAAAAATATGAATAATAATAAAAATATGATTAATATGATAATAATAATAAAAATGATTAATAAAACAAAGAAATTTTGTTGAGGATAAATGAAAACTTATGCTAATTATTTCGATGATTATTATATTAAATACACGAATAGTATGTATACAGTTATTGTAAAATAAAGATTAAACACCTTAGATGTAGAAACTATAACTCAGAATCTGGAATCTAAAAAGACTAGATTTTGTTAGGTTAAATAGATCAAACCCACTTACAACGAGTTGCCAACTCTTGCATTTAAACAACCCAACATAATTAGGGTTTATAAAGGTCGAGTCAAAGAGTTGACAAGGATATATGTTCTGCCCAAATAATACGTATTTTAATCAAATATTTGATACATCCTTATAAAGACTATATTTAATCAAACATTGATTTTTCTCATACTCATTATAATAGTGTGTAATTGAAGTTAATAACATTAATTTTCATATTATTTAATGAAAGTGTACTTGAAGTTAATAACATTAATTTTATGTTATTTAATGAAAACTTTTCGAGATGTAACTAAATGTATAATAAACTATTTAACTCTCAATGTTGAGGGCTCGTTGAAAAGATCCTAGGTTCAATTAAGTCATCATTATAACGCTCTAATGCGTATTTTTATCTTCACAGATAAAACTCAATTGAACCATATTGTAATAAAAAATATCGTCTTAAATAAAAATATAGTACTTTAACTCATTTTTTCCATTGGTAGAGAATTAAAATGATGCATTTTAGATATGTTTTTGAAAATAAGTTGATGTACAAGTGTAGCATTTAATAAATAAACGAAGGTATCAATTTCGTATTATTTCGTTGCTTGTAACAACAATAGTTCAATTGTGTTATTCATTATATATATGGCAGAGCATCTGTAAGCGTTTATCCACGAATCCTTCCTTATATATTTTTTTCAAAAATATTAATCGGTGAATTGCTATCAAATCCCTATGACAAATAAATATCAATTGTATCCTTCAGATGCTTGTTAACATAATATAATTAAATTCACGTCTAAAATAATTTATTTCAACTATAACACAATGTAACAAGATTTTGCCACAAGGCTGAAATTCATAATTTGAATCCCATTTTTTACGTAGATTCCAAAAATACCACTTAAAATATCGTCCGAAAAAAGGTTTGGACTTTATGGCCTTTATAGAAATCAGGATTTTCCTTATTTTTAATGGTTCACACCCAGGTATCTTCGTCCAAAGTAAGAATAGCCGCAAAAGTCAGGAGTATTTATTTTTCTAGTATGTCAATGCATTTCAAATCAGTTTTTATCATTTCAATATCTTTAATAATAATCGAAAAAATAGGCTTTATATTTCAAAAAAATGAATATTTTTTAGGGTTCTATTTAAGCGGGTGTATATTTTTTGTTCCAAGTCTATTCGCTATAATCAATATCTAATATATTTTTCGTATATATGTTCATACCTGAGATCATCTCATAAGAGCAAAGGCCGATAAAATGTCATCTCATACATTTTTATAATGTTGTATCACAGATTCTTTTGATTTACTAGCATCATTAATTGATCCTGGATTTATCAACCGATAACAAACTGAATATATATAAAAGTGAGTATATATTAAACAACATCATTTCCCTAATAATTAGCATAAAATACTCTATATTTCCTCCCAACTAATCTCAACTAGAACAAACAAATGTTTTAAAAATAAAATAATATTTATTTTACAAATTTATTTTAAAAAAATCCTTATTGAGAAGTTATTCGAATGCAAAATTGCTATAATAAATTAATTTATACATATTTTTCTTCGAAGAAAACGAATCCGGTCTATAAAGAGGTGAACAATGTATAATGACCTGCTCCAGGTAATTTGGAAGGGTTTAATATATTATGTTTTGAACAGTATTGGTCGAATATTACTTTGAAAGTAGTATGTAATATGTATACTACCTTTTACTGCGTAGTATTGTAATTTTTAAATATTAGTATTACTTCTCAAGAGTAGTATACTACTTTATATTATATATTACTTTTTGGAGCAATTCGAAACAAAAGTAAGTACAGGCAATTAAAACAGGATTTGTAAAAATCCTCACCAAACCTAGTATGCATTTTTATGTCCACTGGGTGACGTCACATAATACATTCACAGTTCATTAATTTTCATCAAAAATGCCTGTCGAATATTTTTTCACGAAAGTAATAGTAATTAGGATATTACATATTAGTTATTACTTGAAAGTATATCTAATATGTTTGTTCTCTTTAGTTAGTTGCAGTAATATAACTAAGTAATATATTACTCGCACGTGCGTTAGGGAACGACACTGGTTTTGAATAACTTTACTGACACATATATTGTAAGTCAGAATGCCGTACTCCTTATTATTTATATCCGTACAGATACGAAATTATCATATAATCGAGTACTCATGGAAACTAATAAAATATCTTACAGATTCACTAATATTGTCTGGATTGCTCCATGCCCGATGTATCAAGTGGGACCCATAGATAAGCCAGAGGATCTCACACACGACAAAGACAGCATTGACATAGAGCAAGGGCACAACAAATATTCGTATATTGCGTCGCTCGTCCCAAATATATCCCTCCATGCTGTTGAGGCCCAAGAGTATGAGATTGATGCAGACGAGAAGACAAATGACTCCGTAGCCAATAAGATACTCTGATATTCCATAATGTGCAATGTAGGGATTGCTATAAATGAAGAAGAAAAAATGATTTAAGAGTCAAGACAAGACAATGAGGAAAAAAAATTAAGGGAAAAATAGCCAAAGTATAAGGTATATAATAAGATGCTAATGCGTAAAAAATACATTATTAAACATTATAGTTTAAATCATTTTTAGCATCCTAGCTGAACAATCTTAATAAATATATCAATTAAAGTATATAAAACTGAAATGACAAGAGTAAACGAAAAAAAAAACATGGAAAATTATAAAAAGTATATTTGTAGTTTCTAAATTTCTTTATGGCGTCATTAAAAAACAGGGACCGGGAAGAGAAGATTCGGATTTCATCGGCGGCTAGAGTCCAATATTATTATCTGAGTGGAACAAAATAAGCATTAAAGCGTTGAAATGAGTTCATAGAACCAAAAATCGTTTTTTTACGTATTAAAATTTTTGTATATATTTCTTTGATTCCATGATGATTATTATTATTATTATTACTTGTGCTCGGATAAGTAGAGTGCAAGTACAACAATGAGTCCAATGAGTCTTGAGAGTGCCTCTAGCCAGGCTGGGAAAACCAAGTCATCCGTGGCGACTCTCCACTTGCATCCCAAAAGAGGATTCCTCCGATGTTGGGGCTCCTCGCAAGAGGAATTTCTTCCTCCCTCTCCATACTTCCATACATGAGGAGCTTCTCCAGGATCTAGGAGCCGGCATGAAGGGAATTCAGACACAGGGCACTCAGAAGATGATCCTAGTAGTCCAATGATCCGTTAACTCATCACGCCCACGACTGTCACTACTATATGATGACAGAAGAACAATAAAATAACCTCACACTTCATAACAGTGCATACATGACAAATACTACGGAGTAGCGAAAAGGACGAAGAACAATAAATACCCAGTGACGTCACAATTCCTAGCTGGTTTGATATGTATTATTTTTTTATTTTTGTACTATGACATCACTGGTCAACCTTCTATATTTTCATACTCCTTACTCCTTGACATATATATTCAGCTCCATAAGCGTAGGGAATATCGTACGTCTTCTATATCAATCACCTTTTCAATTTCTATTTTTAATTTACCTCATTTAAGACATTTGATATGTATAGGGGGAATATTATGAAATATAATAGCATCTATAACAACATTGTAAACTCTATATAGAATTTATATATTTAAACAAATGCATTATCAATCCTTACTATGGATTAAGTAATAGTAATGTTTTTAACTTTATTTGTGTAGACTTTGAACGTCGGGGATTATCATTTATTATTTTTATATTAATATGTTTTCTGTTAAAATAAGAAATGCTCCATTTCTATATAAATAAGGATAAGATATCCCTTTCTTGACGCGTTTTAAAAAATGTATTACAATCAAACTATTATATTTTTATTAATTGTTTGGGGTAAGATATATAAACTTTGTTTTTATTATATAAAAGGCTGTGATATTATGGGTTCTAGATGTATTTGTATAAAACACTTATGCATAAGGAATTTCTGATAACGCATTTTTGCATAATCAATTATTGATAATAGGAATTTTTGACAAAGACACTACTTTTGTATAAAATACATTTTAAAGGAATCTAGGAAGCTGGGCCAAAAAGTCATTGTTTGCTTTTGAAATGCATTTTATACAAATGTGTATTTATCAAAAATTACTATTATTAATAATTCCTGATACAAAAATGCGTTATCAGAAATTCCTTATACATAAGTGTTTTATACAAATATTCTTAGAACCGATATTATAAATCATAAAAATAATATTCAATAATTAATGTAGGCTGAGAAAACATAGTTACAGGTTAAAAGGAACAATGTCTCAGAAAAAATAAGATAAGTCAAATATATTTCTTGAATGCTAAAACGTATAATAAGTTATTATACGAAAACACTAAGGACAAGGAGAACTAATAGCTTATGGACTTTAAATCGGATTATTATCTTCGTTTTTAATTATGTATGCGTATTATCTGTGTTTGTTCATAACTGGTATTTTAAATTCGTTACATCATTCTTACAGAATTCATTAGGGTACGAATTTTAGGTCTTTAAATGGGAACAATTATAAACTAGAATGTTTATTTATGTTTTATTGTAGAGAGCACATTTCCTATTTTACTATTTATTTAAGTATGTTACTTTGTGTCACTTAGATAAATAAGGCCTTGCTGATGAGGAAAAAATAAATAATATAAGTCAAATAATATTTCTTGAATTATAATCTATACTTATAAAAAAAGAATTCCGTTGTGCGTTCGTTAGTGCGTTCGTTCGTTTCCCTATATCTCCCGAACGGGTCATTAGATCTTGACGAAATTTTCAGTGAATATTTTGGGAGCTCAGGGAGTGTTTTAGTGGGGTTGTCAACTCCCGGAAAATTCGTCATCGACATGCTATTTTATTCGCCAAAACGTTTTTTGTTGATTTTTTAAAATTTGCAAGTTAGATTATGCCCAAATTTTCTGTGGATAAGACTGAGGTACTAAGACGTGTGTTTTGTTTATTGAGTGTTTCTCGGAAAATTCGTTTGACACCTTGAAAAAGACTTGAAAATTTTGGTTGTCCATAGTTTGTAAGTGAGATGTTTTAGAGACAGAACGCAAACTAAAAGTTATCTGCATCTCTACTCAAAGAACCTAGATCCGGAAAAAAATTCCGGATCCAGAAACTCCCGGACCGGATTATGTCATTTCCTTAACTTTTGATTCTTTCCCATTTCGAAAAAACGCTACTCTAAAAGTACATCAAGAATAGAGTTTACAATCGGGTCCAAAAGAAATTTCCCGGAAAACAGGACCGGCCTGTCGGGAAATTCAAGAAAACCTCTGGGACGACTTTTTAATGCGAAAAAAAGTTCAAAACAAAACATACGAAACGAAGGCCTTGCAAAATAAGCCTAGGTTGGTTAAGTCAATGTCCGGCCTCCGGGACATATTTGGGCCGGGATCCGGATTTTTTTCAATTTGCAAGTTTTCGCAATATACTTTTGCACAATCATATTCAGCTTCACAAAGGGAGCAACTTTGATGTTATCAGTATCCGGATCCGAGGTCATTAAGAGCCTCAAATCCGGGATTGAATATTAGGTCGAATTTCATGGACGAAGCGGAATATTTTGAAATCCTAAATTCTGGAGGGCCTTCTTTGGGTGTCTGCTGAGTTGATTGCATCAAGTTATAAAATAGTATCTATAGAGTTTTGCATTTCTAATACGTTCGTGTCGGATATAAAATGAATTTTAGTTAATAATTTTTGAGTTTTGGCATAAAACTGGCAAAATGGAAAAGGGGTTGTTTTCTCCGCTCCTGGGGAACTCACAGATTTCAACTTGAGTTCATAAGAAGGAGCTTCAAAAGTCTGGCAATACATTATAAAAAAGTCCTTCTCAATTGTTTTATATTTTTTCAGAAAACCCAAAAAACTGATTTTTTCAAAAAACTTAAGGGGTTCCCCATGATTTTTGGCATTTTTTATTTTTTTATTTTTGTTAATATAGTTGTTCCCCATTGGGAAGTATAATGCAAATGTGAAGAAATTTTTAAAATTGGATGAAAAACAAAAAGTTTTATTTGTAAGCATTATTTCATAAGTACATATGCTACATATATATAGCATGGAGTTGGTTATAATGTTAGTTTTTTTGCTCCCTAGGGGGGTGCTTATTAACTTTATGAATCTAATGTAACCTCTAGGGAGACTTTTTACTGCATAAGTGGTTTTTAAATTATAAAATGCAAAATGAAGCCCTGACCCAATGACACCTGTAGAAGGAACTGATTTGAATATGAAAAGAAAAGCGATGACATCAGTGAAATTAATCGTGTGATTTCTTCATTTTACGATGTTTAAATTCCAGCCTTAAGGAATACAAAACGGAAAAATGGTAAGGAAGACCCAATGACCACTGTTGAAGGAACTTATTTTATATGAAAAGTCACATGCGATGACATCACTAAAATATTCATCTTCTTTTTACGATGTTTAAATAACCAGCCTTAAGGAATATAAAACGGAAAAATGGCAATGAAAACCCAATGATAACTTTTTAAGAAACTGATTTTAAAATGAAAAGTCACACGCGATGACATCACTAAAATTATTATAGTGATTTTTTTTTCATCCAGACTATTGTCAAGTTGGAAAATCCCGGGCAGCGCCGGGTAATATTCGCTAGTAGCTTATAAAATGAAGCTTATGCATAAGGGAAGATATTTCACTCTAAAAAAGTTTGAAAAACGTTAGATTGGAGATACTTAATCTAGTCATGGTTACATGATTTAGATCATTCGTGATATTTTCTAGTCTTAAGATGCAAAGAATTTGTATTGGGTCAAATATTTTGAGTAACGGCTCCATTTGATATCGACTATTGTCAAGGGGAAAAGGCAGAAAACAATTTTGTTCTGAATCTTACATTTGAGAACCATTTTATATTTTTTGGTTTTATATTTATGGTATTTCAAAAACAGTTCCAAAATAGAATTTTATGTATTTGATGAATCCTTCAAAAGGTAAATTCAAGTTTTTCATTATTTAATGTTTACAAACCTGCATTCCCAACAAATTTTCGGGAAGGGTTCAGAGGTTGATTTTGGTTCCAGACTGCTGTTCTCAGTTGAAATAGTACCTCATGCTTGGGATCAAATAACATTTTAGAACTTATAGTTATAAATAGGGATCGGAAAAATATTTTTTTAAATATTTTCTCTCTTTTTAGTTGTTTTAAATATTTTCCAGTTTTTTTATGTTGTTGTAAATAATTTCCTGGTTTTTAAATACTGTTTTAAATATTTAGCAATATTTATCTAAATTTTAACTAATGAGCCATTTTGGTAAAAAATATATTGAAAATGTATTTAAAGTTTATTTAATAAACATGTTATGCCCATTGTGCACGTATTTTTGTCTTGAATACCAATTTACATGGGTATAAAAATATTTTATCAATTTTGTCTCCAGTTTCACACTGGAGGAAAACCTGACAATATACAGTATTCATCCGTTTTGTGGAGGACTACACCCTCTCACGTTAGGTCTGCGATCAAAAGTCTGGCAGTTGTTAATTGTTATCCAAATATATTCTAATGGCGCCAGGAGTTTTGTATTGCGTTGTATTTCTTATTTATATTTGGATTTGTAACCTTTGCAAAGATTTGTGACTGTTGAGGTGAGAAAACATTTATCCAGCAGAGATGTCAGGAAGCAGTTGACAACACAAGTGGCTTCAACAGCTTAGCTTAAGCTACGATGACATCAAGTTTGTCGACATGAAAACTGCTTTTTGCCACAATTGTGAATCCAGCTTCGATCATCACGGATTCTAGCATGGAAAAATTTCAATCCAAATCTTCCACTGCCTCCCGATCCATACTAACTCGTTGGGGAACATGGGTTAACGCCGCATTGTGTTATGCTGAGAACCTTGACGCAGTGAAGACTGTGGTCGAATCATTTAACCACATGCTTCGGAGGCATCAAAAGATGTCAACTTATTATTGGCGATGATGAAATGAGGTCAGACCTATCATGA
>CP045896.1:21174496-21206996 GCA_013387185.1 Caligus rogercresseyi | reverse complement strand
TGGGAAATGGCCTAAAATTTGTCGCCGTGTGTAATCAATGCTTTAAAAATATTTGCTATAATAACATATATATATATATATAATCTTGTGCAACTTTAAGCCTTAAAATATTTGTATTGCTTTCTATAGACAATAACATTATTATTATTATTATTGAGAAGCTGTATGAATTAGATATTCCACAATATTCTTGAGGAAGCTCAATATACTATGACTTTAGGGGTCTGTATAAATGTTAATTTAATTTTGAAAAATAAATAATATGTGACATTATTTTGTTTTCTTACAGTGAATCCAGTACAAACTGTAATAATATTTTATTTTTTAGCTTTTTGTGTTTTTAGAAAATATTTAATTTTTCCATTTGAAAAAAAACTTACAACTTTTAGTGTGCAAGATGTTAAAGGCAATGAAAAATCTGGAAACACAATAGTATTTTCTGGATATATCCCTCTTAGATATATGTATTATAATATTAATTAAAAAAGAAAAAAGCATTCCCCGTATTCTTAAGACCTTGTTCAGAACGTATGTTTACATGTAATATCATGAAATAGTTTCTTATTTATATTATATATTTATTTTTGTAACAAATATAGTACCTAATCTTCTTATTTTTCGAAAGTTATAATAAGAAATCGTTTTAGAAAACGACCGAGCCCAACAGTCGTGTTTATTTATTATTATATAGGGCATTTATAAGAAATTAGCAGACTTGTGAGCGTTCAGCTTTTTAGCGTTCAGCGTTCAAAAAATGGGGATATTTTCTCAAATCACCTATGTTTACAAATTTAAGTTGTTGTGATGACGTCTCACACAGGCTGCCAACTGCATTCCTGGAAGAGTATTAATATAGCCAACCATTTAAAGAAAAGGAAAAGAAAGAGAGAAAGAAGAGTAAAGAGTGATTGACGTCACAAATCAACTATCGAACGTTATCCCTATTGTTACCTATGAATAAACTGATAATTCCTATATTAAAATATTCCTATTATGAGATTTATTAAATATACATAACTCAATCCTTTATTGATGTATAAGTTCATGAAAATAAGAACAATGCTCAAGTTAAAAGGGGTCGGAGAAATGAACAACAATGGGGATAACGTTCGATAGTTATTTGTGACGTCAATCACTCTTATATATAATTCAGCTGAACGCCGTTCAATTTTGCGTTCCGTTCACAGCCTGGAAATTAGTAATATATCATACGAAATTATTGACTTTCACTCGTTATTACGAATAATAAATTTGATTTATTTATAATATAAGGTTAGCTCCTATACAGTTTACTACAGCTGATACCGATTGAGCTCCAGTGTGGTGGGGCTGATCTAGTAGCTGAACAAACAAACATATACGAATGAAAAAAATAATAAAAAATACAAAAAATATAATATATTTTGTATTGGAAGCAAAAAATAAAACTTTAAAAATAAAGCCCTACCTTGAGCAAGACCTCAGGTGCAAAAAGGCCGGCACAATAAATGGTCCCAGCATTCTATGACCAATGTAACAATATAGAAAGCCAGGATAAAAATGGCAACCCCTTATTCGATATCAATTATCATGAAAAGTGTCTTTTATTAATATTTATTATATTGAAATTGGATGAACAATAAATTACTTTTACAAGAAATAGCAGTAGACAAATGTTCGAACATCTATCTTTCTAGAAGAACTTTACAATATAAACAAGTTGGATATTTGTGTTCTTTAGTCGGTTATCTGAATGATCAAGAAAATAATTGGGTAAAAATAATTATGGACCAATATTGGTCCATAGAACAATATATTTTAAACAGAGCAAGAATTTGTAGAAAAAAATATACTTCCGGTATCGTAGTCGGTAGTCCAATGGGTATCAGTAGATTTATAATAAACTACCGATTTGCGTGGTACCGGTAGATAAAAAAGCTCTATCAAAAATTAAAATTTGAGGTCTATAAAATCGTTTTCAAGTTGTTATTCATATTTAGGTTAATTTAAGAATGGAAAGTAAATTTTTAATAATATTTCATATTCGTTTTTCAAATTTAAAAAAAAATATATTTAACATATTTTCTTCCTCCAAATGACTTTCGACTTTTAGAAAAAATCACAGCTTTTGTTTAATGAGCTACAAAAGTATGGGTGTTTTTGGAAATGGCATGGTCATATGGGGGCGGAGACTAATTTTGAGTCCTTAGACATGAAACTAAGCAAGGTTAAATTTAAAAATATAGAGTATTGCTGTTTATTGTAGTTCTTATTCAAGGCTTTGTTTATTTGATTAACTATAGTTTCAGTTTGGAAGAAGGAAACAATATATTTTAGTAGGGTAATATATATTTTCCCCTTAAGCAGCCGCAGAGTGTAATATCGCTTCCTGCCACAAATGAAGATTAGGGGTACAGTTGCAACACATAGGTATTACAAGTATATAGTTGAAATCTGTGTTTGTGTAATATTTTACAGTAAATTATATTGGATGATTTTTGTATTAAATATATGATTTTCGCCTTTCATCCTACCGCTTCCGATTGACTGAAATCATGCAATTGGTAGCGGTTTTTGTCTTTTTAAGTGCAGCAGTATCGATAGAAAAATATATATTGCTGGTTGTATCAATATACCGTTTATCCATCGGTGGGCCCAGCTTGATTTTGTGGTGAGTGGTTGTGACGTAAGAACGCTAAGAATGACGTCACACCAGAGGTCACTTCCTTCATGTTAAGAATGGAATAAAGTCATAGTTTTCACTAGTTCAGACATTTTCTATTAATCCGTGCCAATCCCATTCCTCTCGTCAAAATTTTGAACTATACAATATAAGCTTCACTCAAATATATAACACTCATTGTGTCCTTCCAAAGATTTTTTCACATAATTTATATTGAAAATCATTAAAGTTTAAATCCTTTTTATTAATAGTTTCAGAACCATTCAGCTTCATTATAAAAGAGGGAAAATATTTGTAATCTTTATTAAATTATATTTTGTAAAAAAATATTAATTGATATATTAGAATTATCCTTGAACATGATATTTTTCTCCTGCTTTGAAATAAATATTCAAAAACAAAGAAGAACTATTTTTTTGAAAAAAAGTTAGGATTTTAAATTATTTTAGAATCTATTTAAAAAAAGATAATATAAATACCATGAATATTCTCCTCTACAAAGATTTCAAGATCTTTTAAAAGTCAATACCAAATCCATGAGTCAAGTAGGAAATATATAACACGTGTATGAATATATATAAATAGAATTTTCCTTGTGTTCCCTAGAAACCATTGATGTGCGGTGAGATCATGACAGTTAAAGGTATCACGTCATCATTGAGGATTATAATTAAATTTGTGTGATGACGTCAGTACCTCAACTCCATAACCTTACCTCACGCCCCTCCTAGAAATTCGGCTAGAAGATTTACTAAATCTTATCGCACTTTCAATCAACCTCTTCGATTGCCTTCATATAAAAAACTGCTTCAAATTAAAACAGTCATTTCTATTATCATAAAGAATCATATACATACTGTGTGCTTAACGTCCTACTATTTGAAATTATTTTTAAGGGTGTTAAGTATTTGGAGATCACCTTGTCCAGTCACAACATTGTTAAAAATATTGGCATATGCATGGATATTTGATATTTATATAATTGTTAATGACAGTGTGGCTTCGACATTTATTTCTAGGACGGATAGAGCAAAGGTTGTTCTCGTACCTAATCTAACTGAAAGATATATTAACAAAAAAAATAGAAGATGAAAGAGAATATTATAAATATCTAAATTTAATTAATATAAAAATAGTGCACCAATATACATCAAAACAAAAACCACATATTTTATTTGAGCACCCTTTATATGCATCAATTTAACGTAAACGTTAGAATGTGGCAAATATTTATGGATAACAAAAGTTAGTTTTCGCAAACCCACCAATAAACATGTTTTTATTTCATTTGGTAACACTGTTGTCTTTCTTTTTCTACGTCCGAGGATCAGGTAACAATGATCTATTTATCGACAGATATGATGAAAAAAATCAACATTTTCCTTCTTTTTTTAGTATGAAGAGCTCCTTTATTCAACTAATATAAATAGGTGGAAGTGGAGGAGTCTATCCAAAGGATTCGCCAATGACGTCACTGAAGAAGAGACGGTTATTATTTTAAAGTATGGATTTATTCTCCCTCAATTTAAATTCACCTTTGGTGATTGAAGTGATATTTTGCAGCAGTATGCCAAGCAATTACACTACTAAAAAAAAACAAATTTGCTCTATCTCTAGTATTATCATATTCTTAACTATCCCAAATAACAAAACAGAGCAAAAACGACATCTCTACAACTGCATTATTATTAGTATTTAATTAGAAAGCCCATATTTATTATTAAAAGCAATAATGCAACAGCAAAATTGGCATGGCTTTTATTTGAAAAACACTGCAATAAGAACTTGAACTTCCCTAAATAATATTTGAAATGATGACATGTTTATTTATAGTCCCTCGGTAGTAAATAAAAATATTTATGGAATATTGAAGTGTGTTCTGTATGCAAGGATTTATGGCTTCAACATCCTTAATTTGACAGGGAGACGAAGTTGTTTATTCAACAATCGAAATAATTATCCGTAAAAAACGTTCCAAGTTTTTTTGTTTTGTTTTTCCCTGCGTGAAGGTGAGCCAAGCAAACGAAGATAAGAGTCATGCTCAAGACTACGAAAGTGAAAATAAGGAATAAAAGAAAGAAAGACTTCGAGCTCTAAGAATGTATGTTAGTTTACACGTTTAAAAATATTTTTGATGTGTGGCCCGTTAGCTAGACATTCAGTTATATTATTTTTTTAGTAGTAAGAAAAACTTATTATTATTATATATATATATATATATAAATCAGCAAACCATATATTTAGGCATATTTTCAAGCTTCCTATAAATAGGATACATGTAAATTTTTGATGTATTGTCGTGTTTAGTAATAAATAAAGGAAAATAGTCCTTCCTTTTAGCATAATATAAATTAGGACGGAATACATTACTAACATATTTCGATGCATTGAATAAGACTATTAATACATCTAACTAATGATAATATTAACACTGTTCAAAAGAAAAAAGCAATTAATAAAAAAATATCGACATATTTTTGGTCAAAACAGAGCGGGTTCGAAATTAGTTGGATCTAAAAACTTATGATTTTGTTGCTAATTCATAATTCAAAGAATATATTTCAATAATTAATGAATATGTCATTGATTAATAATAAAGACTACCAATGGTCTTCTCCGAATCTCTATATTTTTTTCGATATGTTTAAGGAGTAATCACGTTTACTTTACATTTCATTTATCAAAAATATAATTTCTTTTCAAGCTGACGATACACATCTGTTCGTACTTCTATTATAGATTGATGATATATATTGTTGAGTCTGCTCAATTTACAGCAATGTAATGTTTAAATAATGAAAGAGAGAAAAAAATAGAAGTAATTTGTCTATGGATTTTCATATAAGGTCAAACAGGGCACTAGAGGAATTTCGAATATTCCACATATAAAGAAATATTGCGACTATGTAGTAGGTAGAATTGTTTTTTCTTTATATATCTCTCAGAATGA
Organism: Caligus rogercresseyi; assembly: GCA_013387185.1. Lineage (NCBI taxonomy): Eukaryota > Metazoa > Arthropoda > Copepoda > Siphonostomatoida > Caligidae > Caligus > Caligus rogercresseyi. Next base: position 21,201,384 of record CP045896.1, on the reverse strand, counting down.
TGATTGCAATCCAATTGAGGTAATAAATGATTAGTTCAACAAATGATTATTTATAATTATGGTCAAAGTGTTCCTTGAATGGAAAGAAAAGCTTAATCTTTCGCATATTTTTTTTTGTTGACGAAAATGAAAATTCTATCAAATAAATCAACACCCCCAAAAAATGAGGCCAAATCAGGAAAGAGTAGATTTTATTTCATAAAAATAATTGCTTAATCAAGAGATTGGACTAAAAATTTGTTAGGCAGTGTAATTATTCCCAGTATTTAAGAATTGCTCTTTTTCGCTCATAAACCCATATATAATGAAATTATTCTGCTTTCTAATCCAAATAAATAGTTTTTTCATTATATAATGTAGAAATAATAATATATTTATTAATAACATATTTTTAAATGTATACTTTTTACTTCGTTTATTTTTTGCAAAGGGATAACTTCTTAAAATGATTTAATTTATCAAAACACTGTAATAAACATCCGAATTGTACCCCCCCCCCCCCCACTTCTCCCCCCTGAATTTTACCAGGAGCATTGGAAGGTAATGAACGCATTGTACGCCTATTTATATGCATTAGATAATATTCCATAAAAACACAAATATGCAATCAAAAGTAAATAGATTATGAGAATAATGATTTTTGTATGTTGTTATATTAATACAAACAGGAAAGGAATGACGTAATAGAAGTAGTATTGTATTACCAATTGTAATTGAAAAGTGGTTCGGTCCGTAGTATCAATACTTCAGTTGACTCATCGAGTATAAAAAAGGGTTATTCGTATGTTGGACACATAGAAACAGGGGCGGAGGGGCCACCGGGAGTACCGGGACTATTCCCGGTGGGCCACTGGCCTAAAGAAACATAAACGCCGTTGACAGCCTCCTAATGGCATATTGGGGCCTGTATAAGGCCGGCGAGGGCATAATTGTCCCGGTGGATAAATTCTTCCCACTCCGTTTCTGCATAGAGGTATAAAGATATAGAGAGCTTTCCCCCTTAATAGCAGAGAAACATCGTTCAGCGTTCGCCTGTGCCCAATATAAACAAAGTATTTTGTACTACGTCATTGTAAATTAATCTAGATATAAAAAGGTTTATTCATATTGGGCAATATGACGTATTTCTCTGAAAAATCGAATAAGCTCTCTATGTCTTTATATCTCTATGGTTGTACAGAGGAGCGAATGGATCTAATATTTGTTCAGTCATTCCTCGAAATACACGTATTTTCCTACGGAATGACTCATTGTCAAATAATTTTAAAAAGTTAGAAATGACGTCATCAAATAAAACAAGACCGACTCATACATTTATAACTACTGAATTTTCAAGCATTTTTGCCTTACTTTTTTCTTCATGTTCAATTTTTTTGTAAATATCATTGAATATTTAAGAGATGTGCATTGAAGTATGTTATCTTATAAGACAGAACCCTATATATTTGAGCACATATGTATATATTTTGAGTAATGTCTACTCATTAATAAGAAATGATATCTTTATTTCGATAATTCAAATCTATCTATACTTCTTTACAGGCTTGTTGATCGGAGTTTTTTCTGATCGGCGATCAATAGCGATATAGTGATATTTGATCGCTGATCGCAGTATCGCAAAAGGTCCTGATCTTTATATCTTTTGATCGTAAGAAAATCACTAAAAAAATTGCGATCCGATCAATTTGTATAAAATAAGTAAAAAAGAAAAAATGTTTGTAATAAGGATTTTTGAGACATACCCTACATTTCTTAAAACTTAACTAGCTGTCACATTGACCAAAATCCATTTGTTTATAACTAACATTTGATTAGAAAACACAAAATACAGACTAATACTAATGGAAAAAAGCCAGTGTGTGCTATCCTGATATATTTTTTGTCCTAAAATATACAGACACGCGACTATGTAGAAGTCATTGTTTTGGGGCTCATAGGCTATCGGAAACATTTATTCTGGCATCTCCTGTCTTAAAATATACAGACTTATGTCAATTGTGGAGCCAGAGTGTTGGAGCTCATAGGCTATGAGAAACAATCATTCTGATTTTTTTTCTATTGTAGACCCAATGGAGTTTTGGGGTCACGGAACTGAAATTTAATCCAGCAACCCGTTATTCCTCTACCCCAAAGGCGAGGTATATTTCAATGAATTATAAATATGGTCATAAAAGTTATAAAAATTTACAACCGGCACAACAAATAAAACATTAAAATTATACTAAACATTTAAAACAACTTTAAGAGATGGTTTGGTTAAAAGGTGTCATGGATGTTTTCTTTGAGTTTCATATTGGAAGACTTCCCCGAAGCGACGCGTATTTATTAAAACTTCAATGATCTTGAGTATTTGGTCCTTCCCCCAACGTTCACACTCACGATTTGTTGATAGGTCCCTCCTAATTCGGGCAAGGGCATCGCATGATTCCATAAAGTGGATCGGAGATTCTCGTTCCTCTCCACAGAGCCTACATGAATCCTCTTCTGTCAAGCCCATTCTGATATCATTCTGATATTTTGGTCCTAAAATATACAGACAGGCGCCTATGGAGAAGTCGTTATTTTGGAGCTCATAGGCTATGGGAAAACAATCATTTCATTGCCATATAAAGATGAATACTTATAAAGGCTTGACTGTATATACATTTAAATTTTTACTTAGAATTAGTATTACATAGCTAATTTTTTTTGTTGATCGCAATTAAATTGATCGGATCGCTGATCGGAAAAATCCCTGATCGTTATATCGCTAAATCGAAAGAATTTCTGATCGTTATTTTTGATCGGATCGCTATTTTTTCCTGATCGCTCACAAGCCTGCTTCTTTATGATTGCACAATTTTTTTTGACTAAAGTATGTTTTTATAATATTTTTCGTTGTCAAATAATAGAAACATTGTGACAAAAATATTTTATGGAACTCTTTAATACATATATAACTTCAATACACGTTTACTAGTAAAGTCAATATACTTACATTTGAGAAAGTGGTGGATTTTCAAGTGTTTCCCTTTTTTATAAGTTTACCTTATGCAATCATTTTGATACTTATCCAATCAGACAACGTCTCCATTCCCTTTTCCTTGACTCTATTCGTGTAATACTTTTGAAAAGTCGTCAAATGACGTAAATAGGTATTCCTTTTTTCTATTTTATTTACACCTCTTTCATCCTTTCCTGCATAATTTTACAACTTCTAAAATATTTCCTTTCTATTGTCGAAAATGGTATCCAGGTTTGGAAACTAAACACGTGCAAAACTAGAATGTGAAATACTCTTTTGCACTTTGAAGTAGCCGAGAATATGATCACAAATGTCCCCAAGAGAATGAAAGTTATACGCTTACGCTAAGAAAGTAGCCAAAATGACTGAAATAGGATATCTCCATCTCTGATAAAAGTACTTTAAGTATACGTTCATTTCATGTTTTTATTGACAATGAACGTCATAAATATTATAATTATTATGACGTCGTCAAAAATACATTGTAAAGTTACTCTTCTCGCTTGTCGATGGTTTTATTGACTTCAGTCCGACAAGCAAAAAGCCTAAATAATTAAAATCTTTTTTGTTTCTCTCAGCGTAAAAGGCATGGAAGACGTCAGGGCATCTAAATACTGCAAGCTACAGTACTCTTTGGTCTTGGAAAATAGGATCTCTCCGCAAGAGCGAAAGCCATAAATTGTGCCCTCCACAGGTTGAAAGGTTTAATTGTCTACAGATTGACTACAGATAGTACCATTAATCCAACTGAATTAAGGACAATTATGATATCAGCCGCAAATCGATACGCAGCTTTAGACCTAAAAAAATCCTCAGCTTATGATACTTCATAGACCTTAATGGCATGTGTGATTAAGTACTATCCCGGAATCTCACATTCTTTTCAAGTAATCTACAGAAGACTTATAAAATATTTTAAGAACCACCTTTAACTGTGTTTACTTTTATGTAACTTGGGATTCTTTAACTGTTTATATTTTTTTGTTTTGCATCGATGCAAAAAATTAAACTAAATGCCCATTATATAGTTTTTACTATGTATCCATCGATATCATAAACATTATATATATATATATATATATGCTATACGATCTCTTGTACTATTACATGTATGCCTATGATTTTAAACCTACAGACACCTTAAATATAATCAATGATATCACCAGTCAAAATAAACCTGCTTTTTCCCGCGTAACGTCTTTCAAGGTTATCACTCATTTCTACTTAAGTCTGTTATTTAGGCTTCCTTCCAAGTCATGTCTATTAAAACACGCTTAAAAGATAATAGTACCTAAAATATGTTAACTTCTACATTTAACATGTCGTATAGAATGACTTTCATAATATATCCTCCTGCAGCAACAGAGATGATAACAGAATTGAACCCTTTCTCGTGTTTTTTTGTTTTGTTTGCTGTTGTCTGGGACATCTATTTCAAGAATGTGATTAATGCCTTTTTAATGCTCTTGTGAGGAGCAACAAGGAGAACAGAGAGGTCAACTCACTTGATATATCAAATCACTTAATCATGTATCTTTAAGCATCATTAACTGTACCGTAATAGTCCCTTTGTATGACGCGTTCAGGAATGATTCGTTCAGAATGAGTCAGGAGTCAAATACTGCAGACAAATATTTTTATTTAACAAATCCTTTTTATCTTTGAAAACATCTTGATTTCCCGAAAATGGATTTCACTCAAAGTCAAAATAAACGAAAGCCATGTACACATCTTTTTAATGAACAAGATTCAAAGATTTGTCCATCACGATTGGCCTACACGTCCCTTACTACAACTCGATAAAAAAAGTCGTTAGTAGCTTGTGATTTATGAAATAATGCAACGAAAAAGTTTATATTTCTTATCGTTAATTTGAATAGAACCACATAATAGTTGGATGGTTATCAGTGGTTGCCGCGTGCGATGAAATGAGCGATAAACGATAATTATCGCTGAGGTCAAGCCTTTTATCGTTATCGTTTATCGCAAAGTTTTCTAAAATTACCGCTCATTCACTTGTCGTTAGTCCCAAAAAATGATGAACGATAAACGATAAATTCAAAGATGACTTTGTGTAAAAAAAATCGAAATACTCTTTTCTAAAAAAACGTCATCACTTTTTTGGAAATTCTTTTCTAAAAAAAATGTCGTCACTTTTTGGGAACTTTTTTACCGTTATCGTTTATCGCTTACCGCAGGTTGGGTTTAATTTTTTACCGTTTATCGTTTATCGCAAGTTGAGAAAATAGTTATCGTTTTATCGTTATCGCAAGTTGAAAAAAAAGTTATCGCAGAAACCACTGATGGTTATACATTGAACATTATTGAATCAATTTTTACTGACCTGAGGTAGTAAGAGAAGACAGCTGTTGATTGGGGCATGGCAACGGATATAGAGAAATCTCTACGCTACTTTGGCAATTAATTGGTCAGTCACAAACCTCTCCCCTTCATCTATAAATATTAATGTGGAATTTCAAGGGGGAAACAAATGTATTAGCACTGTCCCAAAATTGCTTAAGCTTTTCTATTCTGGAGGAAGAGCCTTGGGTCGGATGTATCCTTTTCTATTCGACGGGAGATGTGGACCAGGGGAACTCCTCCGTCTCGTGTAGAGATTTACTTTTTTTGCATTTTGTGGCCGAATATATTTATCTATGTCGATATCATAGCCAATCAACAGCTGTTTTTTCTCTTTCCTTCTCAGGTTGGTAAAACGGTCAAACCTACAGGAATTATGTATGCAATTAGAAATACATATCTACATAACATATCAAGGATATAATAGATTGCGTTAGAAAATACTCTATTTTTCGGATGCACAGCTAATAAAATTGTGTCTAGACGAGGCTTAGATGGGATGTTTATGATATATTTGAAGAGAGGGGACTCTTCTTGAACAATGACTTTGCATCAAATTTCTTATGAACTTCATCCTTTTCACATCTTTATATAACTCAAACCTTTACCTAATGGATTTTTTTTAACGGGCTCTACCCCATGTTAACCAAGGGACAACAGTAGGAAAATACAAACATAGAATATGTATTAATAAAAGACAGATATCATAAAAATAAACAAATTAAGTTATCCATAAAGCGCCGTTTTGTGAAGGCTTTTTTTCAGGCATAAAATCTGCAAGGGACCACGTTTTCCTTTGTCTCAAAAAGGGGGAGGGGGAAAAAAAGGGGGGGGGGAGACAGAGGCATAGAAGGCAGTAAACACATTTCGAAAGCAGTTGTTTCTCTTATTTATATATACACTTATAAAATACACAAGCATTCGTGTGCCTACTTATCCTTATACAGGCACACAAAAACGCATTTATCGTGAAATATACGAACTCATTAGAGGTGTGATTGTGTACTTAAGACCTTCTGTCTTGAAATAAATATGTATTCCTCCCCAAGTCTCAACTCCTATGTGCCCTATACCTATCGGACTCGCTCATTCCCATCTTCCTCTCACAATGGGGTTTCTTCTTCCTCCTCGCGTTTCTACCGGAGTGTGTCCGCAGGACGGAGGTCCCTCCCCCACTTCCATCCGACCCTTTTCGGCGCTCCATTAGCGTAGCTCCATCCGCGGCCCTCACCCCTCCAACCTACTACAGCAGCTATAGAAAAGCCCTGAGCCCGGTTCGAAGCATGATCCGGGAAAGCTTTTCTGGGGACTACTCCTCCGAGGGGCGAGGGAAGAGCTCTATTCGGCATAGGGCCCCCTCACTACCTCGAGAAAGGACTCGGGACGAGCTCATCGATTCCATTGTTCATACGCGCACAAGGTAGAATCTTACTGTGTGAACCCGTGTGAAAGGGATAATAAGAAATAAAGAGTACTAGAAAATGGTCAATATAGATAAATAAAATAATTAAGAAAATGGTAAACAGAAGGGGTTTGACGTCATCGCGATATTATAAATCACTTCAACCGAGTTAATTTCATATTAATAGATTGCATGTAAGGTATTACTAATGATGAACTACGATACATCCAACGTTACGTTAAATGGATTCATACAATGGCTTGTGTGTCCTTTTTATATTAATCTTATCATTGGAAATGGCGGCAAATAATTTAAAAAAAATGAGTTAAAGCAGTCTTTATACAATGTTCTTTGAGTAAAGATGTCACAGTGTCTTTAATTTCGATGGTAATTAAAGCTCAATATCTAATGCTCTAATGGCAACAAATAAGACTAATAAGACAAAAGCCTGGCCTTATGTGGAATCTGTATTCTATTGATTGACAAACGTAATTTGACAACTTTCAACGTTTTATTTCCTATTTTATATACTTTGAAATATTTGCATTGTCAAAAAAATTCTTTGTTTTGAATAATGTAAATAGGCTTAAAAAAGTCCATTAAATTTGAAAAATATTTTTTTTACAACAAATGGATTTTTGTAATGAAAGAAGAATATGATAGGTAAGAGTTGTGAAACAATTAGAAGCTTAAATAGAAGACTTTTATAGAACTGTAACATAAGAGTTCATAATGATACATAAGAGATATGTACAGATAGACCGTCTTCTGGTAATCTTGTTTTATTTCAGAGTCCTATATTTTCTTATTTATAATAATTTTTGTAATAAAAAGGCTTCCAGCATAAGAATTTAGTATCACTTTCACGAGTATCTAAGTACAAATAATTTATTTATATGACATATAACCATAAAACCACATTATAAATGAATGTTATAAATTAAAAAAAGCACGGGATTAATATAATATCTCGGGTGCCACTCAGTAATAACTTCAATTTATCTCTAAGGAGTAAAAAAAATGGTTTTCACAATATAAGTATTAATTGAAAAATATTAAAGCAAGTGGAAGCAGAAGGACAAGAAATAAACTATATTGATACCAGTCACCAGATTTCAAATCAGTAAGCATTATAATGCTTCTATTTTGACCAAATATTAAATATTTTTCTCTTATATTTGTCACTGTATGCACTGCTTTAGACATAGTTTAGAACGGTGGGAATATGTATTACTTTAATACACAATTCTACCGCCTTTATTACTTTGTTTCCCCAATTATAATGAAATAAAGACCTTAAAAAAACCTGTAATAATGATTAGATAGACCCAGGTTACGATGCTTTCAACTTTGTAACAGGGAAAGGGTTATTCACTGGTGAAGCAAAGCTTTTTCATTATATATTTTTTCTGTATCAATTCAATGGAATGAGCTTGTTAATAAAAAGAGATAAATATTTTTTTTGTAATTGAAGGTAGGTCATAGAACCTGAGAAGGAAAATTTACTCTTAAAATTACTGTAAACAATCGAACTTAGTCTTTCATTATAAACAATGGGACAAGGTACATTATTTAGCTTCCAGAGGGCGTTATTTTTATTTTCATTCATGATACTATGTAACTGCCAGAGCTGGGATTCGGATCCGCCGATTCGGTATTCGGTAGATTTGATTTTATATCTACCGAATATCGATCGGTGCGGTAGATAAAAAAGAAAGAGAAATTCATTTATATATCTGCTCTGTGACTTCTTCATATGCATTTAGTATCGGGCAATTTATAAATAAAGACAATTAAGGACATAATTTGTTATAATTGTTAAGAGACTATTTGAAATTGAATACATGTTATTTTAATATAAATCAGTTATGCACTCGGATTTAAAGGAAATGGAAGGCAATACCAAACAAATTATTTTCTTAACTGTCTTTTCTTTACGTTATCCGATATTAAATGCGCTTTCAGCTCCGGAGTTGTTTATTTATTTTGCAAAGTTCAACTTCTTGACACCAGGTAACAAGGCTTCCAGTTCGAAATACCGATAGCCGTGCGTGTTAAGGCGTGTTCAACTCTCAGTGTTGGGGGTGCAGGTTCAAATCCCGAGAGGGGATGGCCATTTAGGGTCTGCTACCTCATTGATAAGATCCTAGGTTCAATAGACTAATTTTAATGCTCTAATGCTTATTTATATCCTGTCGGATGCAATTATATCGAACTATATAGGCAAAAAAAATACCGATTTACATTCGGTAGTCGCAGCTCTGGTAACTGCAAATGGTGTTTTTGAAGACGACGAAAGTTTGATTTACTAATATTTTTTTAAATTATACATTATAGTAAATTATAACCGAATTAATTATATCTTTTAAAAATTTAAAAACATTTCGTAGGATTAATAACATTGTTCAAAAGTTATGCCTAATGAGCATAAATCGGGTTCGTAGTTCATTATAATCCAATTGCATATGAATTAGTAAATTATTATCAAATAAAAGATTAGTAGTTTACTCAAGATATCTATCTATGTATCAATCTTATTTAATATTCCTGGATTATCAATATTGAAATGACTTTAAAAGTATATATCGTTCTTTATATCACTTCAATGTGAGTTTTAATCCTTGCTCTATGTTTATACTTAGTTAACTATGTTTATATATTTGAAAAATGTATTCAAATACTATACAATTGTGTTTACATACTTTATGCTAAAAGAGTCTTAAATATCAAAAACTATAAAATATGATCATTTGTGAAAGTATTTATTTGCTTTGTAGCAGTAGATATATTTTTAAATACACCAATATTATGCGTCAAAACAAGATTGCTTTGCTAAAAATGATAAGGATAAATTTTAAATAAGCCGTGAAGAAACAACTTCTTCTTGATTTCAATGGTTTGTCAGTCCATATAATATACATACATATAAAGAACATATTTGTATACTCTACGTTACAAGTATTGGAGTGTATCATTAACAATGAGCTAGGTTTGTTGTTTCGAAAAGTAAACAAAATAGCTAAGAATTCAAACGACAACATTCTTATCACGTATTTGTTACTGGGAGTGTGTTTGTGTGACGTCACAAAATAGGTATAAATAGTTGAAAATCTTACAGTTTCGTTCTATCATCACTCCCACTCCTGGAATCAACTACTTCTACGTCAGATTAATAAAGAAATAGTGTTTCTATTATAGGTGTGACTCGAAATGAACATATATTCAAGAACACAACTGTGGTGTTAAAAATCTGACTACCACAACTGTTATTGAAACATGATGGCTTTACGTATACATTATGTTTTCCTTAGGCTAGTATGTTGATTTAAGTATCAACCATTACTCCTTATGGTTATATATACACATGATCAAATATACTAACAAATCCATTCGTTAGCCAATAAAAACCTTCAAAAATAACTTTAGTTGTATCGATATGATTTATAATTGTTTTAATTCTAACACGATTAGCCTAATATAACACATGGATTTCTTCATGTCTACATTATTTATGTACATCATTCAGGAATTTTTTTAGTTAATCTTACTCGATGAAATAGCTCACAACAAGGAAGCATTTCAAATATTTTTTTGTCTCCAACAAATTATCTCAGGATACTCTAAACTAGGAACGGATAATCATTTTTCCACGGTATCACAAAACATTACAACGGGTCAGCTTAAATGCTTATCTCAGTTCTGCAAATAATAATATATTGGCTTTTAGCATGGGTAGACTGTTAAAATTTACAACTGTTAAATAAGCAATCAAAAGTGGATTGGCCTATAAAATCCTAATTCAATGTATTTTTCAAGCAATAGCTTAAAAATACAAATTATATTAATACTATTTGCAACTACCAAGGAAACTTACTCGGGCCGGATAGAACCAACCAGAGGGTCAAATGTGGCCTTTACAGTGTTTAGGAATGAAAATCTGGAGCTTAGCCTTGGTGCTTACAGATTCTATGACTGTTTTTGGCCGTGAAAAAGAGAGAGGGGTAAAGAGAGGGATAGAAGAAAAGAAAGAGGGAGAGAGAAAGAAAGAGGAGGAAAGAGAGGAGAAAGAAAAAATGAGAGAGAACTTCTCTCCCTCTCTTTCCTTCTCTCCCTCTCTTTACCTCTCTCTCTCTTTTTCACGGCCAAAAACAGTCATAGAATCTGTAAGCACCAACGCTAAGCTCCAGATTTCCATTCCTAACAATGTTAAACTATGCTGTAGACACATTCTCATTCATACCTTTTTATTACTGTTATAGAGAACATCGCGTCATGCCAGGGTATTTGGACGCAACCGACTGGGAGGAGCGACGGGCACTGAATGTGGACTGCGATACTGTGTATCCAGGCATCATCCTCGCGAATGGAGATACGCTCAAGAACGTTGAGTACATAAAGAAGATTGGGGTGACCCACGTTCTCAACACAGCGGAGCGCCATGTTGTTGTGAACCCCAACAAGTATCCCCTTCATGGGATAACCTACTACGGTTTTCATGTGGATGACCACCCCAGCGCCAATATTTCCCGCCACTTTAGCCGTACGACAGAGTACATGCATGAGGCCCTCAGCTCCGGTGGCACAGTGCTCGTCAACTGCGTCATGGGGTGGTCCCGCTCCGCCACAATCGTCGTGGCCTACCTCATGGCCAAAAGGGACTCTCCTCTTCAGAGGCACTGCAAACCCTCCGACAGTCCCGGCCCATTCGACCCAATCCTGGCTTCCTACAGCAACTCGCTGATCATGAAAATCTCATGAATAAGAAGCCATACTGGTGATAGTCACCCTATGTGAGCCGCCTCATTTTAATCCAGAGAAAAGAGAAAAAATAATAATAAATAATATCCGAAGAGTAAACAGAGGTTATGTTGTGTGGTGGATTAAAGCCTTGCTTTCAAGATAGAGAAAAACATCATACATACTTGATCCTCTTCTTAAAGAAATTGACATCGATAAAGCGTTGTAGGGAGATCATTATAAATAATACAGATATAGATATAAATAATACAGATAACTTTTATAGATATAAATATATAGAGAACCCACTTATAACGTAAAGTAAGGTGATGCTTTGTATCCTGAAAGGATACAAATGGCAGATATTTGGTATCTCTAATCAACCAAAAAATCAAATAATTAATATTTGGGTATCTCAGTAGTTATAAGGGAATATAAAGCTTGTATTTTATAATCCTTGATCGATAATTTTGGGGATACAGTTCAGGGAATGCTCTATATGTTTTTATAGTGCAGTGGTTCCCAAAAAAATTCTGCTGGGCTGGTACATAAGAATTTTTTGCGCCCCCCCCCCCCCCCCAAAAAAAAAAGAACATACACACGTTTTGTTCTCAGAGTCCATTGCAGTTTATTTCACACAGTGTAAATAATACAAACCTCAACCTTTTTTTGTCCATTTTCTAGCAGTGTTATTAGTCTACTGCATTTATATTTTCATTGATTCGTTTTTCCCGCGCCCCCCCTGCAATTGCTCTGCGCCCCCCACTTTGGGAACCACTGTTATGGTACATTCTTTTTTTTAAATGAACATGCCAACTGTCGAAGCGTCAGTATTTCCCTTCCTATAAACATTCTGTAGATTTATATTTCAATATTTTCTAAGAATATTTTCATTTTTTTAAGAATCAGCACTATACATTGTTTATATCTAGGCTTTATACACAAAGCTATAAAAACAACCCATAAACATAGCTTCTAACTCATCTCATAGCACAATCGCTTTATTTACTTAACGAACACATTGTTCAAAAATAGGAAAAAATCTTCGTTGGTCGTTTTCTCTTTTCTCTGCTTCAATTCAAGGTGACCATGCTGCAAGGGTGCCTCCAAACGGAAAGAGAGCTTTCGCGACACCAATATTGAGGAAAATATTACCAATTAAAAGTTATCTCTTCGTCATACTCAATAATTATTAAAGCCTCCTCCGTAGTGACGTCATATGTTTTATAAGCACTCCTCCACCTCTAGATGGAAACCCCAAATATTGTCACCCATTGAGATATAAAGATATAGAGAGGTGATTCCCTTCAATAGCAGAAAACATCGTTCAACTGTATTTTTGTGTCCAATATAAACAAAGTAATTTTTACTACGTCATCGTAAGCTGATCATAGAGATAGATTCTATCTATATGATCAGCTTATCATGACGTAGTACAAATTACTTTGTTTATATTGGACACAAAAATACAGATGAAGGGAATAAGCTCTCTATATCTTCTTATCTCTAAGTTGTCACCCATAGAGATATAAAGATATAGAGAGCTGATTCCTTTCTTCAATAGCAGAGAAACAGCGTTCTGTTGTTTTTGTGTGTTCAAAATAAACAAAGTAATTTATACTACGTCATCGTAAGCTGATCATAAAAATAGATTATATCTCTATGATGAGCTTACGATGACGTAGTACAAATTACTTTGTTTATTTTGAACACACAGAAACAACAGAACGCTGTTTCTCTGCAATTGGGGAATCAGCTCTCTATATCTTTATGTCTCTATGTTGTCACCTTGTTTAAATCAGGTTAATGCTAATAAATAACACAGGGCCCAGTGATAAAACCAAAAAACCTAATACATGAATACTATAAATGCTTTCTTTCATATAAAATTGTTTTTCAAAACCATGCGTGTGTAGGAAAATATATACATGTATCAAATATGTATATCCAATTCTGTGAACCAGCCATGCACTTCATATGTTCGTTGCAGACTCATAAAAATGATGTACTAACATAAAAAAGGACGGCAAAAGTGAATTCGTGTTTTTTATTATTATTATTCTTAAATTGTGCCTTAGCTTCATAACTCATTTATACACCATGTGAGGGATTCTCTTGCTGTCATTTATATATACTTTATTAACCATTCGCTCACGCTAGCACTGAAAGAGCCTTCGTTTTTGATCTGGCACTTTTTGAAATAAAGTTTTTTATCGTTTCTAAATATTTATGAAACTCTGACGTCTTATAAACCATAAATAAATATTTTACAAAAATATTATGATTCGCAAAGGCTTTTTACTCATGTCAAATATATAAATGGATTACAGACAAATTACTTACAATTCCACAATGACAAAAAATCCAAATGCTTTAATATATTTAATTTTCGTTGAGACGAAAAAGCCATAAATTTTATATAACGATTAAGAAGGCCCTGTGTTATTTTTTTTAAATGTCATACTTTCCCGCCAATTTGAAAGCTGCCATTTCATTTTCGATTTTTTTTTAAATATGTATCTTCCAACAGCTTGCAAAAGCTTTAGTTTAGCCTTCCAACTATTAAAAAAATGCATCGTTACTTAAATAGCCCTCCTCATTATCCACCGATTTCCGACCTTCCCTCTTTATTCTGATAACCATCATTATGAATCTCCGACCGTCCATTTTCAACGACACAAAAAGTTCTGATAGTTGTAAGAGGACATTTTATTTTACCTTTTTCTAAACTTCTTTTTCAAAGAATCCTTTTTGTACAAAATTTATATTATTACTATTATCAAAACTATAACTTTAATCATTGACTCTGATTGCGACTGAGCAAAAAAATAATCATTGCATCCTCATTATATATTTAAGGATAATAACTTATAAGACCTACACCTCCTTCCTTGTAACCCTTGTTATTAAAATTATTATTATTATTGCATATTTATATTCATATTTTAAAATCCTTTTTGTAATTCATTTGTATTTACAGTATAAATCTTCAAGAAAACCATAATTGTAACATCATGAACTCTAAATAAATTTATTTATAAGAAAAAAATTGTGAATATCTTATTATTATACCGTAAAGAAAAATAGGTTTATTTTAAAAATAAAAAACAATACGAGTTATCTTTAATTCAAAGAGCTAGACATTTTTTTAAGCATTCAAAATGAGAAGCTCCGCACTTGGATTTCGTTTGGTTCAGGCCCGGCAGCATGCCCAGGCTGTTGGGGGGGGGGCCTACAGTTGTTATGGGGGGGGCACAGTTGGTCGGGCCCACGTCACTCTGTGGGTGGGCTTGGCGGCCTGTGGGTGGGTTGGCCCCACCAGGCCCGCCCATCCCGCCGGGCTGGTTTGGTTCCAAATCCCTCGAGTCCTTTTTACTCTGTGATTCTACTTGAGACAAAACCAAATCCTACATTTAAAATATTGGTATATATATCGAACTGAATATCTAACTGTTCCAGACGAGTTTAGGACACCCCTCGTGCTTCCCCCCCCCCCCCCGTGTCATTTACCCCCGTTACTAATATTTCTTCTCGCTTATAAGCATAAGCGTAGGGAGATGTTTGGTTTGGGGGGGGGGGGGCAGCATTTAATTTGCCCGAATTTTATCAAGAACTGTTTAATCGTGAAAAAATAATCGAATGAAGAAAGCTATGAAGATTAATACCGTCTTTATAGTAACCACATACTACTCATTATATTATAATTATTTGGTTATAATTAAAAATCCGGTTGCTTTCATAATTTCATATTTTTCTACAACATAAATGCCCGAATACCTCAACCAATTTGCCCGAATTTGATAACTCAACCGATTTGATTTTTTTTGGGGGGGGCAGTTGCCCCCCTTGCCCTCTTGTCTCCTACGCCTATGCTATAAGTCCTCTTATGAAGTTAACTATGTTTTTTTTTACAAAATTGCAATAGTGCTTCAAACTTATGTTCCTAATATCGGTCATATGTTTTATATGACCCATATTAGGAACATAGTTTTCAAACACTAATGCAATATAAAACAGTTAACTTCATAAGTGGACTTATAGGCGATAAGAAATATTAGTAACGGGAGGGGGTAAAAGCCCGGGGGTGTTAGTCCTGTTACGATTCCAACAACCTTGTATGACACTTAACTTATGGGTCGAAGTTCTGTTCTTTACATTAATATTGAGAGGTTGACGACGGAGTCGGAAAGGGAAACTAGGTTTAGAGATACTTGCTTTGTACAAAAGTAGCAAAGCTAATATTTTATGTATTTTAAAACTTTGAGAAATCGATTTTTTCTCTTTGACCATTGATACCCCTAATATTTTATATTTAACAAAATTATATTTTTATGTGTTATACGTCAAAGAAGTATAATTATCTATTTTTGTTAGTTCTAAAAAACAAACAAGTAAAGTTAAGGTAAATACACAAAAATATACATATGAAATTTAATAGTTCAAAATTTAAAATTGAACATGCTCATCCAAAGAATAAAATAACTGATGCAACAAGATATCATTTGAGAGGGGTAAAATAATGAAATATAAAAAAACATAATTCAAATCGTTAAATATTTTAAAAATTATTTTTATAAATTTTAAGTGGCTTAGAAAACTGATGGCTAATATTTTCCCAGATGCCATTGATTACTGTCGGGGGCTTTGCTAAGAATCTATAAAAACCAGGCTTATAGTTGACAATATCAAAATAATGTGGAAACATAATGACTCTGAAATTTAAAGATCTTTATTTAACAATCGTAAACAATCTATGCGACTTTCGAGACTCAATTGCATTTGGTCCTGGCTACATTATCGACCTCAAATACTACCCAAAGTTCGCCTCCCAGAAGTAGAATGAAGAAAAACAAACTCGTTTTTTTGTTAAAGGAGATGCCAATAAAAACTTTTATCAAGAGATATATATGTTGAACCCAAGTTTTTACATAAAAAGAAATATAACATATCAGCTTAACTTAAACTTAAAATCATTTTTCAACTGAGAATGAGAAACTATAGTTCATACAAATACTTTGATATTAGTAATAGCTTTAAAAAATAAATATAATCAAGCAATAGATATGCAGAAGGGTAGACATTAACTTATGTGTTCCTGTATTAATGTCCTATTTTATAAGTAGCGTAGCTACATATTTGTATAATTAATATTTCGTGTTTTATTTTAAAAATCTAGTTTTTATTAACACTACGGTTTTGTATACTTGGTGATTTACTCCATAATAGGAAGAAATGGCCGAGGAAAAACGACCTAGGAAGAATGGCCCAAGAAAAATATGACACATGAAAAAAATGGCACAAATAAATATTTGTACCGTCTAATAAAAACAATAAGAAATCCATTAATCTATAATTGCCAAAATATAATTATTTTTAGCCATTATTTACACAATTTATTTGATCAATACTTAGTTGTATTCCACTCAAATATTTGCCTATTCATGATTTGGGCTATTTTTCCATGAGTCATCATTTCCTTTTCTATCTTGGCCCATTTCTTCCCGGTCTATTTCTTCCTAAGGCATATTTCCTGTTCCATTTCTTCTGTACACCGATGTACTCAAGTGGCGGTATATGTCAACTCGCCATCCTCAAGTATCTTTCTTCTTTTACTTCAACACGAGGAGCTGCATCAACTTCATCCGAGCTTCTATTGTTATCCTTTAATACACTGCATGAATACTCTCTTGCTGCTATAAATACTTTTTTTATTATTATCGTAAAATCAGTTGATCCCGAGCCACGTTCACTTCCACATCCCTCCTCACTTTGTTCCTTCTTTCATCCACAAAAGTATAATGGTTTACCGTAGGCTCAAATAAATTGACCAACAAGATCGATTTGTTTTTGCTCGTTTAACCCTGTAAGACCCAGATATATAAAAACACCCAAAAAAAATCAACCATTAAGATGTTGTTGTAGGAGGCCTTTGATGCTGAAAATGATGTTTAAAAAGAAATATGTTTTGTTAAGTTTTTACGGAAACGTTGTAATATTGCAACGTTGGGCTCAATGGGGAGCAGAATCTTCTGCATTTGCACTCATTGTCTGAACAACAATACAGAACTAAGGATTCTTTTGCAGGGTTTTGCTTTTGTCCCAGAACAGTATAACATGAAAAATAACCTCAGTCATGTTGTTCTGAACAGTCATTTATTGCAACAACAAGAACTTAGAAGAGTAGAGTAATAAAGATAATTGTGCAAAGAACATTCTATGAGTTGCAAAAAAAAATGCAAAAAAACATACTAGGTCAGTTTAGGCAGACAAGATTAACATGACCAGGAAAGAGTGTTGACAGATACATTTATGATATAATATAGAGATATAGAAGTAAAAGAAATGAGACATATTTCAAGTCAGAATTTCCATAGTGTAATCAATAGTTCCATAGTGCAGTGATTGGACATGTAGCGGATTGATCTGTTTTTTAACAGCAAGTCAAGCTACCACTCTTCTCACACCTCAGCAGGTTCTTAATCTCTTAAGTCCTCTTGTCTGCGGCTATATAAGCTGCAGGCAAGAGGTTAATAAACACACTCTTTTACCTCAAATAAGAGTCGTAATTTCTCCTCCTCCTTCGCGCTACAGACAATAAAACAAACAAAGAAACACACACACACATGCCAAGAGGGTTCCGGGTCTGGGACAGCTCTGGCATCAGTGTGTAGTAAATAGAACATTTATGTTCAGTGATAGTCCCAGAAACAGTTATTGTCTTCTGAAAAACAGAGGCGAACATCACACTTCCTGCATTGGGTATTAGTATACCCTTTACTGCAGTGTCTGCAGCGTCTTATCTTCACCTTCATTGGGAAATGCCCAGTTTGGTCCTTGCGCACATCCTGCGGGGTGTGTGTACATGCTTTCTTGGAAGAGGGACAGTTTGGACTCCCATCACCTGGGGATGGTCTCTTCATCACAACATCACCTGACAATCCAAGTTCAGATTTGATTCGTATTCCAGTGTTGCTCCATTGGTAAACATCAAAGTCAAGCATCATGCCAGAGATTCCAGCTCTCACCCATACTTTGAATCCCCATGGGTGTGGCTTGCCTCGCATATACTGCTTGATGCTGCTGAACCCCCTTGAAAGGAATCATCATCTCATCCACAGAATTGTGCTCTTCGGGTACCACCTGCAGGCATTTCTCTCTGTATGAATCAAGCCATGGTCTGAGTTTCCAGAGTTTGTCCCTCTTTTCAGTCTCTGTGCACAATATGTAATGTTGTCAAAAGAGATTGAAATCTGTTGCGGGGCATCACATCAGCAACTGGGGAGTGCCGCGTATCTGTCTCCCAATACATACGGGTTCCAGCCATTTGGACCAAGCCCATCCTCAGGTACATGCCCAACATTTTCTGTATATCCTTGATTGTGGTGTTCACAGATCTTCCATTACTTTGAACGCTATACTCATTTGTATGGGTTGCCAGAGCTTGAATCATGTCTTCTGAGACAAACTTTTCAAAGTACTGCAGCGGTGTGTTGAGGACAGTTGCATCATCTGTGAGAGCTGGACCAGAAAAATCAATATTGAGACTGATGAAATCCTTTTTTTGCCAGCGATATCTGTCACGGGGCTTGATGTGTTCATTTGATTGGGGCTCAATGTCCAATGTCCTGGCTGTGCAGTCAGTGGGTTCCTGGTTTTCTTTGTCCACACAGGCATCGTTATCTGACTCCTCATCACTCGCATTAGTGTCGCCAAAGTCTATGTCCACATCACTCTCTCCATTTGGACCATCTCAATCACATCCGTCAATAGGCTAGAATGTATAAATCATGTGTAGTTTAAAGTTATATAGAAAAAATATAAATGGAAGATCCTCTGAAGAGTTTTCTCTCAAAACAGGGATATTTTGACTACCACATTCACCCAACGTTGTAATATTGCAACGCTTACAAAACAAGCTCTAAATAAAATGTAATGCACATTTTCCAACATGAATACATATGGGCACGTTCTAGACACTGTAATAAACAAAAAAAATATTTAAATCATTTACTTACTCCAAACAGATAAATCCAGTCCAGTAAATGAAGGGGTTGATGCTCTCTCAAAAATCTGGAGGTTGTGTGACTTCTCGACCTGAGGGTAGGCCTTATATACATATGTGTGACCCAATAGCTTTCTGAGACTGAACAATAGGACCAAATGAGTATGTTAATGTGGTTGAACCAAAAAAAAAAAAAAAAAGTTTTTGGGGGGATGCAAAAATTGTTATAATTCCGCAACAGTGGGTCTTACAGGGTTAAAATGTCTTCCTTAAACGGTTATTTTGTCGAGAATAGTTTTTATATTAATAAATTAGTACATCTTGTTAATATCGGTCGGACACTTCCATGAATGTCAAGAGATTAAAACGTGGAATAATCGAAGTAATTCCTAATACATCAACTATGACTTCTAGACCTTTTGATTCGATGATTTTTCAAATAACTATTGTTGACAGAGGATCCACAAACTCTTCCGCTATTATAAACAACATAAAAGAAACAAAGGAGTTCATATTCTTTTGAGCTCCATATATTAAGCTTGAAAATGAATTCTCATTGTCCCCTCGTTCTTGTTAATGATCTCAATAACTAAATTAACAACCGGATAAATAAGTATTTTAAATAATTTCTAGCGCACACATATTGAAATCGAGTTTATTTATGAAAGCTTGAATTGATATTATCAGTTAAGATGGTCGTTAGAGATTTTGCCCATGAGACGTCAACAATAACTTTTTAATAAAAAGTAAGTTTTAAATTCTAGTAGAGGGTAGATTGAAGTTGCCTCATGAGTGATATATATGAACCACTAAAAGCCACAAACACATGGATGAAATGCTGAGAACCGAAGAGTCCATTTCGCCAGTTATTCGTTGGAATGTCAGTTTAAGAGTGGCATATAATGATCGTGCTGGACAATTTGAAGAGTATTAAAGAAAACGAGTTTGGCCGTACGCTTTTGAAACCTCGGTTAAGTGTCCCTCGTTACAATTCTATTGGAATGACTCAATCCATGAGTTATGGGCAAATTACTTCTTGTGCTTCAATTTTTTTGTCTGAAATGTTTTTTTCCTGGATAATCCTTTCATCTTGTCAACATTACGGAAAACCTCATGGTCATAGAGCTATATCTAATAATAATTGGACACACGTGGTCTTATATGTTTTTTATTACAATAACAGGAAGTAGATACATTAATTTACTCGTTCTCGACATCTTCATCCTTGGTTACCCGGGTGTAGATGGACTGAGAGCTGTGGTGCACAACTTGCTTGATGAGACCTGAAGAAAAAAATATATAAGTATCGTTAGTTATCAAACATGATATTGAGCATTAAATAAGAAAATAAACAAAACCTACATGGGTTTGGTTTAAATAGAATTCACACGTGTTTTTAAATAAGTTCTTTATCAATATTACCTTTGGTAAGGAGTTCCTGGAGTGCTTTTGCGAGCCAGGGATCCTCTGACCTTGAGCCTCTCGCTCACAATGGAGGGAGTGATAAGCTTGTATGTGGTCACTTCTTGATGAGCTTGTCGTAGGTGGCTTGATCGAAAAGAACCAAGTTGTTAAGCTTGTCCCGGGATTTCCCTTGGACCACTTCTTCTTCTTGGCCTTTCCACCGGAGCCTCCCTCCTTCTTCTTGGGGACCTTGGCGGGTGCTTGGATGCCTTTGTATCCTTCTTAGCTCCCTATATCAAAAACAAATCCATCAATATCAAGGACATCACTCAGTGATCTTGAAGGGAAGTATATATTCCATTCCCTAAGCCCCAAAATGTGAACGTAATATCAACATATGGAGTTGGGCATTCGAAACACCGAAACTCCGGAGCGAAAAAAATCAGGCACTCACCATGGCAATGCACGAAGGGGAAAAGAAAGAAAGAAGCACCGGAAACTTATTTTAAGCTGAGAAAACAGGGGGTCCAAATGTGATGAACATAGCCAAATATACGGCCACTTAGCCTTACACAGATAAGATACTTATATATTCCTCTTCAAATCAATTTAAATCTTTTAAAACCTAAATATAGTGTTGAGTATTACATCATATATTTTTAACTATAAGTCATAATTATGTATATATCGCTACTTAAGTCTTGAAATAAAAAAAAAAACGACTTTATACCATTGGCAAGATTGAATACCTCCATATAGAAAAATGTATTTCATATTTTCTGTTCCATGACAAACAATCAAATATTGATAATTTCATTTCATTTAAAATATAATTATACATAATTATACTTTTAGAAACTAATTTTACTGTATTCTATAATATTTTTTTGCAAATAAACTGATACATTATTTTTAAAACAATACTAAACACGCAACCTCTCATAAAAATTATATATACATAATCCAACTTATCCTTAATTCATGTTTCCTCCTAGAATAATCTATGCATATATTTACAAAAAATAAATACAATTGTACAATACATTTATATACAGATAGCGTACGCAATATCTTAATATTTGACGCAAAATAGAATGCATAAGGAAAATCATCATATCCGATTGTTTTTAGATATGTAAATAAACAATCCCGAAAAACAACGTCATAAAGCTACTGGACTTCACATGGAAATAGTCACGCAACCTAACCCTTATGAAGAGACGCTCATCAACACTCACAAAGATTTTTAAAGAGTAATCTCATAAGAGACATTGAATCATATGAAAGTATTAAAGTAAATATTTTTATTATTATTGCAGAAGTTGCAGAAAAAATGTATGGTTGCTGAAGGATTAATTGAACCGATATTATTATTTTTTTCTGAAGTATCATCAGGGGCGGATTGGCCACCGGGGTACCGGGACTATTCCCGGTGGGCCGCTGGCCTCAAGAAACATGACAGCCGTTGAAAGCCTCCCAATGGCATCTTTGGGGTATAACGCCGGCGAGGGCATAATTGTCTCAGGGTTAAATTATTCCCACTCCGTTCCTGAGTATCATCATAATTGCTATTTTAGAGCCCCATCGATTATATTATTAACAATTATAATATATTTATCTGCTTATACTAAAGGTTTATACGTTAAAATCCAACTTTTTATCGTTATTTGATAGAATGCTTAGTTTGTGTATAGAGGTTGCGTGGCTATTTATTTAGTGTCTATTAGGAGAGCGTCTCCTGTGTTTGCCCTGACGTGGACGGAAACAACAGGGGCATCTATTGACGTTTCTGTCCAACAACTCACTTTCGGTTTTTCTTGAGCTGCTGCTGCTGCTGATTCTTGTGTTCCCTCGTCGCGTCTCCCATTAGTTCCATTAGTTCCAAGGCATTCCTCTCCTACTAAGATGGTGAACGCAAAGTCTCGCGGTGGATTCAACAAAGATGATGAGATTTTCCTCCAGGATTTCTCCAAGAACGTCTCTGGGAAGTGCTCCCGCTCTCCTCTACGTGAACGCCTTTATCGTCTCCGGGATCCCCATTTGGCTCTACTGGAGGATCCACTCCCTGGACGTTCAGGGATCCTCCTCCCAACCTCGTGATGCGGGCAGTCATGACGCTTCTCTCCACTTGGCTCGTCTCCTTTGCCTACCGGAACGTCAAACACATCCTCAAGCACAAGATTGCCGTCAAGCGAGAGGCGCCGTCAACAAGGTATTATCCTCCTGATAATCAATTTATGTAGGCATAGCAGAATCCCTCAGTGGGCGAGCATTGAATGCACCACCCAAAACACTCATTCCAATTTCAAAAACTCGTAAGTTATCTTGACAATTAAGAATTGTCCAAGATGGACTTAATATCTTTATATATGTATTTTTAATTAAAGGAAATGTTCTATGTGACAACCGATTATGGGGCTTAAAGCAGCTAAAATGTCTTATTCTACTTTCTAAATTTCATTAACCTTGATACATCGGGCATCTTTTATTCAATCATTCTTTATTAGCAAATTGTTTATATATATAACAAGTAATCTATATTACTCGGTTTTTATATTACAAGTTGTATTATTCTTCAATATAGCCCTATTATTTGATATAAAACACCCCAGAAAGAATTGAACTTATCTATGCTTTCCTGAACTTGATAGGAGCTTTTTATACTATTTTTAACGGTTAGAACATTCTTAAATAGGTCTTAAGTCGAGTCTCCTTTGTAATGAATCATATTCTGTTTTAATATTAATATATTGCTGATGTAACTAAACGGTTTAGTCACTGTGGACTCCCAATCCGATTTGATAAACAAGACTCATTTTAATATGCTAAGTGGTCAAATTATATTTGTATATGTTACGTAGTATACATGTATAATATATTCCAGCTATATTTTATAAATATGTAATTAATACCTCCATCTCAAGACTAATGCCCAATGCTTAAAAATCTAAATAAATCTGTGAATCCACTATATGTAAGAACAGCTACTTGATGCTTTCGAGGTGATTTAATAACCCTTCTCTAGCAAGCATACAAAGACTGCTTTCATAACGACAAAGAAATGTGAAAAATATCTAATTTTTGTCAAAATATACAATAATGGTATATGCTTTGATTGTGTCACTAGAAATTTATCATTTTAATTATCTACAATATAATTAGATAAAAACAAATGAAAAAAATAGTTTAAAATTATTAAGCTTTTAAGTTGATTCAACAGTTTTTTTTCCGTTACTCTACTCCCTATATATGTCTTTCTTGCTCTAGGATCTAGAGGGTGTTTGTTCCAACAATTTTTAATCTACTCAAAATTATATCTCGCATTTTTTTATTAAACTTTTTGGATATTAATTAAAGCCACCAAATGTACCGCCTTCATATTTATTTTCGATGTTGGAATCGCCGTCATTGAATTATCAATCATATTTAATTATCGTCTATGTTCTCATGAAGACCATTACTTTGTATCTAAAATATTTTAGGGATAGCATAGGTGGTTGTAAGTATCAAAATTGTAAATATATGTGCTGAAATTTAGGCTTGATTTTTTGTTATAGCCCACTACAATCTTGATTGTTCAATATATTCATAAATGACAATATAGTAACCCTGAAAACAACACAAGGCTTTATATAAGAAATGGCGGACTCTGAAGGATTTTAAGTTGGAATTTATATCTTTAAAAAATAGTTTTTAATCCTGTATGTTAATTTGCTGTAATTTTGACCAAAACAATTTACCCAGATTCTCAATCCTTATGGATCGTCACCATTCAACCTGGATTGTAAGAAAGAAGGGAAAATGAGACTTTATATATATAAAAGTAAATGTTATGTATTTTTTGCACAACGATGAAGCAAAATATGAATATTTTTTTAGATTCATATATATTTTTGTGTTTTATTGTCTTATAATAAACACCGCACTAGAGATTAACATACCATAAGATCTACTCATTCTATAAATATTTGAGAAAGATGAAATTGTATTATTATAATTATAAAATAGTTTATTTAAAGACATAAATGTATACCCCACATATTCTAATTCTTAATATACATTTTATTCATACATTTAATGGCTTATATTTTAACAACTTTCTAATTAAATATTTTTCTTCTCCTCATCCTTTATTAGGAAATGAACAAGAAGTTCGCTGACGACAAGAAGATCAGCCGTAAGGAAAGGATGAGCGCATCCTCTGGAAGAGAACAACGAGGTCGCCGATTCGAGTCCCCGCAACCTTCTCCATCTTTTACATAACCACTCAGCCCTGTCCTGCGCAATACTCATCTTCTTTTCATTTTACTCCTGAAGGGTCTTTACCCTCAGTTCAACTACATTTTCCCATGGGAGTTGCCTCTGGGATCATCGCTCTCCTCTCCACGGGATCTAAAATCTAAAGAAATGCCTCCTCCAATCATCCGTCGTGCATTTTTGTATTATTATTCTGGGTCCCAGGAGAAACAAAGATTCAATATTATTATGGATAGTGATGATGATTATGTTCATGAATTGTTTATTTTTATTTAAATTATTTGTTAACCATGCGAGAAAAAAGCGATTTACTTTGGGCTCAAATATAATATTTTTATGATAACAGTTAATCTCGCAGGCTTATATTATTTTCGTTTAATAAACTAAAAATTGTAAAGACGTATCGCAAAATAAAATAATTAAAAAAAATACTGAGTACATAAATCAAATCTCAAACAGTACATAATAAATCTGAATAGATACACCTTTTATTACTGAGCTTGCTCAAGGATCTATTTAAGAAGGGTTGTTCAAAGATAGGGCAGTAAATTAATTTAGTGGACACAAACAAAGCGATTTATACGCCCGATTTGACAAAAGTTTAAACCATTGACCTATATCGATGGATTTTAAATGCATTTCTGGCGGTTTCTGTTTGTTGTATACATGCCCAAACGTGTAAATGATGATTTGAGAGGTTGCGTGGTTTGGATAATTTTGTTCCGATTTTTTTTGGCTCATTCATATAATTCATTTGATTTCTCTCTACATCTTACGTATAAAAAAGTATTAATGTCTAATTAAAACGCATCCATAAAAAAGAAACAACATCATCAGGCGTAAAGTATGGTAAAAAGATAAAAAATATAAGAATACAACTAACCGACTAAATTAAAACAGTCCATTGTTGTATTAATATTCTCAATATTTTCTAGTTATGTTAAGTACGGATTCGCAATTTCTTTCTCTTTTGTGTTAGACGCATATATATAGTATTTGAGCTTAACAATCACTGCATGCTGAAGAAGCTTGTCCTTGGCCGAAGGTATGTCTCTAAAGGATGTCCCGAGTTTTTCATTTTAATGAATCATATAAAGGAAAAATAGTTATGTTACACTAAATCTATATTGTATAATATTATATTCTATGAGAGCGTGGTTGTAAATTTGTCTTTCTGGTTAAAGCAATGATATGATTCAAACAAAAGTATCATGTGTTCAGAGGAACTCTACTTAATCGATGGTCGTGACATGTCCTGCATAAAAATTCAACATAACCATTGATCCGGATGCAATTTTGCCATTAAAGTTTATTCAGTTTTGCTTGTTTTAAGGTATATTTACCTTTTAGTCTATCTCAGGTATATAGTTAATCGTACTTATTCTACATTTATTAAGCTAAGGATACATGATTATAGTGCACAATTTAGCAATCCTTAAAAAAGGATCCAAAACACTTGCAGTTCTTCAGACAGATTACGTTCGGTTTTTCCATTGATTTGCATGTGCAAATCAATAGAGTGCCATTGGAGGGTTTACATATGGGTTATATTCAGGGAAGGGGTGTTATTTTTGATTCCTGATTGTTTTGTAAAAAAGGAGGGCGAAAAAAAACAGTTTACATTCTGCAAACAAAATCACTTCACTCGCGGGCAGCTGTTGAGGAGTGAAACATCAATTTAGGGAGAAGAATAGCCATCTTTAAAAATACTAATTGCCTCT